>JAECXC010000566.1:0-18185 GCA_018152125.1 Drosophila dunni | reverse complement strand
AATTCTCTAAATGTGGTGATTCCAAAATAAGGTCTAAAATCGTCTAGGACGACTAGAAACGCCTAAAAATTATAAAACAAAAAAAAATGTGAAAAAAATTTTAAATTGTCGAAATCATAATTATTTTGAAGTAGAGTCAATATAAATGGTATTTCAATTAAAAATCGGTTGAGTTTTCACAGAGAAAATCAAGATTGATACTCTTAATGTGGTGATTCCAAAATAAGGTCTAAAATCGTCTAGGACGACTAGAAACGCCTATAAATGAAAAAACAAAAAAAGTTAAAAAAAAATTTTAAATTGTCGAAATCAAGATTAATGCTCTAAATGTGGTGATTCCAAAATAAGGTCTAAAATCGTCTGGGACGACTAAAAACGCCTAAAAATGAAATAATAAAAAAAGTTAAAAAAAAATTATAAATTGTCCAAATCATAATTATTTTGAAGTAGAGTCAATATAAATGGTATTTCAATTAAAAACCGTTTGAGTTTTCACAGAGAAAATCAAAATAAATGCTCTAAATGTGGTGATTCCAAAATAAGGTCCAAAATCGTCTAGGACACCTAGAAACGCCTAAAAATGAAAAAATAAAAAAAGTTGAAAAAAAATTTTAATATTGTCGAAATTATAATTATTTTGAAGTGGAGTCAATATAAATGGTATTCAAGACTATTGCTCTAAATGTGTAGGACGACTAGAAACGCCTAAAAATGAAAAAATAAAAAAAGTTGAAAAAGAATTATAAATTGTCGCAATCATAATTATTTTGAAGTAGAGTCAATATAAATGGTATTCCAATTAAAAACCGGTTGAGTTCTCACAGAGATAATCAAGATTAATGCTCTTAATGTGGTGATTCCAAAATGAGGTCTTAAATCGTCTAGGACGACTAGAAACGCCTAAAAATGAAAAAATAAAAAAAGTTGAAAAAAAATTATAAATTGTCCAAATCATAATTATTTTGAAGTAAAGTCAATATAAATGGTATTCCAATTAAAAACCGGTTGAGTTTTCACAGAGAAAATCAAGACTAATGCTCTAAATGTGGTGATTCCAAAATAAGGTCTAAAATCGTCTAGGACGACTAGAAACGCCTATAAATTAAGAAATAAAAAAAGTAGAAAAAAAATTTTAAATTGTCGAAATCATAATTATTTTGAAGTAGAGTCAATATAAATGGTATTTCAATTAAAAATCGGTTGAGTTTTCACAGAGATAATCAATATTAATGCTCCTTATGTGGTGATTCCAAAATAAGGTCCAAAATCGTCTAGGACGACTAGAAACGCCTAAAAATGAAAAAACAAAAAAAATGTGAAAAAAATTTTAAATTGTCGAAATCATAATTATTTTGAAGTAGAGTCAATATAAATGGTATTTCAATTAAAAATCGGTTGAGTTTTCACAGAGAAAATCAAGATTAATGCTCTAAATGTGGTGATTCCAAAATAAGGTCTAAAATCGTCTAGGACGACTAGAAACGCCTAAAAATGAAAAAATAAAAAAAGTTGAAAAAAAACTTTAAATTGTCAAAATCATAATTATTTTGAAGTAGAGTCAATATAAATGGTATTTCAATTAAAAATCGGTTGAGTTTTCACAGAGAAAATCAAGATTAATGCTCTAAATGTTGTGATTCCAAAATAAGGTCCAAAATCGTCTAGGACGACTAGAAACGCCTAAAAATGAAAAAATAAAAAAAGGTTGAAAAAAAATTTTAAATTGTCGAAATCAAGATTAATGCTCTAAATGTGGTGATTCCAAAATAAGGTACAAAATCGTCTAGGATGACTAGAAACGCCCAAAAATGAAATAATAAAAGAAGTTAAAAAAAAATTATAAATTGTCCAAATCATAATTATTTTGAAGTAGAGTCAATATAACTGGTATTCCAATTAAAAACCGGTTGAGTTTACACAGAGAAAATCAAGATTAATGCTCTTTATGTGGTGATTCCAAAAAAGGGTCCAAAATCGTCTTGGACGATTAGAAACGCCTAAAAATGAAAAAAACAAAAACAGGTGAAAAAAATTTTAAATTGTCGAAATCATAATTATTTTGAAGTAGAGTCAATATAAATGGTATTCCAATTAAAAACCGGTTGAGTTTTCACAGAGATAATCAAGATTAATGCTCTTAGTGTGGTGATTCCAAAATATGGTCTAAAATCGTCTAGGACGACTAGAAACGCCTAAAAATGAAAAAATAAAAAAAGTTGAAAAAAAATTTTAAATTGTCCAAATCATAATTATTATGAAGTAGAGTCAATATAAATGGTATTTCAATTAATAACCGGTTGAGTTTTCACAGAGAAAATCAAGATTAATGCTCTAAATGTGGTGATTCAAAAATAGGGTCTAAAATCGTCTAGGACGACTAGAAACGTCTTAAAATGAAAAAATAAAAAAAGTTGAAAAAAAATTTTAAATTGTCGAAATCATAATTATTATGAAGTAGAGTCAATATAAATGGTATTTCCATTAAATTTTAAATTGTCGAAATCATAATTATTTTGAAGTAGAGTCAATATAAATGGTATTCCAATTAAAAACCGGTTGAGTTTTCACAGAGATAATCAAGATTAATGCTCTTAGTGTGGTGATTCCAAAATAAGGTCTAAAATCGTCTAGGACGACTAGAAACGCCTAAAAATGAAAATATTAAAAAAGTTGAAAAAAAATTTTAAATTGTCGAAATCATAATTATTTTGAAGTTGAGTCAATATAAATGGTATTCAAATTAAAAACCGGTTGAGTTTTCACAGAGAAAACCAAGATTAATGCTCTTAGTGTGGTGATTCCAAAATAAGGTCTAAAATCGTCTAGGACGACTAGAAACGCCTAAAAATGAAAAAATAAAAAAAGTTGAAAAAAAATTTTAAATTGTCGAAATCAAGATTAATGCTCTAAATGTGGTGATTCCAAAATAAGGTCTAAAATCGTCTAGGATGACTAGAAACGCCTAAAAATAAAAAAATAAAATAAGTTAAAAAAAATTATAAATTGTCCAAATCATTATTATTTTGAAGTAGAGTCAATATAAATGGTATTCCAATTAAAAACCGGTTGAGTTTTCACAGAGAAAATCAAGATTAATGCTCAAAATGTGGTGATTCCAAAATAAGGTCTAAAATCGTCTAGGACGACTAGAAACGCCTAAAAATGAAAAAAAATAAAAAAAGTTGAAAAAAAATTTTAAATTGTCGAAATCAAGATTTATGCTCTTAATGTGGTGATTCCAAAATAAGGTCTAAATTCGTCTAGGACGACTAGAAACGCCTAAAAATGAAAAAAATAAAAAAAGTTGAAAAAAAATTTTAAATTGTCGAAATCATAATTATTTTGAAGTAGAGTCAATATAAATGGTATTCCAATTAAAAACCGGTTGAGTTTTCACAGAAAAAGTCAAGATTAATGCTCTAAATGTGGTGATTCCAAAATAAGGTGTAAAATCGTTTAGGACGACTAGAAACGCCTAAAAACGAAAAAATAAATAAAGTTGAAAAAAATTATAAATTGTCCAAATCATAATTATTTTGAAGTAGAGTCAATATAAATGGTATTTCAATTAAAAATCGGTTGAGTTTTCACAGGGAAAATCAAGATTAATGCTCTTTATGTGGTGATTTCAAAATAAGGTCCAAAATCGTCTAGGACGACTAGAAACGCCTAAAAATGAAAAAAATAAAAAAAGTTGAAAAAAAATTTTAAATTGTCGAAATCAAGATTTATGCTCTTAATGTGGTGATTCCAAAATAAGGTCTAAATTCGTCTAGGACGACTAGAAACGCCTAAAAATGAAAAAAATAAAAAAAGTTGAAAAAAAATTTTAAATTGTCGAAATCATAATTATTTTGAAGTAGAGTCAATATAAATGGTATTCCAATTAAAAACCGGTTGAGTTTTCACAGAAAAAGTCAAGATTAATGCTCTAAATGTGGTGATTCCAAAATAAGGTGTAAAATCGTTTAGGACGACTAGAAACGCCTAAAAACGAAAAAATAAATAAAGTTGAAAAAAAATATAAATTGTCCAAATCATAATTATTTTGAAGTAGAGTCAATATAAATGGTATTTCAATTAAAAATCGGTTGACTTTTCACAGGGAAAATCAAGATTAATGCTCTTTATGTGGTGATTCCAAAATAAGGTCCAAAATCGTCTAGGACGACTAGAAACGCCTAAAAATGAAAAAAACAAAAAAGGTGAAAAAAATTTTAAATTGTCCAAATCATAATTATTTTGAAGTAGAGTCAATATAAATGGTATTTCAATTAAAAACCGGTTGAGTTTGCACAAAGAAAATCAAGATTAATGCTCTAAATGTGGTGATTCCAAAATAAGGTCTAAAATCGTCAAGGACGACTAGAAACGTCTAAAAATGAAAAAAAAAAAAAGTTGAAAAAAAATTTTAAATTGCCGAAATCATAATTATTATGAAGTAAAGTCAATATAAATGGTATATCAATTAAAAACCGGTTGAGTTTTCACAGAGAAAATCAAGATTTATGCTCTAAATGTGGTGATACCAAAATAAGGTCTAAAATCGTCTAGGACGACTAGAAACGCCTAAAAATGAAAAAAATAAAAAAAGTTGAAAAAAAATTTTTAAATTGTCGAAATCAAGATTTATGCTCTAAATGTGGTGATTCCAAAATAAGGTCCAAAATCGTCTAAGACGACTAGAAACGTCTAAAAATGAAAAAATAAAAAAAGTTGAAAAAAAATTTTAAATTGTCCAAATCATAATTATTATGAAGTAGAGTCAATATAAATGGTATTTCAATTAATAACCGGTTGAGTTTTCACAGAGAAAATCAAGATTAATGCTCTAAATGTGGTGATTCAAAAATAGGGTCTAAAATCGTCTAGGACGACTAGAAACGTCTTAAAATGAAAAAATAAAAAAAAGTTGAAAAAAAATTTTAAATTGTCGAAATCATAATTATTATGAAGTAGAGTCAATATAAATGGTATTTCCATTAAATTTTAAATTGTCGAAATCATAATTATTTTGAAGTAGAGTCAATATAAATGGTATTCCAATTAAAAACCGGTTGAGTTTTCACAGAGATAATCAAGATTAATGCTCTTAGTGTGGTGATTCCAAAATAAGGTCTAAAATCGTCTAGGACGACTAGAAACGCCTAAAAATGAAAATATTAAAAAAGTTGAAAAAAAATTTTAAATTGTCGAAATCATAATTATTTTGAAGTTGAGTCAATATAAATGGTATTCAAATTAAAAACCGGTTGAGTTTTCACAGAGAAAACCAAGATTAATGCTCTTAGTGTGGTGATTCCAAAATAAGGTCTAAAATCGTCTAGGACGACTAGAAACGCCTAAAAATGAAAAAATAAAAAAAGTTGAAAAAAAATTTTAAATTGTCGAAATCAAGATTTATGCTCTAAATGTGGTGATTCCAAAATAAGGTCTAAAATCGTCTAGGATGACTAGAAACGCCTAAAAATGAAAAAATAAAATAAGTTAAAAAAAAATTATAAATTGTCCAAATCATTATTATTTTGAAGTAGAGTCAATATAAATGGTATTCCAATTAAAACCCGGTTGAGTTTTCACAGAGAAAATCAAGATTAATGCTCAAAATGTGGTGATTCCAAAATAAGGTCTAAAATCGTCTAGGACGACTAGAAACGCCTAAAAATGAAAAAAATAAAAAAAGTTGAAAAAAAATTTTAAATTGTCGAAATCAAGATTTATGCTCTTAAGGTGGTGATTCCAAAGTAAGGTTTAAATTCGTCTAGGACGACTAGAAACGCCTAAAAATGAAAAAATAAAAAAAGTTGAAAAAAATTTTAAATTGTCGAAATCATAATTATTTTGAAGTAGAGTCAATATAAATGGTATTCCAATTAAAAAACCGGTTGAGTTTTCACAGAAAAAGTCAAGATTAATGCTCTAAATGTGGTGATTCCAAAATAAGGTGTAAAATCGTTTAGGACGACTAGAAACGCCTAAAAACGAAAAAATAAATAAAGTTGAAAAAAAATTATAAATTGTCCAAATCATAATTATTTTGAAGTAGAGTCAATATAAATGGTATTTCAATTAAAAATCGGTTGAGTTTTCACAGGGAAAATCAAGATTAATGCTCTTTATGTGGTGATTCCAAAATAAGGTCCAAAATCGTCTAGGACGACTAGAAACGCCTAAAAATGAAAAAACAAAAAAAGGTGAAAAAAATTTTAAATTGTCGAAATCATAATTATTTTGAAGTAGAGTCAATATAAATGGTATTCCAATTAAAAACCGGTTGAGTTTTCACAGAAAAAGTCAAGATTAATGCTCTAAATGTGGTGATTCCAAAATAAGGTGTAAAATCGTTTAGGACGACTAGAAACGCCTAAAAACGAAAAAAATAAATAAAGTTGAAAAAAAATTATAAATTGTCCAAATCATAATTATTTTGAAGTAGAGTCAATATAAATGGTATTTCAATTAAAAATCGGTTGAGTTTTCACAGGGAAAATCAAGATTAATGCTCTTTATGTGGTGATTCCAAAATAAGGTCCAAAATCGTCTAGGACGACTAGAAACGCCTAAAAATGAAAAAACAAAAAAAGGTGAAAAAAATTTTAAATTGTCGAAATCATAATTATTTTGAAGTAGAGTCAATATAAATGGTATTTCAATTAAAAACCGGTTGAGTTTGCACAAAGAAAATCAAGATTAATGCTCTAAATGTGGTGATTCCAAAATAAGGTCTAAAATCGTCAAGGACGACTAGAAACGTCTAAAAATGAAAAAAAAAAAAAAGTTGAAAAAAAATTTTAAATTGCCGAAATCATAATTATTATGAAGTAGAGTCAATATAAATGGTATATCAATTAAAAACCGGTTGAGTTTTCACAGAGAAAATCAAGATTTATGCTCTAAATGTGGTGATTCCAAAATAAGGTCTAAAATCGTCTAGGACGACTAGAAACGCCTAAAAATGAAAAAATAAAAAAAGTTGAAAAAAAATTTTAAATTGTCGAAATCAAGATTTATGCTCTAAATGTGGTGATTCCAAAATAAGGTCTAAAATCGTCTAGGATGACTAGAAACGCCTAAAAATGAAAAAAATAAAATAAGTTAAAAAAAATTATAAATTGTCCAAATCATTATTATTTTGAAGTAGAGTCAATATAAATGGTATTCCAATTAAAAACCGGTTGAGTTTGCACAGAGAAAATCAAGATTAATGCTCTAAATGTGGTGATTCCAAAATAAGGTCCAAAATCGTCTAGGACGACTAGAAACGTCTAAAAATGAAAAAATAAAAAAAAGTTGAAAAAAAATTTTAAATTGTCGAAATCATAATTATTATGAAGTAGAGTCAATATAAATGGTATTTCAATTAAAAATGGTTGAGTTTTCACAGAGAAAATCAAGATTAATGCTCTAAATGTGGTGATTCCAAAATAAGGTCTAAAATCGTCTAGGACGACTAGAAACGCCTAAAAATGACAAAATAAAAAATGTAGAAAAAAAATTTTTAAATTGTCGAAATCATAATTATTTTGAAGTAAAGTCAATATAAATGGTATTCCAATTGAAAACCGGTTGAGTTTCCACAGAGATAATCAAGATTAATGCTCTTAATGTGGTGATTCCAAAATAAGGTCTAAAATCGTCTAGGACGACTAGAAACGCCTAAAAATGAAATAATAAAAAAAGTTAAAAAAATTTATAAATTGTCCAAATCATAATTATTATGAAGTAAAGTCAATATAAATGGTATATCAATTAAAAACCGGTTGAGTTTTCACAGAGAAAATCAAGATTAATGCTCTAAATGTGGTGATTCCAAAATAAGGTCTAAAATCGTCTAGGACGACTAGAAACGCCTAAAAATGAAAAAAATAAAAAAAGTTGAAAAAAAATTGTAAATTGTCGAAATCAAGATTTATGCTCTAAATGTGGTGATTCCAAACTAAGGTCCAAAATCGTCTAGGACGACTAGAAACGCCTAAAAATGAAAAAAATAAAAAAAGTTGAAAAAAAATTTTAAATTGTCGAAATCAAGATTTATGCTCTAAATGTGGTGATTCCAAAATAAGGTCTAAAATCGTCTAGGATGACTAGAAACGCCTAAAAATGAAAAAAATAAAAAAAGTTGAAAAAAAATTTTAAATTGTCGAAATCAAGATTTATGCTCTAAATGTGGTGATTCCAAAATAAGGTCTAAAATCGTCTAGGATGACTAGAAACGCCTAAAAATGAAAAAATAAAATAAGTTAAAAAAAATTAAAAATTGACCAAATCATTATTATTTTGAAGTAGAGTCAATATAAATGGTATTCCAATTAAAAACCGGTTGAGTTTTCACAGAGAAAATCAAGATTAATGCTCTAAATGTGGTGATTCCAAAATAAGGTGTAAAATCGTCTAGGACGACTAGAAACGCCTAAAAATTAAAAAATAAAAAAAGTTGAAAAAAATTTTAAATTGTCGAAATCATAATTATTTTGAAGTAGAGTCAATATAAATGGTATTCCAATTAAAAATCGGTTGAGTTTTCACAAAGATAATCAAGATTAATGCTCTTTATGTGGTGATTCCAAAATAAGGTCCAAAATCGTCTAGGACGACTAGAAACGCCTAAAAATGAAAAAACAAAAAAAGGTGAAAAAAATTTTAAATTGTCGAAATCATAATTATTTTGAAGTAGAGTCAATATAAATGGTATTTCAATTAAAAACCGGTTGAGTTTGCACAGAGAAAATCAAGATTAATGCTCTAAATGTGGTGATTCCAAAATAAGGTCTAAAATCGTCTAGGACGACTAGAAACGTCTAAAAATGAAAAAACTAAAAAAAGTTGAAAAAAAATTTTAAATTGTCGAAATCATAATTATTATGAAGTAAAGTCAATATAAATGGTATATCAATTAAAAACCGGTTGAGTTTTCACAGAGAAAATCAAGATTAATGCTCTAAATGTGGTGATTCCAAAATAAGGTCTAAAATCGTCTAGGACGACTAGAAACGCCTAAAAATGAAAAAAATAAAAAAAGTTGAAAAAAATTTTAAATTGTCGAAATCAAGATTTATGCTCTAAATGTGGTGATTCCAAAATAAGGTCTAAAATCGTCTAGGATGACTAGAAACGACTAAAAATAAAAAAATAAAATAAGTTAAAAAAAAATTATAAATTGTCCAAATCATTATTATTTTGAAGTAGAGTCAATATAAATGGTATTCCAATTAAAAACCGGTTGCGTTTTCACAGAGAAAATCAAGATTAATGCTCTAAATGTGGTGATTCCAAAATAAGGTCTAAAATCGTCTAGGACGACTAGAAACGCCTAAAAATGAAAAAATAAAAAAAGTTGAAAAAAAATTTTAAATTGTCGAAATCAAGATTTATGCTCTTAATGTGGTGATTCCAAAATAAGGTCTAAATTCGTCTAGGACGACTAGAAACGCCTAAAAATGAAAAAAATAAAAAAAGTTGAAAAAAATTTTAAATTGTCGAAATCATAATTATTTTGAAGTAGAGTCAATATAAATGGTATTCCAATTAAAAACCGGTTGAGTTTTCACAGAAAAAGTCAAGATTAATGCTCTTAATGTGGTGATTCCAAAATAAGGTGTAAAATCGTTTAGGACGACTAGAAACGCCTAAAAACGAAAAAATAAATAAAGTTGAAAAAAAAATTATAAATTGTCCAAATCATAATTATTTTGAAGTAGAGTCAATATAAATGGTATATCAATTAAAAACCGGTTGAGTTTTCACAGGGAAAATCAAGATTAATGCTCTTAATGTGGTGATTCCAAAATAAGGTCTAAAATCGTCTAGGACGACTAGAAACGCCTAAAAATGAAATAATAAAAAAAGTTAAAAAAAAATTATAAATTGTCCAAATCATAATTATTATGAAGTAGAGTGAATATAAATGGTATTTCAATTAAAAACTGGTGATTCCAAAATAAGGTCCAAAATCGTCTAGGACGACTAGAAACGTCTAAAAATGAAAAAATAAAAAAAGTTGAAAAAAAATTTTAAATTGTCGAAATCATAATTATTATGAAGTAGATTCAATATAAATGGTATATCAATTAAAAACCGGTTGAGTTTTCACAGAGAAAATCAAGATTAATGCTCTAAATGTGGTGATTCCAAAATAAGGTCTAAAATCGTCTAGGACGACTAGAAACGCCTAAAAATGAAAAAAATTAAAAAAGTTGAAAAAAAATTTTAAATTGTCGAAATCAAGATTTATGCTCTAAATGTGGTGATTCCAAAATAAGGTCTAAAATCGTCTAGGATGACTAGAAACGCCTAAAAATGAAAAAATAAAATAAGTTAAAAAAAAATTATAAATTGTCCAAATCATTATTATTTTGAAGTAGAGTCAATATAAATGGTATTTCAATCAAAGATGGTTGAGTTTTCACAGAGAAAATCAAGATTAATGCTCTAAATGAGGTGATTCCAAAATAAGGTCTAAAATCGTCTAGGACGACTAGAAACGCCTAAAAATGACAAAATAAAAAATGTAGAAAAAAAATTTTAAATTGTCGAAATCATAATTATTTTGAAGTAGAGTCAATATAAATGGTATTTTAATTAAAAATCGGTTGAGTTTTCACAAAGATAATCAAGATTAATGCTCTTTATGTGGTGATTCCAAAATAAGGTCCAAAATCGTCTAGGACGACTAGAAACGCCTAAAAATGAAAAAAACAAAAAAAGGTGAAAAAAATTTTAAATTGTCGAAATCATAACTACTTTGAAGTAGAGTCAATATAAATGGTATTTCAATTAAAAACCGGTTGAGTTTGCACAGAGAAAATCAAGATTAATGCTCTAAATGTGGTGATTCCAAAATATGGTCTAAAATCGTCTAGGACGACTAGAAACGTCTAAAAAAAAAAAAAAAAAAAAGTTGAAAAAAAATTTTAAATTGTCGAAATCATAATTATTATGAAGTAGAGTCAATATAAATGGTATATCAATTAAAAACCGGTTGAGTTTTCACAGAGAAAATCAAGATTAATGCTCTAAATGTGGTGATTCCAAAATAAGGTCTAAAATCGTGTAGAACGACTAGAAACGCCTAAAAATGAAAAAAATAAAAAAAGTTGAAAAAAAATTTTAAATTGTCGAAATCAAGATTTATGCTCTTAATGTGGTGATTCCAAAATAAGGTCTTAATTCGTCTAGGACGACTAGAAACGCCTAAAAATGAAAAAAATAAAAAAAGTTGAAAAAAAATTTTAAATTGTCGAAATCATAATTATTTTGAAGTAGAGTCAATATAAATGGTATTCCAATTAAAAACCGGTTGAGTTTTCACAGAAAAGTCAAGATTAATGCTCTTAATGTGGTGATTCCAAAATAAGGTGTAAAATCGTTTAGGACGACTAGAAACGCCTAAAAACGAAAAATAAATAAAGTTGAAAAAAAATTATAAATTGTCCAAATCATAATTATTTTGAAGTAGAGTCAATATAAATGGTATATCAATTAAAAACCGGTTGAGTTTTCACAGGGAAAATCAAGATTAATGCTCTTAATGTGGTGATTCCAAAATAAGGTCTAAAATCGTCTAGGACGACTAGAAACGCCTAAAAATGAAATAATAAAAAAAGTTAAAAAAAAAATTATAAATTGTCCAAATCATAATTATTATGAAGTAGAGTGAATATAAATGGTATTTCAATTAAAAACTGGTGATTCCAAAATAAGGTCCAAAATCGTCTAGGACGACTAGAAACGTCTAAAAATGAAAAAATAAAAAAAGTTGAAAAAAAATTTTAAATTGTCGAAATCATAATTATTATGTAGTAGATTCAATATAAATAGTATATCAATTAAAAACCGGTTGAGTTTTCACAAAAAAAATCAAGATTAATGCTCTAAATGTGGTGATTCCAAAATAAGGTCTAAAATCGTCTAGGACGACTAGAAACGCCTAAAAATGAAAAAAATAAAAAAAATTGAAAAAAAATTTTAAATTGTCGAAATCAAGATTTATGCTCTAAATGTGGTGATTCCAAAATAAGGTCTAAAATCGTCTAGGATGACTAGAAACGCCTAAAAATGAAAAAAAAAAAAAAAAGTTAAAAAAAATTATAAATTGTCCAAATCATTATTATTTTGAAGTAGAGTCAATATAAATGGTATTTCAATCAAAGATGGTTGAGTTTTCACAGAGAAAATCAAGATTAATGCTCTAAATGTGGTGATTCCAAAATAAGGTCTAAAATCGTCTAGGACGACTAGAAACGCCTAAAAATGACAAAATAAAAAATGTAGAAAAAAAATTTTAAATTGTCGAAATCATAATTATTTTGAAGTAAAGTCAATATAAATGGTATTCCAATTAAAAACCGGTTGAGTTTGCACAGAGATAATCAAGATTAATGCTCTTAATATGGTGATTCCAAAATAAGGTCTAAAATCGTCTAGGACGACTAGAAACGCCTAAAAATGAAATAATAAAAAAAGTTAAAAAAAAATTATAAATTGTCCAAATCATAATTATTATGAAGTAGAGTGAATATAAATGGTATTCCAATTAAAAACTGGTGATTCCAAAAAAAAGGTCTAAAATCGTCTAGGACGACTAGAAACGCCTAAAACTGAAATAATAAAAAAAGTTGAAAAAAAATTATAAATTGTCCAAATCATAATTATTTTGAAGTAGAGTCAATATAAATGGTATTCCAATTAAAAACCGGTTGAGTTTTCACAGAGAAAATCAAGACTAATGCTCTTAATGTGGTGATTCCAAAATAAGGTCTTAATTCGTCTAGGACGACTAGAAACGCCTAAAAATGAAAAAAATAAAAAAAAAGTTGAAAAAAAATTTTAAATTGTCGAAATCATAATTATTTTGAAGTAGAGTCAATATAAATGGTATTCCAATTAAAAACCGGTTGAGTTTTCACAGAAAAGTCAAGATTAATGCTCTTAATGTGGTGATTCCAAAATAAGGTGTAAAATCGTTTAGGACGACTAGAAACGCCTAAAAACGAAAAAAATAAATAAAGTTGAAAAAAAATTATAAATTGTCCAAATCATAATTATTTTGAAGTAGAGTCAATATAAATGGTATATCAATTAAAAAACCGGTTGAGTTTTCACAGGGAAAATCAAGATTAATGCTCTTAATGTGGTGATTCCAAAATAAGGTCCAAAATCGTCTAGGACGACTAGAAACGCCTAAAAATGAAATAATAAAAAAAGTTAAAAAAAAATTATAAATTGTCCAAATCATAATTATTATGAAGTAGAGTGAATATAAATGGTATTTCAATTAAAAACTGGTGATTCCAAAATAAGGTCTAAAATCGTCTAGGACGACTAGAAACGTCTAAAAATGAAAAAAATAAAAAAAGTTGAAAAAAAATTTTAAATTGTCGAAATCATAATTATTATGAAGTAGATTCAATATAAATGGTATATCAATTAAAAACCGGTTGAGTTTTCACAGAGAAAATCAAGATTAATGATCTTAATGTGGTGATTCAAAAATAAGGTCTAAAATCGTCTAGGACGACTAGAAACGCCTAAAAATGAAAAAAAAAAAAAAAAAGTTGAAAAAAAATTTTAAATTGTCGAAATCAAGATTTATGCTCTAAATGTGGTGATTCCAAAATAAGGTCTAAAATCGTCTAGGATGACTAGAAACGCCTAAAAATGAAAAAATAAAATAAGTTAAAAAAAAATTATAAATTGTCCAAATCATTATTATTTTGAAGTAGAGTCAATATAAATGGTATTTCAATCAAAGATGGTTGAGTTTTCACAGAGAAAATCAAGATTAATGCTCTAAATGTGGTGATTCCAAAATAAGGTCTAAAATCGTGTAGAACGACTAGAAACGCCTAAAAATGAAAAAATAAAAAAAAGTTGAAAAAAATTTTAAATTGTCGAAATCAAGATTTATGCTCTAAATGTGGTGATTCCAAAATAAGGTCTAAAATCGTCTAGGATGACTAGAAACGCCTAAAAAATTAAAAAATAAAATAAGTTTAAAAAAAAATTATAAATTGTCCAAATCATTATTATTTTGAAGTAGAGTCAATATAAATGGTATTCCAATTAAAAACCGGTTGAGTTTTCACAGAGAAAATCAAGATTAATGCTCTAAATGTGGTGATTCCAAAATAAGGTCTAAAATCGTCTAGGACGACTAGAAACGCCTAAAAATTAAAAAAATAAAAAAAGTTGAAAAAAAATTTTAAATTGTCGAAATCAAGATTTATGCTCTTAATGTGGTGATTCCAAAATAAGGTCTTAATTCGTCTAGGACGACTAGAAACGCCTAAAAATGAAAAAAAAAAAAAAAGTTGAAAAAAAATTTTAAATTGTCGAAATCATAATTATTTTGAAGTAGAGTCAATATAAATGGTATTCCAATTAAAAACCGGTTGAGTTTTCACAGAAAAGTCAAGATTAATGCTCTTAATGTGCTGATTCCAAAATAAGGTGTAAAATCGTTTAGGACGACTAGAAACGCCTAAAAACGAAAAAATAAATAAAGTTGAAAAAAATTATAAATTGTCCAAATCATAATTATTTTGAAGTAGAGTCAATATAAATGGTATATCAATTAAAAACCGGTTGAGTTTTCACAGGGAAAATCAAGATTAATGCTCTTAATGTGGTGATTCCAAAATAAGGTCTAAAATCGTCTAGGACGACTAGAAACGCCTAAAAAATGAAAATAATAAAAAAGTTAAAAAAAATTATAAATTGTCCAAATCATAATTATTATGAAGTAGAGTGAATATAAATGGTATTTCAATTAAAAACTGGTGATTCCAAAATAAGGTCCAAAATCGTCTAGGACGACTAGAAACGTCTAAAAATGAAAAAATAAAAAAAAGTTGAAAAAAATTTTAAATTGTCGAAATCATAATTATTATGTAGTAGATTCAATATAAATAGTATATCAATTAAAAACCGGTTGAGTTTTCACAAAAAAAATCAAGATTAATGCTCTAAATGTGGTGATTCCAAAATAAGGTCTAAAATCGTCTAGGACGACTAGAAACGCCTAAAAATGAAAAAAAATAAAAAAAGTTGAAAAAAATTTTAAATTGTCGAAATCAAGATTTATGCTCTAAATGTGGTGATTCCAAAATAAGGTCTAAAATCGTCTAGGATGACTAGAAACGCCTAAAAATGAAAAAAAAAAAAAAATTTAAAAAAAAATTATAAATTGTCCAAATCATTATTATTTTGAAGTAGAGTCAATATAAATGGTATTTCAATCAAAGATGGTTGAGTTTTCACAGAGAAAATCAAGATTAATGCTCTAAATGTGGTGATTCCAAAATAAGGTCTAAAATCGTCTAGGACGACTAGAAACGCCTAAAAATGACAAAATAAAAAATGTAGAAAAACAATTTTAAATTGTCGAAATCATAATTATTTTGAAGTAAAGTCAATATAAATGGTATTCCAATTAAAAACCGGTTGAGTTTGCACAGAGATAATCAAGATTAATGCTCTTAATATGGTGATTCCAAAATAAGGTCTAAAATCGTCTAGGACGACTAGAAACGCCTAAAAATGAAATAATAAAAAAGTTAAAAAAAATTATAAATTGTCCAAATCATAATTATTATGAAGTAGAGTGAATATAAATGGTATTCCAATTAAAAACTGGTGATTCCAAAAAAAAGGTCTAAAATCGTCTAGGACGACTAGAAACGCCTAAAACTGAAATAATAAAAAAAGTTGAAAAAAAATTATAAATTGTCCAAATCATAATTATTTTGAAGTAGAGTCAATATAAATGGTATTCCAATTAAAAACCGGTTGAGTTTTCACAGAGAAAATCAAGACTAATGCTCTTAATGTGGTGATTCCAAAATAAGGTCTTAATTCGTCTAGGACGACTAGAAACGCCTAAAAATGAAAAAAATAAAAAAAGTTGAAAAAAAATTTTAAATTGTCGAAATCATAATTATTTTGAAGTAGAGTCAATATAAATGGTATTCCAATTAAAAACCGGTTGAGTTTTCACAGAAAAGTCAAGATTAATGCTCTTAATGTGGTGATTCCAAAATAAGGTGTAAAATCGTTTAGGACGACTAGAAACGCCTAAAAACGAAAAAATAAATAAAGTTGAAAAAAAATTATAAATTGTCCAAATCATAATTATTTTGAAGTAGAGTCAATATAAATGGTATATCAATTAAAAACCGGTTGAGTTTTCACAGGGAAAATCAAGATTAATGCTCTTAATGTGGTGATTCCAAAATAAGGTCCAAAATCGTCTAGGACGACTAGAAACGCCTAAAAAATGAAATAATAAAAAAAGTTAAAAAAAAATTATAAATTGTCCAAATCATAATTATTATGAAGTAGAGTGAATATACATGGTATTTCAATTAAAAACTGGTGATTCCAAAATAAGGTCCAAAATCGTCTAGGACGACTAGAAACGTCTAAAAATGAAAAAATAAAAAAAGTTGAAAAAAAATTTTAAATTGTCGAAATCATAATTATTATGAAGTAGATTCAATATAAATGGTATATCAATTAAAAACCGGTTGAGTTTTCACAGAGAAAATCAAGATTAATGCTCTTAATGTGGTGATTCCAAAATAAGGTCTAAAATCGTCTAGGACGACTAGAAACGCCTAAAAATGAAAAAAAATAAAAAAAGTTGAAAAAAAATTTTAAATTGTCGAAATCAAGATTTATGCTCTAAATGTGGTGATTCCAAAATAAGGTCTAAAATCGTCTAGGATGACTAGAAACGCCTAAAAATGAAAAAAAATAAAATAAGTTAAAAAAAAATTATAAATTGTCCAAATCATTATTATTTTGAAGTAGAGTCAATATAAATGGTATTTCAATCAAAGATGGTTGAGTTTTCACAGAGAAAATCAAGATTAATGCTCTAAATGTGGTGATTCCAAAATAAGGTCTAAAATCGTCTAGGACGACTAGAAACGCCTAAAAATGACAAAATAAAAAATGGAGAAAAACAATTTTAAATTGTCGAAATCATAATTATTTTGAAGTAAAGTCAATATAAATGGTATTCCAATTAAAAACCGGTTGAGTTTTCACAGAGAAAATCAAGATTAATGCTCTTAATATGGTGATTCCAAAATAAGGTCTAAAATCGTCTAGGACGACTAGAAACGCCTAAAAATGAAATAATAAAAAAAGTTAAAAAAAAATTATAAATTGACCAAATCATAATTATTATGAAGTAGAGTGAATATAAATGGTATTCCAATTAAAAACTGGTAATTCCAAAATAAGGTCCAAAATCGTCTAGGACGACTAGAAACGCCTAAAACTGAAATAATAAAAAAAAGTTGAAAAAAAATTATAAATTGTCCAAATCATAATTATTTTGAAGTAGAGTCAATATAAATGGTATTCCAATTAAAAACCGGTTGAGTTTTCACAGAGAAAATCAAGACTAATGCTCTCAATGTGGTGATTCCAAAATAAGGTCTAAAATCGTCTAGGACGACTAGAAACGCCTAAAAATGAAAAAAATAAAAAAAGTTAAAAAAAAATTTTAAATTGTCCAAATCATTATTATTTTGAAGTAGAGTCAATATAAATGGTATTCCAATTAAAAACCGGTTGAGTTTTCACAGAGAAAATCAAGATTAATGCTCTAAATGTGGTGATTCCAAAATAAGGTCTAAAATCGACTAGGACGACTAAAAACGCCTAAAAATGAAAAAAGTTGAAAAAAAATTTTAAATTGTCGAAATCAAGATTTATGCTCTAAATGTGGTGATTCCAAAATAAGGTCTAAAATCGTCTAGGATGACTAGAAACGCCTAAAAATGAAAAAATAAAATAAGTTAAAAAAAAAATATAAATCGTCCAAATCATTATTATTTTGAAGTAGAGTCAATATAAATGGTATTTCAATTAAAAATGGTTGAGTTTTCACAGAGAAAATCAAGATTAATGCTCTAAATGTGGTGATTCCAAAATAAGGTCTAAATCGTCTAGGACGACTAGAAACGCCTAAAAATGACAAAATAAAAAATGTAGAAAAAAAATTTTAAATTGTCCAAATCATAATTATTATGAAGTAGAGTGAATATAAATGGTATTCCAATTAAAAACTGGTGATTCCAAAATAGGGTCCAAAATCGTCTAGGACGACTAGAAACGCCTAAAACTGAAAAAATAAAAAAAAAAATAAAAATCATAATTATTTAGAAGTAGAGTCA
>JAECXC010000553.1:0-34729 GCA_018152125.1 Drosophila dunni | reverse complement strand
TTGAGGTAAGGTCAATATAAATGGTATTCCAATTAAAAACCGGTTGAGTTTTCACAAAGATAATCAAGATTAATAAGTCTAAAATCTAAGAAACGCCTAAAAATGAAAAAAATAAAAAAAAGTTGAAAAAAAATTTTAAATTGTCGAAATCATAATTATTTTGAAGTAGGGTCAATATAAATGGTATTCCAATTAAAAACCGGTTGAGTTTTCACAGAAAAAATCAAGACTAATGCTCTTAATGTGGTGATTCCAAAATAAGGTCTAAAATCGTCTAGGACGACTAGAAACGCCGAAAAATAAAAAACAAAATAAGGTGAAAAAAATTTTAAATTGTCGAAATCATTATTATTTTGAAGTAGAGTCAATATAAATGGTATTCCAATTAAAAACCGGTCCAAAATCGTCTAGGACGCCTTGAAACGCCTAAAAATGAAAAATAAAAAAAGTTGAAAAAAATTTTAAATTGTCGAAATCATAATTATTTTGAAGTAGAGTCAATATAAATGGTATTCCAATTAAAAACCGGTTTTTTATTTTAGAAAATTAAATAAAATCAAGACTAATCTCTTAATGTGGTGATTCCAAAATAAGGTTTAAAATCGTCTAGACGAAACACCCCCCCACAAAAAAAAAAAAAAAAAAAAAAGGTGAAAAAAAAATTTTAAATTGTCGAAATCATAATTATTTTGAAGTAGAGTCAATATAAATGGTATTTCAATTAAAAATGGTTGAGTTTTCATAGAGAAAATCAAGATTAATGCTCTTAATGTGGTGATTCAAAAATAAGGTCTAAAATCGTCTAGGACGACTAGAAACGCCTAAAAATGACAAAATAAAATAAGTAGAAAAAAAATTTTAAATTGTCGAAATCATAATTATTTTGAGGTAAAGTCAATATAAATGGTATTCCAATTAAAAACCGGTTGAGTTTTCACAGAGATAATCAAGATTAATGCTCTTAATGTGGTGATTCCAAAATAAGGTCTAAAATCGTCTAGGACGACTAGAAACGCCTAAAAATGAAAAAATAAAAAAAGTTGAAAAAAAATTATAAATTGTCGAAATCATAATTATTTTGAAGTAGAGTCAATATAAATGGTATTCCAATTAAAAACCGGTTGAGTTTTCACAGAGAAAATCAAGATTAATGCTCCAAATGTGGTGATTCCAAAATAAGGTCTAAAATCGTCTAGGACGACTAGAAACGCCTAAAAATGAAAAAAATAAAAAAAGTTGAAAAAAAATTTTAAATTGTCGAAATCAAGATTAATGCTCTAAATGTGGTGATTCCAAAATAAGGTCCAAAATCGTCTAGGACGCCTTGAAACGCCTAAAAATGAAAAAATAAAAAAAGTTGAAAAAAAATTTTAAATTGTCGAAATCATAATTATTTTGAAGTAGAGTCAATATAAATGGTATTTCAATTAAAAACCGGTTGAGTTTTCACAGAGAAAATCAAGATTAATGCTCTAAATATGGTGATTCCAATTAAAGGTCCAAAATCGTCTAGGACGCCTAGATACGCCGAAAAATGAAAAAATAAAAAATTTTAAATTGTCGAAATCAAGATTAATGCTCTAAATGTGGTGATTCCAAAATAAGGTCCAAAATCGTCTAGGACGACTAGAAACGCCTAAAAATGACAAAATAAAAAAAGTAGAAAAAAAATTTTAAATTGTCCAAATCATAATTATTTTGAAGTAGAGTCAATATAAATGGTATTTCAATTAAAAATGGTTGAGTTT
Organism: Drosophila dunni; assembly: GCA_018152125.1. Classification (NCBI taxonomy): domain Eukaryota; kingdom Metazoa; phylum Arthropoda; class Insecta; order Diptera; family Drosophilidae; genus Drosophila; species Drosophila dunni. The sequence goes on along the minus strand of JAECXC010000553.1, from coordinate 32,981 downwards.
TTACAGAGAAAATCAAGATGAATGCTCTTAATGTGGTGATTCCAAAATAATGTCTAAAATCGTCTAGGACGACTAGAAACGCCTAAAAATGACAAAATAAAAAAAAGTAGAAAAAAAATTTTAAATTTGTCGAAACCATAATTATTTTGAAGTAAAGTCAATATAAATGGTATTCCAATTAAAAACCGGTTGAGTTTTCACAGAGAAAATCAAGACTAATGCTCTTAATGTGGTGATTCCAAAATAAGGTCAAAAATCGTCTAGGACGACTAGAAACGCCTAAAAATGAAAAAAAATAAAAAAAGTTGAAAAAAATTTATAAATTGTCGAAATCAAGATTAATGCTCTAAATGTGGTGATTCCAAAATATGGTCTAAAATCGTCTAGGACGACTAGAAACGCCTAAAAATGATAAAATAAAAAAAGTTGAAAAAAAATTTTAAATTGTCGAAATCATAATTATTTTGAAGTAAAGTCAATATAAATGGTATTCCAATTAAAAACCGGTTGAGTTTTCACAGAGATAATCAAGATTAATGCTCTTAATGTGGTGATTCCAAAATAAGGTCTTAAATCGTCTAGGACGACTAGAAACGCCTAAAAATGAAAAAATAAAAAAAGTTGAAAAAAAATTTTAAATTGTCGAAATCATAATTATTTTGAAGTAGAGTCAATATGAATGGTATTTCAATTAAAAATGATTGAGTTTTCACAGAGAAAATCAAGATTAATGCTCTAAATGTGGTGATTCCAAAATAAGGTCTAAAATCGTCTAGGACGACTAGAAACGCCTAAAAATGACAAAATAAAATTTTAAATTGTCGAAATCATAATTATTTTGAAGTAGAGTCAATATAAATGGTATTTCAATTAAAAATGGTTGAGTTTTTACAGAGAAAATCAAGATGAATGCTCTAAATGTGGTGATTCCAAAATAATGTCTAAAATCGTCTAGGACGACTAGAAACGCCAAAAAATGACAAAATAAAAAAAGTAGAAAAAAAATTTTAAATTGTCGAAACCATAATTATTTTGAAGTAAAGTCAATATAAATGGTATTCCAATTAAGAACCGGTTGAGTTTACACAGAGAAAATCAAGACTAATGCTCTTAATGTGGTGATTCCAAAATAAGGTCTAAAATCGTCTAGGACGACTAGAAACGCCTAAAAATGAAAAAAAATAAAAAAGTTGAAAAAAATTATAAATTGTCGAAATCAAGATTAATGCTCTAAATGTGGTGATTCCAAAATAAGGTCTAAAATCGTCTAGGACGACTAGAAACGCCTAAAAATGACAAAATAAAAAAAGTAGAAAAAAAATTTTAAATTGTCGAAATCATAATTATTTTGAAGTAAAGTCAATATAAATGGTATTCCAATTAAAAACCGGTTGAGTTTTCACAGAGATAATCAAGATTAATGCTCTTAATGTGGTGATTCCAAAATAAGGTCTTAAATCGTCTAGGACGACTAGAAACGCCTAAAAATGAAAAAATAAAAAAAGTTGAAAAAAAATTTTAAATTGTCGAAATCATAATTATTTTGAAGTAGAGTCAATATGAATGGTATTTCAATTAAAAATGGTTGAGTTTTCACAGAGAAAATCAATATTAATGCTCTAAATGTGGTGATTCCAAAATAAGGTCTAAAATCGTCTAGGACGACTAGAAACGCCTAAAAATGACAAAATAAAATTTTAAATTGTCGAAATCATAATTATTTTGAAGTAAAGTCAATATATATGGTATTCCAATTAAAAACCGGTTGAGTTTTCACAGAGAAAATCAAGATTAATGCTCTAAATGTGGTGATTCCAAAATAAGGTCTAAAATCGTCTAGGACGACTAGAAACGCCTAAAAATGAAATAATAAAAAAAGTTGAAAAAAATTTTAAATTGTCGAAATCAAGATTAATGCTCTAAACATGGTGATTCCAAATTAAGGTCCAAAATTGTCTAGGACGCCTAGAAACGCCTAAAAATGAAAAAACAAAAAAAAAAGTGAAAAAAATTTTAAATTGTCGAAATCATAATTATTTTGAAGTCGAGTCAATATAAATGGTATTTCAATTTAAAATGGTTGAGTTTTCACAGAGAAAATCAAGATTAATGCTCTAAATGTGGTGATTCCAAAATAAGGTCTGAAATCGTCTAGGACGACTAGAAACGCCTAAAAATGACAAAATAAAAAAAGTTGAAAAAAAATTATAAATTGTCCAAATCATAATTATTTTGAAGTAGAGTCAATGTAAATGGTATTCCAATTAAAAACCGGTTGAGGTTTCACAGAGAAAATCAAGATTAATGCTCTAAATGTGGTGATTCCAAAATAAGGTCTACAATCGTCTAGGACGACTAGAAACGCCTAAAAATGAAATAATAAAAAAAGTTGAAAAAAAAATTTTAAATTGTCGAAATCAAGATTAATGCTCTAAATGTGGTGATTCCAAAATAAGGTCTAAAATCGTCTAGGACGCCTAGAAACGCCTAAAAATGAAAAAATAAAAAAAAGTTGAAAAAAAATTAATAAATTGTCCAAATCATAATTATTTTGAAGTAGAGTCAATATAAATGGTATTTCAATTAAAAATGGTTTAGTTTTCACAGAGAAAATCAATATTAATGCTCTAAATGTGGTGATTCCAAAATAAGGTCTTAAATCGTCTAGGACGACTAGAAACGCCTAAAAATGAAAAAATAAAAAAAGTTGAAAAAAAATTTTAAATTGTCGAAACCATAATTATTTTGAAGTAGAGTCAATATGAATGGTATTTCAATTAAAAACCGGTTGAGTTTTCACAGAGAAAATCAAGATTTAGTTTTCACGAAAAATCAATATTAATGCTCTAAATGTGGTGATTCCAAAATAAGGTCTAAAATCGTCTAGGACGACTAGAAACGCCTAAAAATGACAAAATAAAATTTTAAATTGTCGAAATCATAATTATTTTGAAGTAAAGTCAATATATATGGTATTCCAATTAAAAACCGGTTGAGTTTTCACAGAGAAAATCAAGATTAATGCTCTAAATGTGGTGATTCCAAAATAAGGTCTAAAATCGTCTAGGACGACTAGAAACGCCTAAAAATGAAATAATAAAATAAGTTGAAAAAAATTTTAAATTGTCGAAATCAAGATTAATGCTCTAAACATGGTGTTTCCAAATTAAGGTCCAAAATTGTCTAGGACGCCTAGAAACGCCTAAAAATGAAAAAACAAAAAAAAAGTGAAAAAAATTTTAAATTGTCGAAATCATAATTATTTTGAAGTCGAGTCAATATAAATGGTATTTCAATTTAAAATGGTTGAGTTTTCACAGAGAAAATCAAGATTAATGCTCTAAATGTGGTGATTCCAAAATAAGGTCTACAATCGTCTAGGACGACTAGAAACGCCTAAAAATGAAATAATAAAAAAAGTTGAAAAAAAATTTTAAATTGTCGAAATCAAGATTAATGCTCTAAATGTGGTGATTCCAAAATAAGGTCCAAAATCGTCTAGGATGACTAGAAACGCCTAAAAAATGAAAAAATAAAAAAAGTTGAAAAAAAATTATAAATTGTCCAAATCATAATTATTTTGAAGTAGAGTCAATATAAATGGTATTCCAATTAAAAACCGGTTGAGTTTTCACAGAGAAAATCAAGATTAATGCTCTAAATGTGGTGATTCCAAAATAAGGTCTAAAATCGTCTAGGACGACTAGAAACGCCTAAAAATTAAAAAATAAAAAAAGTTAAAAGAAAATTTTAAATTGTCGAAATCAAGATTAATGCTCTAAATGTGGTGATTCCAAAATAAGGTCCAAAATCGTCTAGGACGCCTAGAAACGCCTAAAAATGAAAAAAAAAAAAAAAAAAAAAAGGTGTAAAAAATTTTAAATTGTCGAAATCATAATTATTTTGAAGTAGTCAAAATAAATGGTATTTCAATTAAAAATGGTTGAGTTTACACAGAGAAAATCAAGATTAATGCTCTAAATGTGGTGATTCCAAAATAAGGTCTAAAATCGTCTGGGACGACTAGAAACGCCTAAAAATGACAAAATAAAAAAAGTTGAAAAAAAATTTTAAATTGTCGAAATCATAATTATTTTGAAGTAAAGTCAATATAAATGGTATTCCAATTAAAAATCGGTTGAGTTTTCACAGAGAAAATCAAGATTAATGCTCTAAATGTGGTGATTCCAAAATAAGGTCTAAAATCGTCTAGGACGACTAGAAACGCCTAAAAATGACAAAATAAAAAAAGGAGAAAAAAAATTTTAAATTGTCGAAATCAAGATTAAGGCTCTAAATGTGGTGATTTCAAAATAAAGTCCAAAATCGTCTAGGACGCCTTGAAACGCCGAAAAATGAAATAATAAAAAAAGTTGAAAAAAAATTTTAAATTGTCGAAATCATAATTATTTTGAAGTAGAGTCAATATAAATGGTATTTCAATTAAAAACCGGTTGAGTTTTCACAGAGAAAATCAAGATTAATGCTCTAAATATGGTGATTCCAAATTAAGGTCCAAAATCGTCTAGGACGCATAAAAACGTCTAAAAATGAAAAAACAAAAAAAAAAGTGAAAAAAATTTTAAATTGTCGAAATCATAAATTTTTTGAAGTAGAGTCAATATAAATGGTATTTCAATTAAAAATCGGTTGAGTTTTCACAGAGAAAATCAAGATTAATGCTCTAAATGTGGAGATTCCAAAATAAGGTCTAAAATCGTCTAGGACGACTAGAAACGCCTAAAAATGAAAAAATAAAAATAAGTTGAAAAAAATTTTAAATTGTCGAAATCAAGATTAATGCTCTAAATATGCTGATTCCAAATTAAGGTCCAAAATCGTCTAGGACGCCTAGAAACGCCAAAAAATGAAAAAACAAAAAAAAGGTGAAAAAAATTTTAAATTGTCGAAATCGTAATTATTTTGAAGTAGAGTCAATATAAATGGTATTTCAATTAAAAATGGTTGAGTTTTCACAGAGAAAATCAAGATTAATGCTCTTAATGTGGTGTTTCCAAAATAAGGTCTAAAATCGTCTAGGACGACTAGAAACGCCTAAAAATGAAAAAATAAAAAAAGTAGAAAAAAAATTTTAAATTGTCGAAATCAAGATTAATGCTCTAAATATGCTGATTCCAAATTAAGGTCCAAAATCGTCTAGGACGCCTAGAAACGCCAAAAAATGAAAAAACAAAAAAAAAAAAAAAAAAAAAGAAAAATTATAAATTGTCGAAATCATAATTATTTTGAAGTAGAGTCAATATAAATGGTATTCCAATTAAAAACCGGTTGAGTTTTCACAGAGAAAATCAAGATTAATGCTCTAAATGTGGTGATTCCAAAATAAGGTCCAAAATCGTCTAGGACGCCTTGAAACGCCTAAAAATAAAAAAAAAATAAAAAAAGTTGAAAAAAAATTTTAAATTGTCGAAATCAAGATTAAGGCTCTAAATGTGGTGATTTCAAAATAAAGTCCAAAATCGTCTAGGACGCCTTGAAACGCCGAAAAATGAAATAATAAAAAAAGTTGAAAAAAAATTTTAAATTGTCGAAATCATAATTATTTTGAAGTAGAGTCAATATAAATGGTATTTCATTTAAAAACCGGTTGAGTTTTCACAGAGAAAATCAAGATTAATGCTCTAAATATGGTGATTCCAAATTAAGGTCCAAAATCGTCTAGGACGCATAAAAACGTCTAAAAATGAAAAAAAAAAAAAAAGTGAAAAAAAATTTTAAATTGTCGAAATCATAAATTTTTTGAAGTAGAGTCAATATAAATGGTATTTCAATTAAAAATCGGTTGAGTTTTCACAGAGAAAATCAAGATTAATGCTCTAAATGTGGAGATTCCAAAATAAGGTCTAAAATCGTCTAGGACGACTAGAAACGCCTAAAAATGAAAAAATAAAATAAGTTGAAAAAAAATTTTAAATTGTCGAAATCAAGATTAATGCTCTAAATATGCTGATTCCAAATTAAGGTCCAAAATCGTCTAGGACGCCTAGAAACGCCAAAAAATGAAAAAACAAAAAAAAGGTGAAAAAAATTTTAAATTGTCGAAATCATAATTATTTTGAAGTAGAGTCAATATAAATGGTATTTCAATTAAAAATGGTTGAGTTTTCACAGAGAAAATCAAGATTAATGCTCTTAATGTGGTGTTTCCAAAATAAGGTCTAAAATCGTCTAGGACGACTAGAAACGCCTAAAAATGAAAAAATAAAAAAAAAAAAAAAATTTTATAGAAAAAAATTTTAAATTGTCGAAATCAAGATTAATGCTCTAAATATGCTGATTCCAAATTAAGGTCCAAAATCGTCTAGGACGCCTAGAAACGCCAAAAAATGAAAAAACAAAAAAAAGGTGAAAAAAATTATAAATTGTCGAAATCATAATTATTTTGAAGTAGAGTCAATATAAATGGTATTCCAATTAAAAACCGGTTGAGTTTTCACAGAGAAAATCAAGATTAATGCTCTAAATGTGGTGATTCCAAAATAAGGTCCAAAATCGTCTAGGACGCCTTGAAACGCCTAAAAATGAAAAAAAAAAAAAAAAAAGTTGAAAAAAAATTTTTAAAGTGTCGAAATCATAATTATTTTGAAGTAGAGTCAATATAAATGGTATTTCAATTAAAAACCGGTTGAGTTTTCACAGAGAAAATCAAGATTAATGCTCTAAATATGGTGATTGCAAATGAAGGTCCAAAATCGTCTAGGACGACTAGAAACGCCTAAAAATGAAAAAATAAAAAAAAAGGTGAAAAAAATTTTAAATTGTCGAAATCATAATTATTTTGAAGTAAAGTCAATATAAATGGTATTTCAATTAAAAACCGGTTGAGTTTTCACAAAGAAAATCAAGATTAAAGCTCTAAATGTGGTGATTCAAAAATAAGGTCCAAAATCGTCTAGAACGCCATGAAACGATTAAAAATGAAAAAATAAAAAAAAAGTTGAAAAAAAATATAAATTGTCGAAATCATAATTATTTTAAAGTAGAGTCAATATAAATGGTATTCCAATTAAAAACCGGTTGAGTTTTCACAGAGAAAATCAAGATGAATGCTCTAAATGTGGTGATTCCAAAATAATGTCTTAAATCTTCTAGGACGACTAGAAACGCCTAAAAATGACAAAATAAAAAAAGTAGAAAAAAAATTTAAAATTGTTAATTATTATTTTGAAGTAAAGTCAAAATAAATGGTATTCCAATTAAAAACCGGTTGAGTTTTCACAGAGAAAATCAAGACTAATGCTCTTAATGTGGTGATTCCAAAATAAGGTCTAAAATCGTCTAGGACGACTAGAAACGCCTAAAAATGACAAAATAAAAAAAAAAAAAAATTTTAAATTGTCGAAATCAAGATTAAGGCTCTAAATGTGGTGATTTCAAAATAAAGTCCAAAATCGTCTGGGACGACTAGAAACGCCTAAAAATGACAAAATAAAAAAAGTAGAAAAAAAATTTTAAATTGTCGAAACCATAATTATTTTGAAGTAAAGTCAAAATAAATGGTATTCCAATTAAAAACCGGTTGAGTTTTCACAGAGAAAATCAAGACTAATGCTCTTAATGTGGTGATTCCAAAATAAGGTCTAAAATCGTCTAGGACGACTAGAAACGCCTAAAAATGAAAAAAATAAAAAAAGTTAAAAAAAAAAAAGTAAATAATAAATTGTCAGAAAATCAAGATTAATGCTCTAAATGTGGTGATTCCAAAATAAGGTCTAAAATCGTCTGGGACGACTAGAAACGCCTAAAAATGACAAAATAAAAAAAGTTGAAAAAAAATTTTAAATTGTCGAAATCATAATTATTTTGAAGTAAAGTCAATATAAATGGTATTCCAATTAAAAATCGGTTGAGTTTTCACAGAGAAAATCAAGATTAATGCTCTAAATGTGGTGATTCCAAAATAAGGTCTAAAATCGTCTAGGACGACTAGAAACGCCTAAAAATGACAAAATAAAAAAAAGTTGAAAAAAAATTTTAAATTGTCGAAATCAAGATTAAGGCTCTAAATGTGGTGATTTCAAAATAAAGTCAAAATCGTGGTGATTCCAAAATAAGGTCTAAAATCGTCTAGGACGACTAGAAACGCCTAAAAATGACAAAATAAAAAAAAGTTGAAAAAAAATTTTAAATTGTCGAAATCAAGATTAAGGCTCTAAATGTGGTGATTCCAAAATAAAGTCCAAAATCGTCTAGGACGCCTAGAAACGCCTAAAAATGAAATAATAAAAAAAGTTGAAAAAAAATTTTAAATTGTCGAAATCATAATTATTTTGAAGTAGAGTCAATATAAATGGTATTCCAATTAAAAACCGGTTGAGTTTTCACAGAGAAAATCAAGATTAATGCTCTAAATGTGGTGATTCCAAAATAAGGTCTAAAATCGTCTAGGACGACTAGAAACGCCTAAAAATTAAAAAATAAAAAAAGTTAAAAAAAAAATTTTAAATTGTCGAAATCAAGATTAATGCTCTAAATGTGGTGATTCCAAAATAAGGTCCAAAATCGTCTAGGACGCCTAGAAACGCCTAAAAATGAAAAAAAAAAAAAAAAAAAAAGGTGTAAAAAATTTTAAATTGTCGAAATCATAATTATTTTGAAGTAGAGTCAAAATAAATGGTATTTCAATTAAAAATGGTTGAGTTTACACAGAGAAAATCAAGATTAATGCTCTAAATGTGGTGATTCCAAAATAAGGTCTAAAATCGTCTGGGACGACTAGAAACGCCTAAAAATGACAAAATAAAAAAAGTTGAAAAAAATTTTAAATTGTCGAAATCATAATTATTTTGAAGTAAAGTCAATATAAATGGTATTCCAATTAAAAATCGGTTGAGTTTTCACAGAGAAAATCAAGATTAATGCTCTAAATGTGGTGATTCCAAAATAAGGTCTAAAATCGTCTAGGACGACTAGAAACGCCTAAAAATGACAAAATAAAAAAAGGAGAAAAAAAATTTTTAAATTGTCGAAATCAAGATTAAGGCTCTAAATGTGGTGATTTCAAAATAAAGTCCAAAATCGTCTAGGACGCCTTGAAACGCCGAAAAATGAAATAATAAAAAAAGTTGAAAAAAATTTTAAATTGTCGAAATCATAATTATTTTGAAGTAGAGTCAATATAAATGGTATTTCAATTAAAAACCGGTTGAGTTTTCACAGAGAAAATCAAGATTAATGCTCTAAATATGGTGATTCCAAATTAAGGTCCAAAATCGTCTAGGACGCATAAAAACGTCTAAAAATGAAAAAACAAAAAAAAAGTGAAAAAAATTTTAAATTGTCGAAATCATAAATTTTTTTGAAGTAGAGTCAATATAAATGGTATTTCAATTAAAAATCGGTTGAGTTTTCACAGAGAAAATCAAGATTAATGCTCTAAATGTGGTGATTCCAAAATAAGGTCTAAAATCGTCTAGGACGACTAGAAACGCCTAAAAATGAAAAAATAAATAAGTTGAAAAAAATATTTTTAAATTGTCGAAAAATCAAGATTAATGCTCTAAATATGCTGATTCCAAATTAAGGTCCAAAATCGTCTAGGACGCCTAGAAACGCCAAAAAATGAAAAAAAAAAAAAAAAAAAGAAAAAATTTTAAATTGTCGAAATCATAATTATTTTGAAGTAGAGTCAATATAAATGGTATTTCAATTAAAAATCGGTTGAGTTTTCACAGAGAAAATCAAGATTAATGCTCTAAATGTGGTGTTTCCAAAATAAGGTCTAAAATCGTCTAGGACGACTAGAAACGCCTAAAAATGAAAAAATAAAAAAAGTAGAAAAAAAATTTTAAATTGTCGAAATCAAGATTAATGCTCTAAATGTGGTGATTCCAAAATAAGGTCCAAAATCGTCTAGGACGCCTAGAAACGCCAAAAAATGAAAAAATAAAAAAAAGGTGAAAAAAAATTATTAAATTGTCGAAATCATAATTATTTTGAAGTAAAGTCAATATAAATGGTATTCCAATTAAAAACCGGTTGAGTTTTCACAGAGAAAATCAAGATTAATGCTCTAAATGTGGTGATTCCAAAATAAGGTCTAAAATCGTCTAGGACGACTAGAAACGCCTAAAAATGAAAAAATAAAAAAAAAGGAAAAAAAATTTTAAATTGTCGAAATCAAGATTAAGGCTCTAAATGTGGTGATTTCAAAATAAAGTCCAAAATCGTCTAGGACGCCTTGAAACGCCGAAAAATGAAATAATAAAAAAAGTTGAAAAAAATTTTTAAATTGTCGAAATCATAATTATTTTGAAGTAGAGTCAATATAAATGGTATTTCAATTAAAAACCGGTTGAGTTTTCACAGAGAAAATCAAGATTAATGCTCTAAATATGGTGATTCCAAATTAAGGTCCAAAATCGTCTAGGACGCATAAAAACGTCTAAAAATGAAAAAACAAAAAAAAAAGTGAAAAAAATTTTAAATTGTCGAAATCATAAATTTTTTGAAGTAGAGTCAATATAAATGGTATTTCAATTAAAAATCGGTTGAGTTTTCACAGAGAAAATCAAGATTAATGCTCTAAATGTGGAGATTCCAAAATAAGGTCTAAAATCGTCTAGGACGACTAGAAACGCCTAAAAATGAAAAAATAAAAAAAGTTGAAAAAAAAATTTTAAATTGTCGAAATCAAGATTAATGCTCTAAATATGCTGATTCCAAATTAAGGTCCAAAATCGTCTAGGACGCCTAGAAACGCCAAAAAATGAAAAAACAAAAAAAAAGGTGAAAAAAATTTTAAATTGTCGAAATCGTAATTATTTTGAAGTAGAGTCAATATAAATGGTATTTCAATTAAAAATGGTTGAGTTTTCACAGAGAAAATCAAGATTAATGCTCTTAATGTGGTGTTTCCAAAATAAGGTCTAAAATCGTCTAGGACGACTAGAAACGCCTAAAAATGAAAAAATAAAAAAAGTAGAAAAAAAATTTTAAATTGTCGAAATCAAGATTAATGCTCTAAATATGCTGATTCCAAATTAAGGTCCAAAATCGTCTAGGACGCCTAGAAACGCCAAAAAATGAAAAAACAAAAAAAAGGTGAAAAAAATTATAAATTGTCGAAATCATAATTATTTTGAAGTAGAGTCAATATAAATGGTATTCCAATTAAAAACCGGTTGAGTTTTCACAGAGAAAATCAAGATTAATGCTCTAAATGTGGTGATTCCAAAATAAGGTCCAAAATCGTCTAGGACGCCTTGAAACGCCTAAAAATGAAAAAAAAAAAAAAAAAAGTTGAAAAAAAATTTTAAAGTGTCGAAATCATAATTATTTTGAAGTAGAGTCAATATAAATGGTATTTCAATTAAAAACCGGTTGAGTTTTCACAGAGAAAATCAAGATTAATGCTCTAAATATGGTGATTGCAAATGAAGGTCCAAAATCGTCTAGGACGACTAGAAACGCCTAAAAATGAAAAAATAAAAAAAAGGGAAAAAAATTTTAAATTGTCGAAATCATAATTATTTTGAAGTACAGTCAATATAAATGGTATTTCAATTAAAAACCGGTTGAGTTTTCACAAAGAAAATCAAGATTAATGCTCTAAATGTGGTGATTCAAAAATAAGGTCCAAAATCGTCTAGAACGCCATGAAACGCCTAAAAATGAAAAAATAAAAAAAAGTTGAAAAAAAATATAAATTGTCGAAATCATAATTATTTTAAAGTAGAGTCAATATAAATGGTATTCCAATTAAAAACCGGTTGAGTTTTCACAGAGAAAATTAAGATGAATGCTCTAAATGTGGTGATTCCAAAATAATGTCTTAAATCGTCTAGGACGACTAGAAACGCCTAAAAATGACAAAATAAAAAAAGTAGAAAAAAAATTTAAAATTGTTAATTATTATTTTGAAGTAAAGTCAAAATAAATGGTATTCCAATAAAAAACCGGTTGAGTTTTCACAGAGAAAATCAAGACTAATGCTCTTAATGTGGTGATTCCAAAATAAGGTCTAAAATCGTCTAGGACGACTAGAAACGCCTAAAAATGACAAAATAAAAAAAGGAGAAAAAAAATTTTAAATTGTCGAAATCAAGATTAAGGCTCTAAATGTGGTGATTTCAAAATAAAGTCCAAAATCGTCTGGGACGACTAGAAACGCCTAAAAATGACAAAATAAAAAAAGTAGAAAAAAAATTTTAAATTGTCGAAACCATAATTATTTTGAAGTAAAGTCAAAATAAATGGTATTCCAATTAAAAACCGGTTGAGTTTTCACAGAGAAAATCAAGACTAATGCTCTTAATGTGGTGATTCCAAAATAAGGTCTAAAATCGTCTAGGACGACTAGAAACGCCTAAAAATGAAAAAATAAAAAAAGTTAAAAAAAAAAAAATAATAATATTGTCGAAATCAAGATTAATGCTCTAAATGTGGTGATTCCAAAATAAGGTCTAAAATCGTCTGGGACGACTAGAAACGCCTAAAAATGACAAAATAAAAAAAGTTGAAAAAAAATTTTAAATTGTCGAAATCATAATTATTTTGAAGTAAAGTCAATATAAATAGTATTCCAATTAAAAATCGGTTGAGTTTTCACAGAGAAAATCAAGATTAATGCTCTAAATGTGGTGATTCCAAAATAAGGTCTAAAATCGTCTAGGACGACTAGAAACGCCTAAAAATGACAAAATAAAAAAAGGAGAAAAAAAATGTTAAATTGTCGAAATCAAGATTAAGGCTCTAAATGTGGTGATTTCAAAATAAAGTCCAAAATCGTGGTGATTCCAAAATAAGGTCTAAAATCGTCTAGGACGACTAGAAACGCCTAAAAATGACAAAATAAAAAAAGGGAGAAAAAAAAATTTTAAATTGTCGAAATCAAGATTAAGGCTCTAAATGTGGTGATTTTAAAAATAAAGTCCAAAATCGTCTAGGACGCCTTGAAACGCCGAAAAATGAAATAATAAAAAAAGTTGAAAAAAAATTTTAAATTGTCGAAATCATAATTATTTTGAAGTAGAGTCAATATAAATGGTATTCCAATTAAAAACCGGTTGAGTTTTCACAGAGAAAATCAAGATTAATGCTCTAAATATGGTGATTCCAAATTAAGGTCCAAAATCGTCTAGGACGCATAAAAACGTCTAAAAATGAAAAAACAAAAAAAAAAGTGAAAAAAATTTTAAATTGTCGAAATCATAAATTTTTTTAAGTACAGTCAATATAAATGTTATTTCAATTAAAAATCGGTTGAGTTTTCACAGAGAAAATCAAGATTAATGCTCTTAATGTGGAGATTCCAAAATAAGGTCTAAAATCGTCTAGGACGACTAGAAACGCCTAAAAATGAAAAAATAAAATAAGTTGAAAAAAAATTTTAAATTGTCGAAATCAAGATTAATGCTCTAAATATGCTGATTCCAAATTAAGGTCCAAAATCGTCTAGGACGCCTAGAAACGCCAAAAAATGAAAAAACAAAAAAAAGGTGAAAAAAATTTTAAATTGTCGAAATCGTAATTATTTTGAAGTAGAGTCAATATAAATGGTATTTCAATTAAAAATGGTTGAGTTTTCACAGAGAAAATCAAGATTAATGCTCTTAATGTGGTGTTTCCAAAATAAGGTCTAAAATCGTCTAGGACGACTAGAAACGCCTAAAAATGAAAAAATAAAAAAAGTAGAAAAAAAATTTTAAATTGTCGAAATCATAATTATTTTGAAGTAAAGTCAATATAAATGGTATTCCAATTAAAAATCGGTTGAGTTTTCACAGAGAAAATCAAGATTAATGCTCTTAATGTGGTGTTTCCAAAAAAACGCCTAAAAATGACAAAATAAAAAAGTAGAAAAAAATTTTAAATTGTCCAAATCATAATTATTTTGAAGTAGAGTCAATATAAATTGTATTCCAATTAAAAACCGGTTGAGTTTTCACAGAGAAAATCAAGATTAATGCTCTAAATGTGGTGATTCCAAAATAAGGTCTAAAATCGTCTAGGACGACTAGAAACGCCTAAAAATGAAAAAATAAAAAAAAGGAGAAAAAAATTTTTAAATTGTCGAAATCAAGATTAATGCTCTAAATGTGGTGATTCCAAAATAAGGTTTAAAATCGTCTAGGACAAATAGAAACGCCTAAAAATGAAAAAAAAAAATAAGTTGAAAAAAATTATAAATTGTCCAAATCATAATTATTTTGAAGTAGAGTCAATATAAATGGTATTCCAATTAAAAACCGGTTGAGTTTTCACAGAGAAAATCAAGATTAATGCTCTAAATGTGGTGATTCCAAAATAAGGTCCAAAATCGTCTAGGACGCCTTGAAACGCCTAAAAATGAAAAAAAAAAAAAAAAAGTTGAAAAAAAATTTTAAAGTGTCGAAATCATAATTATTTTGAAGTAGAGTCAATATAAATGGTATTTCAATTAAAAACCGGTTGAGTTTTCACAGAGAAAATCAAGATTAATGCTCTAAATATGGTGATTGCAAATGAAGGTCCAAAATCGTCTAGGACGCCTAGAAACGCCTAAAAATGAAAAAATAAAAAAAAGGTAAAAAAATTTTTAAATTGTCGAAATCATAATTATTTTGAAGTAAAGTCAATATAAATGGTATTTCAATTAAAAAACGGTTGAGTTTTCACAAAGAAAATCAAGATTAAAGCTCTAAATGTGGTGATTCAAAAATAAGGTCCAAAATCGTCTAAAACGCCATGAAACGCCTAAAAATGAAAAAATAAAAAAAAGTTGAAAAAAAATATAAATTGTCGAAATCATAATTATTTTAAAGTAGAGTCAATATAAATGGTATTCCAATTAAAAACCGGTTGAGTTTTCACAGAGAAAATCAAGATGAATGCTCTAAATGTGGTGATTCCAAAATAATGTCTTAAATCGTCTAGGACGACTAGAAACGCCTAAAAATGACAAAATAAAAAAAAGTAGAAAAAAAATTTAAAATTGTTAATTATTATTTTGAAGTAAAGTCAAAATAAATGGTATTCCAATTAAAAACCGGTTGAGTTTCCACAGAGAAAATCAAGACTAATGCTCTTAATGTGGCGATTCCAAAATAAGGTCTAAAATCGTCTAGGACGACTAGAAACGCCTAAAAATGAAAAAAATAAAAAAGTTAAAAAAAAAAAAATAATAAATTGTCGAAATCAAGATTAATGCTCTAAATGTGGTGATTCCAAAATAAGGTCCAAAATCGTCTAGGACGACTAGAAACGCCTAAAAATGAAAAAATAAAAAAAGTAGAAAAAAAATTTTAAATTGTCGAAATCATAATTATTTTGAAGTAAAGTCAATATAAATGGTATTCCAATTAAAAACCGGTTGAGTTTTCACAGAGATAATCAAGATTAATGCTCTAAATGTGGTGATTCCAAATTAAGGTCAAAAATCGTCTAGGACGCTTAGAAACGCCTAAAAATGAAAAAACAAAAAAAAAAGGTGAAAAAAATTTTAAATTGTCGAAATCATAATTATTTTGAAGTAGAGTCAATATAAATGGTATTTCAATTAAAAATGGTTGAGTTTTTACAGAGAAAATCAAGATGAATGCTCTAAATGTGGTGATTCCAAAATAATGTCTAAAATTGTCTAGGACGACTAGAAACGCCTAAAAATGACAAAATAAAAAAAGTTGAAAAAAAATTTTAAATTGTCGAAACCATAATTATTTTGAAGTAAAGTCAAAATAAATGGTATTCCAATTAAAAACCGGTTGAGTTTTCACAGAGAAAATCAAGACTAATGCTCTTAATGTGGTGATTCCAAAATAAGGTCTAAAATCGTCTAGGACGACTAGAAACGCCTAAAAATAAAAAAAAAAAAAAAGTTAAAAAAAAAAAAAAATAATAAATTGTCGAAATCAAGATTAATGCTCTAAATGTGGTGATTCCAAAATAAGGTCCAAAATCGTCTAGGACGACTAGAAACGCCTAAAAATGAAAAAATAAAAAAAGTAGAAAAAAAATTTTAAATTGTCGAAATCATAATTATTTTGAAGTAAAGTCAATATAAATGGTATTCCAATTAAAAACCGGTTGAGTTTTCACAGAGATAATCAAGATTAATGCTCTAAATGTGGTGATTCCAAAATAAGGTCTAAAATCGTCTAGGACGACTAGAAACGCCTAAAAATGAAAAAATAAAAAAAGTTGAAAAAAAATTTTAAATTGTCGAAATCATAATTATTTTGAAGTAGAGTCAATATAAATGGTATTTCAATTAAAAATGGTTGAGTTTTTACAGAGAAAATCAAGATGAATGCTCTAAATGTGGTGATTCCAAAATAATGTCTAAAATCGTCTAGGACGACTAGAAACGCCTAAAAATGACAAAATAAAAAAAGTAGAAAAAAAATTTTAAATTGTCGAAACCATAATTATTTTGAAGTAAAGTCAAAATAAATGGTATTCCAATTAAAAACCGGTTGAGTTTTCACAGAGAAAATCAAGACTAATGCTCTTAATGTGGTGATTCCAAAATAAGGTCTAAAATCGTCTAGGACGACTAGAAACGCCTAAAAATGAAAAAATAAAAAAAGTTAAAAAAAAAAAAACTAATAAATTGTCGAAATCAAGATTAATGCTCTAAATGTGGTGATTCCAAAATAAGGTCTAAAATCGTCTAGGACGACTAGAAACGCCTAAAAATGAAAAAATAAAAAAAAGTAGAAAAAAAAATTTTAAATTGTCGAAATCATAATTATTTTGAAGTAAAGTCAATATAAATGGTATTCCAATTAAAAACCGGTTGAGTTTTCACAGAGATAATCAAGATTAGTGCTCTAAATGTGGTGATTCCAAAATAAGGTCTAAAATCGTCTAGGACGACTAGAAACGCCTAAAAATGAAAAAATAAAAAAAGTTGAAAAAAAATTTTAAATTGTCGAAATCATAATTATTTTGAAGTAGAGTCAATATGAATGGTATTTCAATTAAAACAGGTTGAGTTTTCACAGAGAAAATCAATATTAATGCTCTAAATGTGGTGATTCCAAAATAAGGTCTAAAATCGTCTAGGACGACTAGAAACGCCTAAAAATGACAAAATAAAATTTTAAATTGTCGAAATCATAATTATTTTGAAGTAGAGTTAATATAAATGGTATTTCAATTAAAAACCGGTTGAGTTTTCACAGAGATAATCAAGATTAATGCTCTTAATGTGGTGATTCCAAAATAAGGTCTAAAATCGTCTAGGACGACTAAAAACGCCTAAAAATGAAAAAATAAAAAAAGTTGAAAAAAAATTATAAATTGTCGAAATCAAGATTAATGCTCTAAATGTGGTGATTCCAAAATAAGGTCTAAAATCGTCTAGGACGACTAGAAACGCCTAAAAATGAAAAAATAAAAAAAAAAGTTGAAAAAAAATTTTAAATTGTCGAAATCATAATTATTTTGAAGTAGAGTCAATATGAATGGTATTTCAATTAAAACTGGTTGAGTTTTCACAGAGAAAATCAAGATTAATGCTCTAAATGTGGTGATTCCAAAATAAGGTCTAAAATCGTCTAGAACGACTAGAAACGCCTAAAAATGACAAAATAAAATTTTAAATTGTCGAAATCATAATTATTTTGAAGAAGAGTCAATATAAATGGTATTTCAATTAAAAATGGTTGAGTTTTTACAGAGAAAATCAAGATGAATGCTCTAAATGTGGTGATTCCAAAATAAGGTCTAAAATCGTCTAGGACGACTAGAAACGCCTAAAAATGACAAAATAAAAAGAAGTAGAAAAAAAATTGTAAATTGTCGAAATCATAATTATTTTGAAGTAAAGTCAATATAAATGGTATTCCAATTAAAAACCGGTTGAGTTTTCACAGAGATAATCAAGATTAATGCTCTTAATGTGGTGATTCCAAAATAAGGTCTAAAATCGTCTAGGACGACTAAAAACGCCTAAAAATGAAAAAATAAAAAAAGTTGAAAAAAAATTATAAATTGTCGAAATCAAGATTAATGCTCTAAATGTGGTGATTCCAAAATAAGGTCTAAAATCGTCTAGGACGACTAGAAACGCCTAATAATGACAAAATAAAAAAATTTAAAAAATAATTTTAAATTCTCGAAATCATAATTATTTTGAAGTCGAGTCAATATAAATGGTATTTCAATTTAATATGGTTGAGTTTTCACAGAGAAAATCAAGATTAATGCTCTAAATGTGGTGATTTCAAAATAAGGTCTAAAATCGTCTAGGACGACTAGAAACGCCTAAAAATGAAAAAATAAAAATAGGTAAAAAAAATTTTAAATTGTTCAAATCATAATTATTTTGAAGTAGAGTCAATATGAATGGTATTTCAATTAAAACTGGTTGAGTTTTCACAGAGAAAATCAAGATTAATGCTCTAAATGTGGTGATTCCAAAATAAGGTCTAAAATCGTCTAGGACGACTAGAAAAGCCTAAAAATGACAAAATAAAATTTTAAATTGTCGAAATCATAATTATTTTGAAGTAGAGTCAATATAAATGGTATTTCAATTAAAAATGGTTGAGTTTTTACAGAGAAAATCAAGATGAATGCTCTAAATGTGGTGATTCCAAAATAAGGTCTAAAATCGTCTAGGACGACTAGAAACGCCTAAAAATGACAAAATAAAAAAAGTAGAAAAAAAATTTTAAATTGTCGAAATCAAGATTAATGCTCTAAGTGTGGTGATTCCAAAATAAGGTCTAAAATCGTCTAGGACGACTAGAAATGCCTAAAAATGAAAAAATAAAAAAGTTGAAAAAAAATTATAAATTGTCGAAATCAAGATTAATGCTCTAAACATGGTGATTCCAAAATAAGGTCTAAAATCGTCTAGGACGACTAGAAACGCCTAAAAATGAAATAATAAAAAAAGTTGAAAAAAAATTTTAAATTGTCGAAATCAAGATTAATGCTCTAAACATGGTGATTCCAAATTAAGGTCCAAAATCGTCTAGGACGCCTAGAAACGCCTAAAAATGAAAAAAAAAAAAAAAAAATTGTCGAAATCATAATTATTTTGAAGTCGAGTCAATATAATTGGTATTTCAATTTAAAATGGTTGAGTTTTCACAGAGAAAATCAAGATTAATGCTCTAAATGTGGTGATTCCAAAATAAGGTCTAAATCGTCTAGGACGACTAGAAACGCCTAAAAATGACAAAATAAAAAAAGAGAAAAAAAATTTTAAATTGTCGAAATCATAATTATTTTGAAGTATAGTCAATATAAATGGTATTCCAATTAAAAACCGGTTGAGTTTTCACAGAGATAATCAAGACTAATTCTTTTAATGTGGTGATTCCAAAATAAGGTCTGAAATCGTCTAGGACGACTAAAAACGCCTAAAAAATGAAAAAATAAAAAAAATTTAAAAAATAATTATAAATTGTCCAAATCATAATTATTTTGAAGTAGAGTCAATATAAATGGTATTCCAATTAAAAACCGGTTGAGGTTTCACAGAGATAATCAAGATTAATGCTCTTAATGTGGTGATTCCAAAATAAGGTCTAAAATCGTCTAGGACGACTAAAAACGGCTAAAAATGAAAAAATAAAAAAAGTTGAAAAAAAATTATAAATTGTCGAAATCAAGATTAATGCTCTAAATGTGGTGATTCCAAAATAAGGTCTAAAATCGTCTAGGACGACTAGAAACGCCTAATAATGACAAAATAAAAAAATTTAAAAAATAATTTTAAATTCTCGAAATCATAATTATTTTGAAGTCGAGTCAATATAAATGGTATTTCAATTTAATATGGTTGAGTTTTCACAGAGAAAATCAAGATTAATGCTCTAAATGTGGTGATTTCAAAATAAGGTCTAAAATCGTCTAGGACGACTAGAAACGCCTAAAAATGAAAAAAATAAAAATAGGTAAAAAAAAATTTTAAATTGTTCAAATCATAATTATTTTGAAGTAGAGTCAATATGAATGGTATTTCAATTAAAACTGGTTGAGTTTTCACAGAGAAAATCAAGATTAATGCTCTAAATGTGGTGATTCCAAAATAAGGTCTAAAATCGTCTAGGACGACTAGAAATGCCTAAAAATGAAAAAAATAAAAAAGTTGAAAAAAAATTATAAATTGTCGAAATCAAGATTAATGCTCTAAACATGGTGATTCCAAAATAAGGTCTAAAATCGTCTAGGACGACTAGAAACGCCTAAAAATGAAATAATAAAAAAAGTTGAAAAAAAATCTTAAATTGTCGAAATCAAGATTAATGCTCTAAACATGGTGATTCCAAATTAAGGTCCAAAATCGTCTAGGACGCCTAGAAACGCCTAAAAATGAAAAAAACAAAAAAAAAGTGAAAAAAATTTTAAATTGTCGAAATCATAATTATTTTGAAGTCGAGTCAATATAATTGGTATTTCAATTTAAAATGGTTGAGTTTTCACAGAGAAAATCAAGATTAATGCTCTAAATGTGGTGATTCCAAAATAAGGTCTAAAATCGTCTAGGACGACTAGAAACGCCTAAAAATGACAAAATAAAAACAGTAGAAAAAAAATTTAAATTGTCGAAATCATAATTATTTTGAAGTATAGTCAATATAAATGGTATTCCAATTAAAAACAGGTTGAGTTTTCACAGAGATAATCAAGACTAATTCTCTTAATGTGGTGATTCCAAAATAAGGTCTGAAATCGTCAAGGACGACTAGAAACGCCTAAAAATGAAAAAATAAAAAAAATTTAAAAAATAATTATAAATTGTCCAAATCATAATTATTTTGAAGTAGAGTCAATATAAATGGTATTCCAATTAAAAACCGGTTGAGGTTTCACAGAGAAAATCAAGATTAATGCTCTAAATGTGGCGATTCCAAAATAAGGTCTAAAATCGTCTAGGACGACTAGAAACGCCTAAAAATGAAAAAATAAAAAAAGTTGAAAAAAAATTATAAATTGTCCAAATCATAATTATTTTGAAGTAGAGTCAATATAAATGGTATTCCAATTAAAAACAGGTTGAGTTTTCACAGAGAAAATCAAGATTAATGCTCTAAATGTGGTGATTCCAAAATAAGGTCTAAAATCGTCTAGGACGACTAGAAACGCCTAAAAATTAAAAAATACAAAAAGTTAAAAAAAAATTTTAATTTGTCGAAATCATAATTATTTTGAAGTAGAGTCAATATAAATGGTATTTCAATTCAAAATCGGTTGAGTTTTTACAGAGAAAATCAAGATTATTGCTCCAAATGTGGTGATTCCAAAATAAATCAAAAATCGTCTAGGACGAATAGAAACGCCTCAAAATTGAAAAACAAAAAAGTTGAAAAAAATTGTAAATTGTCCAAATCATAATTATTTTGAAGAAGAGTCAATATAAATGGTATCCCAATTAAAAATCGGCTTAGTTTTCACAAAGAAAATCAAGATTTATTCTCTAAATGTGGTGATTCCAAAATAAGGTCCAAAATCGTCTAGGACGACTAGAAACGCCTAAAAATTAAAAAAAAAAAAAAGTTAAAAAAAAAAATTTAAATTGTCGAAATCAAGATTAATGCTCTAAATGTGGTGATTCCAAATTAAGGTCTAAAATCGTCTAGGACGACTAGAAACGCCTAAAAATGAAAAAATAAAATAAGTTGAAAAAAAAATTTTAAATTGTCGAAATCAAGATTAAGGCTCTAAATGTGGTGATTTCAAAATAAGGTCCAAAATCGTCTAGGACGCCTTGAAACGCCGAAAAATGAAAAAATAAAAAAAGTTGAAAAAAAATTTTAAATTGTCGAAATCATAATTATTTTGAAGTAGAGTCAATATAAATGGTATTTCAATTAAAAACCGGTTGAGTTTTCACAGAGAAAATCAAGATTAATGCTCTAAATATGGTGATTCCAAATTAAGGTCCAAAATCGTCTAGGACGCATAGAAACGCCTAAAAATGAAAAAAAAAAAAAAGTGAAAAAAATTTTAAATTGTCCAAGTCATAATTATTTTGAAGTAGAGTCAATATAAATGGTATTCCAATTAAAAACCGATTGAGTTTTCACAAAGAAAATCAAGATTAATGCTCTAAATGTGGTGATTCCAAAATAAGGTCTAAAATCGTCTAAGACGACTAGAAACGCCTAAAAATTAAAAAAAAAAAAAGTTAAAAAAAAAGTTTAAATTGTCGAAATCAAGATTAATGCTCTAAATGTGGTGATTCCAAATTAAGGTCTAAAATCGTCTAGGACGACTAGAAACGCCTAAAAATGAAAAAATAAAAAAAGTTGAAAAAAAAATTTTAAATTGTCGAAATCAAGATTAAGGCTCTAAATGTGGTGATTTCAAAATAAGGTCCAAAATCGTCTAGGACGCCTTGAAACGCCGAAAAATTAAAAAATAAAAAAAGTTGAAAAAAAATTTTAAATTGTCGAAATCATAATTATTTTGAAGTAGAGTCAATATAAATGGTATTTCAATTAAAAACCGGTTGAGTTTTCACAGAGAAAATCAAGATTAATGCTCTAAATGTGGTGATTCCAAAATAAGGTCTAAAATCGTCTAGGACGACTAGAAACGCCTAAAAATGAAAAAATAAAAAAAGTTGAAAAAAAATTATAAATTGTCCAAGTCATAATTATTTTGAAGTAGAGTCAATATAAATGGTATTCCAATTAAAAATCGGTTGAGTTTTCACAGAGAAAATCAAGATTAATGCTCTAAATGTGGTGATTCCAAAATAAGGTCTAAAATCGTCTAGGACGACTAGAAACGCCTAAAAATTAAAAAATAAAAAAAGTTAAAAAAAAAATTAAATTGTCGAAATCAAGATTAATGCTCTAAATGTGGTGATTCCAAAATAAGGTCTAAAATCGTCTAGGACGACTAGAAACGTCTTAAAAATGAAAAAAAATAAAAAAAGTTGAAAAAAAATTTTAAATTGTCGAAATCATAATTATTTTGAAGTAGAGTCAATATAAATGGTATTTCAATTAAAAACCGGTTGAGTTTTCACAGAGAAAATCAAGATTAAAGCTCTAAATGTGGTGATTCCAAAATAAGGTCCAAAATCGTCTAGGACGACTAGAAACGCCTAAAAATGAAAAAATAAAAAAAAAGTTGAAAAAAAATTTTAAATTGTCGAAATCATAATTATTTTGAAGTAGAGTCAATATAAATGGTATTCCAATTAAAAACCGGTTGAGTTTTCACAGAGAAAATCAAGATTAATGCTCTTAATGTGGTGATTCCAAAATAAGGTCTAAAATCGTCTAGGACGACTAGAAACGCCTAAAAATGAAAAAATAAAAAAAGTTAAAAAAAAATAAAAAAGCAATATAAAAATTCAATTAAAAATTGAGTTTTCACAGAGAAAATCAAGATTAATGCTCTAAATGTGGTGATTCCAAAATAAGGTCTAAAATCGTCTAGGACGACTAGAAACGCCTAAAAATGAAAAAATAAAAAAAGTTGAAAAAAAATTTTAAATTGTCGAAATCATAATTATTTTGAAGTAGAGTCAATATAAATGGTATTCCAATTAAAAACCGGTTGAGTTTTCACAGAGAAAATCAAGATTAATGCTCTAAATGTGGTGATTCCAAAATAAGGTCTAAAATCGTCTAGGACGACTAGAAACGCCTAAAAATGAAAAAATAAAAAAAAGTTGAAAAAAAAAATTATAAATTGTCGAAATCATAATTATTTTGAAGTAGAGTCAATATAAATGGTATTCCAATTAAAAACCGGTTGAGTTTTCACAGAGAAAATCAAGATTAATGCTCTAAATGTGGTGATTCCAAAATAAGGTCTAAAATCGTCTAGGACGACTAGAAACGCCTAAAAATGAAAAAATAAAAAAAAGTTGAAAAAAAATTTTAAATTGTCGAAATCATAATTATTTTGAAGTAGAGTCAATATAAATGGTATTTCAATTAAAAATCGGTTGAGTTTTCACAGAGAAAATCAAGATTAATGCTCTAAATGTGGTGATTCCAAAATAAGGTCTAAAATCGTCTAGGACGACTAGAAACGCCTAAAAATGAAAAAAAAAAAAAAAGTTGAAAAAAAATTATAAATTGTCCAAATCATAATTATTTTGAAGTAGAGTCAATATAAATGGTATTCCAATTAAAAACCGGTTGAGTTTTCACAGAGAAAATCAAGATTAATGCTCTAAATGTGGTGATTCCAAAATAAGGTCTAAAATCGTCTAGGACGACTAGAAACGCCTAAAAATTAAAAAATAAAAAAAGTTAAAAAAAATTTTAAATTGTCGAAATCAAGATTAATGCTCTAAATGTGGTGATTCCAAAATAAGGTCTAAAATCGTCTAGGACGACTAGAAACGCCTTAAAAATGAAAAAAATAAAAAAAGTTGAAAAAAAATTTTAAATTGTCGAAATCATAATTATTTTGAAGTAGAGTCAATATAAATGGTATTCCAATTAAAAACCGGTTGAGTTTTCACAGAGAAAATCAAGATTAAAGCTCTAAATGTGGTGATTCCAAAATAAGGTCCAAAATCGTCTAGGACGCCTTGAAACGCCTAAAAATGAAAAAATAAAAAAAGTTGAAAAAAAATTTTAAATTGTCGAAATCATAATTATTTTGAAGTAGAGTCAATATAAATGGTATTCCAATTAAAAACCGGTTGAGTTTTCACAGAGAAAATCAAGATTAATGCTCTTAATGTGGTGATTCCAAAATAAGGTCTAAAATCGTCTAGGACGACTAGAAACGCCTAAAAATGAAAAAATAAAAAAAAGTTGAAAAAAAATTTTAAATTGTCGAAATCATAATTATTTTGAAGTAGAGCAATATAAATGGTATTCCAATTAAAAACCGGTTGAGTTTTCACCAGAGAAAATCAAAATTAAAGTTCTAAATGTGGTGATTCCAAAATAAGGTCTAAAATCGTCTAGGACGACTAGAAACGCCTTAAAAATGAAAAAAATAAAAAAAGTTGAAAAAAAATTTTAAATTGTCGAAATCATAATTATTTTGAAGTAGAGTCAATATAAATGGTATTCCAATTAAAAACCGGTTGAGTTTTCACAGAGAAAATCAAGATTAATGCTCTAAATATGGTGATTCCAAAATAAGGTCCAAAATCGTCTAGAACGCCTAGAAACGCCTAAAAATGAAAAAACAAAAAAAAGGTGAAAAAAATTTTTAAATTGTCGAAATCATAATTATTTTGAAGAAGAGTCAATATAAATGGTATTTCAATTAAAAATCGGTTGATTTTTCACAGAGAAAATCAAGATTAATGCTCTTAATGTGGTGATTCCAAAATAAGGTCTAAAATCGTCTAGGACGACTAGAAACGTCTAAAAATGAAAAAAAAAAAAAAAATGAAAAAAAATTTTAAATTGTCGAAATCAAGATTAATGCTCTAAATGTGGTGAATCCAAAATAAGGTCCAAAATCGTCTAGGACGACTAGAAACGTCTTAAAATGAAAAAATAAAAAAAGTTGAAAAAAAATTTTTAAATTGTCGAAATCATAATTATTTTGAAGTAGAGTCAATATAAATGGTATTTCAATTAAAAACCGGTTGAGTTTTCACAGAGAAAATCAAGATTAATGCTCTAAATGTGGTGATTCCAAAATAAGGTCTAAAATCGTCTAGGACGACTAGAAACGCCCAAAAATGACAAAATAAAAAAAAAAAAAAAAAATTTTTAAATTGTCGAAATCATAATTATTTTGAAGTAGAGTCAATATAAATGGTATTCCAATTAAAAACCGGTTGAGTTTTCACAGAGATAATCAAGATTAATGCTCTAAATGTGGTGATTCCAAAATAAGGTATAAAATCGTCTAGGACGACTAGAAACGCCTAAAAATGAAAAAACTAAAAAAAAGTTGAAAAAAATATTATAAATTGTCCAAATCATAATTATTTTGAAGTAGAGTCAATATAAATGGTATTCCAATTAAAAACCGGTTGAGTTTTCACAGAGAAAATCAAGATTAATGCTCTTAATGTGGTGATTCCAAAATAAGGTCTAAAATCGTCTAGGACGACTAGAAACGTCTAAAAATGAAAAAATAAAAAAAAAATTGAAAAAAAATTTTAAATTGTCGAAATCATAATTATTTTGAAGTAGAGTCAATATAAATGGTATTCCAATTAAAAACCGGTTGAGTTTTCACAGAGAAAATCAAGATTAATGCTCTTAATGTGGTGATTCCAAAATAAGGTCTAAAATCGTCTAGGACGACTAGAAACGCCTAAAAATGAAAAAAATAAAAAAAGTTGAAAAAAAATTATAAATTGTCCAAATCATAATTATTTTGAAGTAGAGTCAATATAAATGGTATTCCAATTAAAAACCGGTTGAGTTTTCACAGAGATAATCAAGATTAATGCTCTTAATGTGGTGATTCCAAAATAAGGTATAAAATCGTCTAGGACGACTAGAAACGCCTAAAAATGAAAAAACTAAAAAAGTTGAAAAAATATTATAAATTGTCCAAATCATAATTATTTTGAAGTAGAGTCAATATAAATGGTATTCCAATTAAAAACTCGGTTGAGTTTTCACAGAGAAAATCAAGATTAATGCTCTTAATGTGGTGATTCCAAAATAAGGTCTAAAATCGTCTAGGACGACTAAAAACGCCAAAAAATTAAAAATATAAAAAAATATGAAAAAAAATTTTAAATTGTCGAAATCAAGATTAATGCTCTAAATGTGGTGAATCCAAAATAAGGTCCAAAATCGTCTAGGACGACTAGAAACGTCTTAAAATGAAAAAATAAAAAAAGTTGAAAAAAAATTTTAAATTGTCGAAATCATAATTATTTTGAAGTAGAGTGAATATAAATGGTATTTCAATTAAAAACCGGTTGAGTTTTCACAAAGAAAATCAAAATTAAAGCTCTAAATGTGGTGATTCCAAAATAAGGTCCCATATCGTCTAGGACGCCTTGAAACGCCTAAAAATGAAAAAATAAAAAAAAGTTGAAAAAAAATTTTTAAATTGTCGAAATCATAATATTTTGAAGTAGAGTCAATATAAATGGTATTTCAATTAAAAATCGGTTGAGTTTTCACAGAGAAAATCAAGATTAATGCTATAAATATGGTGATTCCAAATTAAGGTCCAAAATCATCTAGAACGCCTAGAAACGCCTAAAAATGAAAAAACAAAAAAAAAAGGTGAAAAAAATTTTTAAATTGTCGAAATCATAATTATTTTGAAGAAGAGTCAATATAAATGGTATTTCAATTAAAAATGGTTGATTTTTCACAGAGAAAATCAAGATTAATGCTCTAAATGTGGTGATTCCAAAATAAGGTCTAAAGTCGTCTAGGACGACTAGAAACGCCCAAAAATGAAAAAAAAAAAAAGTAGAAAAAAAATTTTTAAATTGTCGAAATCATAATTATTTTGAAGTAGAGTCAATATAAATGTTATTCAAATTAAAAACCGGTTGAGTTTTCACAGAGATAATCAAGATTAATGCTCTTAATGTGGTGATTCCAAAATACGGTATAAAATCGTCTAGGACGACTAGAAACGCCTAAAAATGAAAAAATAAAAAAAGTTGAAAAAAAATTATAAATTGTCCAAATCATAATTATTTTGAAGTAGAGTCAATATAAATGGTATTCCAATTAAAAACCGGTTGAGTTTTCACAGAGAAAATCAAGATTAATGCTCTTAAATGTGGTGATTCCAAAATAAGGTCCAAAATCGTCTAGGACGACTAGAAACGCCTAAAAATGAAAAAATAAAAAAAGTTGAAAAAAAATTTTAAATTGTCGAAATCATAATTATTTTGAAGTAGAGTCAATATAAATGGTATTCCAATTAAAAACCGGTTGAGTTTTCACAGAGAAAATCAAGATTAATGCTCTTAATGTGGTGATTCCAAAATAAGGTCTAAAATCGTCTAGGACGACTAGAAACGCCTAAAAATGAAAAAATAAAAAAAAGTTGAAAAAAAATTTTAAATTGTCCAAATCATAATTATTTTGAAGTAGAGTCAATATAAATGGTATTTCAATTAAAAATCGGTTGAGTTTTCACAGAGAAAATCAAGATTAATACTCTTAATGTGGTGATTCCAAAATAAGGTCTAAAATCGTCTAGGACGACTAGAAACGCCTAAAAATGAAAAAAAAAAAAAAAAATTAAAAAAAATTTTAAATTGTCGAAATCAAGATTAATGCTCTAAATGTGGTGATTCCAAAATAAGGTCTAAAATCGTCTAGGACGACTAGAAACGCCTAAAAATGAAAAAATAAAAAAAGTTAAAAAAAAATTATAAATTGTCCAAATCATAATTATTTTGAAGTAGAGTCAATATAAATGGTATTTCAATTAAAAACCGGTTGAGTTTTCACAGAGAAAATCAAGATAAATGCTCTAAATGTGGTGATTCCAAAATAAGGTCCAAAATCGTCTAGGACACCTAGAAACGCCTAAAAATGAAAAAATAAAAAAAGTTGAAAAAAAATTTTAAATTGTCGAAATCATAATTATTTTGAAGTAGAGTCAATATAAATGGTATTCAAGACTATTGCTCTAAATGTGTAGGACGACTAGAAACGCCTAAAAATGAAAAAATAAAAAAAGTTGAAAAAAAATTATAAATTGTCGCAATCATAATTATTTTGAAGTAGAGTCAATATAAATGGTATTCCAATTAAAAACCGGTTGAGTTTTCACAGAGAAAATCAAAATTAGAGCTCTTAATGTGGTGATTCCAAAATAAGGTCTAAAATCGTCTAGGACGACTAGAAACGCCTAAAAATGAAAAAAAAAAAAAAGTTGAAAAAAAAATATAAATTGTCCAAATCACAATTATTTTGAAGTAGAGTCAATATAAATGGTATTCCAATTAAAAATCGGTTGAGTTTTCACAGAGAAAATCAAGATTAATGCTCTAAATGTGGCGATTCCAAAATAAGGTCTAAAATCGTCTAGGACGACTAGAAACGCCTAAAAATGAAAAAATAAAAAAAGTTGAAAAAAAATTATAAATTGTCCAAATCATAATTATTTTTAAGTAGAGTCAATATAAATGGTATTCCAATTAAAAACCGGTTGAGTTTTCATAGAGAAAATCAAAATTAATGCTCTAAATGTGGTGATTCCAAAATAAAATAAGTGAAAAAAAATTTTAAATTGCCGAAATCATAATTATTTTGAAGTAGAGTCAATATAAATGGTATTTCAATTAAAAATCGGTTGAGTTTTCACAGAGAAAATCAAGATTAATGCTCTAAATGTGGCGATTCCAAAATAAGGTCTAAAATCGTCTAGGACGACTAGAAACGCTTAAAAATTAAAAAAAAATAAAAAAATTGAACAAAAATTATAAATTGTCGAAATCAGAATTATTTTGAAGTAGAGTCAATATAAATGGTATTTCAATTAAAAATCGGTTGAGTTTTCACAGATATAATCAATATTAATGCTCTTTATGTGGCGATTCCAAAATAAGGTCCAAAATCGTCTAGGACGACTAGAAACGCCTAAAAATTAAAAAACAAAAAAAATTGTGAAAAAAATTTTAAATTGTCGAAATCATAATTATTTTGAAGTAGAGTCAATATAAATGGTATTTCAATTAAAAATCGGTTGAGTTTTCACAGAGAAAATCAAGATTAATACTCTTAATGTGGTGATTCCAAAATAAGGTCTAAAATCGTCTAGGACGACTAGAAACGCCTAAAAATGAAAAAACAAAAAAAGAAAAAAAAAAATTTTAAATTGTCGAAATCAAGATTAATGCTCTAAATGTGGTGATTCCAAAATAAGGTCTAAAATCGTCTAGGACGACTAGAAACGCCTAAAAATGAAAAAATAAAAAAAAGTAAAAAAAAAATTATAAATTGTCCAAATCATAATTATTTTGAAGTAGAGTCAATATAAATGGTATTTCAATTAAAAACCGGTTGAGTTTTCACAGAGAAAATCAAGATAAATGCTCTAAATGTGGTGATTCCAAAATAAGGTCCAAAATCGTCTGGGACACCTAGAAACGCCTAAAAATGAAAAAATAAAAAAAGTTGAAAAAAAATTTTAAATTGTCGAAATCATAATTATTTTGAAGTAAAGTCAATATAAATGGTATTCCAATTAAAAACCGGCTGAGTTTTAACAGAGAAAATCAAGATTAATGCTCTTAATGTGGCGATTCCAAAATAAGTTCCAAAATCGTCTAGGACGACTAGAAACGCCTAAAAATGAAAAAATAAAAAATGTTGAAAAAAAATTACAAATTGTCCAAATCATAATTATTTTGAAGTATAGTCAATATAAATGGTATTCCAATAAAAAACCGGTTGAGTTTGCACAGAGAAAATCAAGACTAATGCTCTTAATGTGGTTATTCGAAAATAAGGTCTAAAATAAAAAAAGTTGAAAAAAAATTTTAAATTGTCCAAATCATAATTATTTTGAAGTAGAGTCAATATAAATGGTATTTCAATTAAAAACCGGTTGAGTTTTCACAGAGAAAATCAAGATAAATGCTCTAAATGTGGTGATTCCAAAATAAGGTCCAAAATCGTCTGGGACACCTAGAAACGCCTAAAAATGAAAAAATAAAAAAAGTTGAAAAAAAATTTTAAATTGTCGAAATCATAATTATTTTGAAGTAGAGTCAATATAAATGGTATTCCAATTAAAAACCGGCTGAGTTTTCACAGAGAAAATCAAGATTAATGCTCTAAATGTGGTGATTCCAAAATAAGGTCCAAAATCGTCTAGGACGACTAGAAACGCCTAAAAATGAAAAAAAAAAAAAAAAAGTGAAAAAAAATTTTAAATTGTCGAAATCATAATTATTTTGAAGTAGAGTCAATATAAATGGTATTTCAATTAAAAATCGGTTGAGTTTTCACAGAGAAAATCAAGATTAATACTCTTAATGTGGTGATTCCAAAATATGGTCTAAAATCGTCTAGGACGACTAGAAACGCCTAAAAATGAAAAAACAAAAAAAGTTAAAAAAAAATTTTTAAATTGTCGAAATCAAGATTAATGCTCTAAATGTGGTGATTCCAAAATAAGGTCTAAAATCGTCTAGGACGACTAGAAACGCATAAAAAATAAAAAAATAAAAAAAGTTAAAAAAAAAATTATAAATTGTCCAAATCATAATTATTTTGAAGTAGAGTCAATATAAATGGTATTTCAATTAAAAACCGGTTGAGTTTTCACAGAGAAAATCAAGATAAATGCTCTAAATGTGGTGATTCCAAAATAAGGTCCAAAATCGTCTGGGACACCTAGAAACGCCTAAAAATGAAAAAATAAAAAAAAGGTTGAAAAAAAAATTTTAAATTGTCGAAATCATAATTATTTTGAAGTAGAGTCAATATAAATGGTATTCCAATTAAAAACCGGCTGAGTTTTAAAAAACAACAGAAAAATCAAGATTAATGGTCTTAATGTGGTGATTCCAAAATAAGGTCCAAAATCGTCTAGGACGACTAGAAACGCCTAAAAAATGAAAAAAAATAAAAAAAGTTGAAAAAAAAAATTATAAATTGTCCAAATCATAATTATTTTGAAGTAGAGTCAATATAAATGGTATTCCAATAAAAAACCGGTTGAGTTTTCACAGAGAAAATCAAGACTAATGCTCTAAATGTGGTGATTCCAAAATAAGGTCTAAAATCGTCTAGGACGACTAAAAACGCCTAAAAATGAAAAAAAAAAAAAAGTGAAAAAATTTTAAATTGTCGAAATCATAATTATTTTGAAGTAGAGTCAATATAAATGGTATTCCAATTAAAAACCGGTTGAGTTTTCACAGAGAAAATCAAGATTAATGCTCTTAATGTGGTGATTCCAAAATGCAAAACGTCTAGGACGACTAGAAACGCCTAAAAATGAAAAAACAAAAAACAAGAAAAACAAGTAAGAAAAGGCTACAGTCGATCGAGCCGACTGTAAAAGACCCCGTACTTCCATAATAATGCGCATTTGTATTTAATTTGAATTAAAATTTTATAACGAAATTTAAAAATTAAAATTTATTGTATATTTTGAATTGATATTTAAAAAAAAATTAAATTAGTAGTTCTCATTGCCAGCATTCGAACCGACATAGGACCTCGTAAAATTTTCCCCACCCGCTTTAAACCCTTTTCAAGCATCCAATTTTAAATTTTATAATTACAGGGTAATCCCTCTTTAGAACTATGTATATAAGTATATATTTGTTGAACTTTGGGTGGACATAGGGGGTAGTGGCCGCACACTGCGGAACGAGGGGGGTGCCAGTGTGCGG
Source organism: Drosophila dunni (assembly GCA_018152125.1). Taxonomy (NCBI): domain Eukaryota; kingdom Metazoa; phylum Arthropoda; class Insecta; order Diptera; family Drosophilidae; genus Drosophila; species Drosophila dunni. The sequence goes on along the minus strand of JAECXC010000553.1, from coordinate 796 downwards.
GACAAGGGCGGTAGCGTCTGCCAGGCAACGATCCCCTACCTCTCCCAACACACCCCTCGGTACTTTCCGGTATTTTTACACTTTTTGGTATTTCGATTTTATACGTAAAAGAACACCCTCCTTGTAAGATATGTGGTGGAAGAAAATAAAGCGTGCGTGCCTCAGGTCGGGCGGCACGGTCGCCGCGACGCAGCGTAGTTTGCGAGCAGCGCTGACGTCACACAGGCGGCGAAATGCAGCTAAATAAAAAACTTTCTAACATTCTAACGTTTTTGGTAATTGACGGATTTTAATGCCACTTGGAATATAGTTTGATATGATATTCATAATTTTTTATTAATTAATTACAACACTGTACTATTTGATTAAATGCCCTAAATCCTGAAAATTTTGAGCTTGAAATTTTGAAAGTTTTTTAGCTTATATGAGAAAAGGGGGCGTGGCAGGCCAAAATTTTGAATGGCATTGCATTAAGGCTTTCTCTAGCAACTCTAGAAACCAGAAATGGTGTTCCTAAGTGCCATAGTTACTGAGTTCTTGGCCTTAAACTACATTTTTTTTCGAGGTGTGTCTGGTTTTTTGCTCATTGCGGGGGCGGTAAGGGGCGTGGCAAAAATTTGTAATAAACTTAACCTGCGTAGGTTAATAACGGACTTTCATTATAAATTTGGTGGTTCTAGCTTTTGTAGTTTAAAAGATCCAGGTGTTCATACGGACGGACGGACAGACAGACGGACAGACGGACAGACGGACATTGCTATATCGACTAGGCTGTTGATGCCGATTAAGAATATAT
>JAECXC010000552.1:0-31227 GCA_018152125.1 Drosophila dunni | reverse complement strand
ATAGCAGTACGATATTATAGCGGTTCGAAATGATAATGTCATATAAAATAATATAATAATATATGACTTGAAAAACGCGATACGATAAAAATGATAAAAATATTATGAAATCGGCGAGATATTGTTAATAACACATGCTGAATATTATATAAAGGCATGGCCTTGAGAAAAGTGACCATTTTAGAGAAAACGTGTCACAAAACCTATATAGGGAGTGGTGATGCGCGAGATATGTCTTATGAAAAAAAAATTAATTGTATAAATTCTATATGACTGTGGTGCAATATCTTGCCGTCATGGTTATTTAAAGTATTTTGTGCTATAATAATAAAGTATTATAGTGCATTATTAATATAATGCATGGAAAATCATAAAGTAAGGGAAAGGCTTGAATAAAGTTACCGATTTTAAGAAAACGTTTCACAAAACCTATATACTATATGATTGTGGTGCAATATCTTGCCGGCATGGTTATTTAAAGTATTTATTAATATAATGTATGGAAAATCATAAAGTAAGAGAAAGGGTTAAATTAAGTGACAAATTTAGAGAAAACGTGTCACAAAACCTATAAATGGTGAGCAGTGTGTGCGCATCTATGTGTGTTCAGATAATCATGATATATAATTCCCAAATATTGTAAATAATAAATCGTTATTGTCGTTCTAGAACGATTGGTTGCGATAACTTACAATATGAGATAAAACATTTGGAATAAGCCGAGATATATTTGTTGAAATGTATTTAATATGTTTGACTTATATTATATTTAAAATGTTTCCAGTTTTTATCCGAGAGGATATTATTTTTATCCGAGAGGAATTAATGTCTATGTATATAATAATTAACATTATAACCATCAATGGTTTTGATAATAATGATGTATGTATGTTTGTGTACTTATGTTTATATAAAGACACTGATTAACCTGATTAGAAAATTGGAAGGAATGTGTGCTCGTACGCAAGTGATTTCCCGATTCTCTCTTACAGGGAACATGCAATAGTCTGAAATATTGCAGCTTAATTTTAAACATTATATTTTATTGTATGATTTTCAAAGGTTTTATTTAATATATAATTATTACATGTTTGTGCATCTTATGTAAATTATCAATTTATTGTCAGAATATAAATTTTCTTTCATTTTCGGTTGATTTTAAATATTGCATGTGTGATATATTATATATTTAGTACTTGTAATAAAAACGATATTTTTGAACGAATTTGTATGTATATATATTTTCATATGTATAAGAGTTTCAATATATATGTTTTGTGCATATGTATAAGAGCTTTCAAGTTTTATAAATTACGAACGTGATAGCTTTTTAAATATGGCCATATTTTATTTTATATACATCATATTTATTCATAATTTATTCAAAAATAATAACATAGTAAGAAAGGACTTAAAAAACTAAAAAAGGCTACAGCCGATCGAGCCGACTGTAAAAGACCCCGTACTCCCACAGTAATGCGCATTTGTGTTTAATTTGAATTAAAATTTTATAACGAAATTTAAAAATTAAAACTTTTATGTACATTTTGAATTTATATTAAAAAAAAAATAAATTAGCAATTCTCATTATCAGCATTCGAGCCTACGACTCTCAGACAAAGATTTCACATCGCGCCGTAACTCTACCATTCGCACCACGCGCCTCTTTCAATAACATTCCGATTATCAGCATTTACATGTTATACATACAAGTACACACTCGTTTGAAATTATGTGTATGCACATATGTATATATGCGTGCCTAGCACTGGTCGGCACGACAGCGTCGCATCGTGTTCGAGCAGCGCTGACGTCACACTGGCAGCGAAATTTCAGCTAAATTACATAATTTTTATAACCTTCTAACTTTCTTGTTAATGGACGGATTTTAAGGCCGCGCGCAAGATAGTTTGATATGATATTCCTCTAAACGAATAACTAATTACAAACACTGTACTATTTGACTAAATGCCTTAAATCCTGGTTTGAAGTTTAAAAGTTTTTTTGGCTCGTATGAGAAAAGGGGGCGTGGCAGCTCAAAATTTTGAATGGCATTGCATTAAGGCTGTCTGTAGGAACCTGCATACCGGATTTGGTGTTCCTAAGTGCCATAGTTACTGAGATATTAACCTTAAACATAAATTTTTTCAAGGTGTGTCTGGTTTTTTGCTCATTAAGGGGGCGGTAAGGGGCAAAGATTAAGCCATGCATGTCTTAGTACACACGAATTAAAAGTGAATCCCCAAAAGGCTCATTATATCAGTTATTGTTCCTTAGATCGTTAACAGTTACTTGGATAACTGTGGTAATTCTAGAGCTAGAGCAATTAAAACACGTACCTTTTGGAACGTGTGCTGTTATTAGTCTAGAACTAAACGATCGACAGATCTTAACACTGGTTGAACTCTAGATAACATGCAGATCGTATGGTCTTATACCCACGACAGATCTTACAAATGTCTGCCCTATCCACTTTTGATGGTAGTATCTAGGACTACCATGGTTGCAATGGGTAACGGGGAATCAGGGTACGATTCCGGAGAGGGAGCCTGAGAAACGGCTACCACATCTAAGGAAGACAGCAGGCGCGTAAATTACCCACTCCCAGCTCGGAGAGGTAGTGACGAAAAATAACAATACAGGACTCATATCAGAGGCCTTTAAATCCTTTAACAAGGACCTATTGGAGGGAATCTTGTATTTTTTAAATATTCCTCCTATTTATAAACCTGCATTAGTGCTCTTCATTGAGTGTTATTGTGTGCCGGTACAATTACTTTGAACAAATTAGAGTGCTTAAAGCAGGGTTAAAATGCCTGAATATTCTGTGCATGGGATAATGGAATAAGACCACTGTTCTGTTTTCATTGGTTTTCAGATCAAGAGGAAATGATTAATAGAAGCAGTTTGGGGGCACGACGCGAGAGGTGAAATTCTTGGACCGTCGTATGACTAACATAAGCGAAAGCATTTTCTAAAGATGTTTTCACTAATCAAGAACGAAAGTTAGAGGTTCGAAGGCAATCAGATACCGCCCTTGTTCTAACCATAAACGATGCCAGCTAGCAATTGGATCTAGCTACTTGAATGGCTCTCTCAGTCGCTTCCCGGAAAACCAAAGCTTTTGGGCTCCGGGGGAAGTATGGTTGCAAGGCTGCAACTTAAAGGAATTGACGGAAGGGCACCACCAGGAGTGGAGCCTGCCTTAATTTTACTCAACACGGGAAAACTTACCAGGTCCTAACATAAGTGTGTAAGACAGATTGATAGCTCTTTCTCGAATCTATTGGTTGTTGTGCATGACCGGTCTTAGTTCGTGGAGTGATTTGTCTGGTTAATTCCGATTACGAACGAGACTCAAATATATTAAATATATATCGTCAGTATTATGGTGTTGAAGCTTATATATCCTTCTGTTGGATCATATTATAAGTTAGTTTTAAGTGAACATTGAAATATTAGTTAAGAGATAAAACATTGAATTTGTAGCATTTGTAGCATTGAAGTACAACTCTTATGTTTAAGCTAGCATGTAAGTTGAATCGCTCTCGGCGGTGCAGCTGTCGCGAGCGACAAGGCAGTTGTAATTCTAGTCTCGCCGTTTGCTAAGTCCAACAAATAAATTGTAACATAAACGTTAACGTTCAACTTGCCATTTGTTTTATTTCGAATTTTTCATTGACGCCCGAACAGGGACTTTTTAATCGCGTTTGTCGGTCTTTTGTTAGACATTTCGAGGCTTTGGTGTATTTGCGTGCTGGTTCTCGGTTGGTGGTTTGCATTTCGTTGGAGCTGGTTTCCCTGGAGCTGGAGCTTGGAAGAATTCTGGATTTGGTCCCCCCAAAAGCTGCTAATTTGTGTTGCTGATTATTGACATATAATGCCCAAAATTGGGCCAATGAGCGACTCTTTTGACGATTAGGTAACAGTGCCCAAACGAGTCAGTGCATAGCTGAAAGTGCAAGTTTTCAAGTGTCACACATTATATGTACAAAACCTTGCTGCACATAATTGACATTGCGTTTCGGCACTGATTAAATTGAATTTATAAGCAATCGAAGCAAAAGTTGAACAAATAAATAAATAAAAAAAAAAATTGTAATAAAGCATTAAATCAATTGTAGGTACTGTTTCAAAGGCGTGGTACGCACTTAGGGCAGACATGTATGACGATCGAGCCAAAATAAAAGTCTCCTCAAGCATTGCACGGCTATCGTTGTCCGGATCTATTGAATCGATCTCCGACTGCAAATCCATAGCCTTTGAAATGTATGAATTGAGGATATCTAACCGAAATTGAATTTTGAATTTACTGGGAGTCACCATTTTGTTAATGAGTGAACTCCTTTGACGTTCAATGTCACCCTCTACTTTTTCTAATTTAACGACTTCACCGAGCAGTAGGACACGTTCCGTCAACCAAACTGGTTTCACTCAGATCCGATTTGTGTGCCATATTAATTTTCTAAATTCGGTCATATTTGAATGCACTTAATGTACTATTACGATAGTCAGCCGATCGACAATTGGATGATTGATAAACAGAAGTAAAGTAATCCGCTGAGGACACTAGCAATAATGAGATTGAGCAATAACAGGTCTGTGATGACCTTAGATGTCCTGGGCTGCACGCGCGCTACAATGAAAGTATCAATGTGTATTTCCTAAACCGCTCAATCACTTTCATGCTTGGGATAGTGAACCGAAACTGTTCACATGAACTTGGAATTGCCAGTAAGTGTGAGTCATTAACTCGCATTGATTACGTCACTTGCCCTTTGTACACATCGCCCGTCGCTACTGCCGATTAAATTATTTAGTGAGGTCTCCGGAAGTGATGACGCAAAAGTTGACCGAGGTTGATTATTTAGAGGAAGTAAAAGTCGTTACAAGGTTTACGTAGGTGAACCTGCGCAAGGATCATTATTGTATAATGTTTCTAACCGTTAAATATATAAGAATGTATACTCTTTTTAATAAAGAACTATAAAATTTTTTATGTCTATTTAAATATATACATTTTTCTACAAAATTTGGTTAATTAAAACTTGCGTGTATACGTGCCATAGTATACATGCGTTGCATAGATGTATTGTTTATATATTATATATACATTATATAAACGCAACAACCTAAATTTACTATGTTGTACCTGCGTTCAGGTTAATGTGTTACATATGTCGATTGTAATGGTCTTAAGCTTAAGACATTTCGCAACATTTATTTATATATAAAAAAATTTATTGAAGGAATTGATATATGCCAGTAAAATTGTGTATTTTTAATTTCTATCAATAAAATTAATTTTGACGTAATGAAATAAAACAAAATTTGAATAACTCTAAGCGGTGGATCACTCGGCTCATGGGTCGTTGAAGAACGCAGAAAACTCGTGTGAACTGCTGAACACATGAACATCGACATTTTGAACGCATATCGCAGTTCATGCTGTTATGTACTTTAATTAATTTTAGAGTGCTGCTTGGACTGCATATGGTTGAGGGTTGTAAGACTATGCTAAATAAGTTGCTTAATATTTGTATAAATTTTAAACATATTTTTTTGGATAATATATGTGGGTAAGTCTGTAATGTGTATTATCACATAATATATTCAAATTAATAAAATAATGAAATTACAATGCCTCTCTATTGTGTGTATTTCTAAGAGAAAAACTAAGATTTATATTTTCTTTATTCGATTCAAATAAAATACTAAGGAATGTCTAGCATAAAAGAAATTTTTTTTTACCTAGAATTGCCACTTATTATTAATGATGAGAAAAGAATTATTCTATAATAATATGAAACTTCATAATAAAAGTAAATTTCACAATATGCTTATTTAAAACATTACTAAGTAATTATACAACCTCAACTCATACCCATACTACCCCCTGTATTGAAGCATATTAATTAGGTGATTTTCTTATTAGCGGCGAGCGAAAAGAAATAAGTTCAGCACTAAGTTACTTTGTCTATATGGCAAAGGTTAGATGCAGTGTATGGAACATCAATGGAACTAGTATAAGAAATTAACGATTTAATTCCTTCTGAAATGAGGCCACTTACCCAAAGAGGGTGCCAGGCCCGTATAACGTTAATGATTATTAGATGGTGTTTCCAAAGAGTCGTGTTGCTTGATAGTGCAGCACTTAGTGGGGGGTAAACTCCATATAAAACTAAATATAACCATGAGACCGATAGTACCGTGAGGGAAAGTTGAAAAGAACTCTGAATAGAGAGTTCAATATTACGTGAAACTCCTTAGAGGTTAAGCCCGATTCATCATTAGACTTGAGATATTTAAACAATATTATAACAATAGTGTGCATTTTTTCCATATAAGGACATTGTAATCTATTAGTTAAAAGTAATATATCAACAAATTTTAGATAAATGTCTATATTTTGATATAATTTGGTAGATTTATATGAATACAGTGCGTTAATTTTTCGGAATTATATAATGGCATAATTATCATTGATTTTTAGACCCCGTACTCTAAAAAAGAGTAGAGGGGTCTATTAGGTTTGTCAGAAGCGAAATGTGCGTAACAGGCAGAAGGAGGCGTGGGCGACCCCATAAAGGATATATATTCTTGATCAGCATCAACAGCCGAGTCGATATAGCCATGTCCGTCTGTCTGTCCGTCCGTCCGTATGAACACCTGGATCTTTTAAACTACAGAAGCTAGAGCCACCAAATTTATAATGAAAGTCCGTTATTAAGTCAGGCAGGTTAAGTTTATTTCAAATTTTTTCCACGCCCCTTACCGCCCCCGCAATGAGCAAAAAACCAGACACACCTCGAAAAAAATGTAGTTTTAGGCCAATAACTCAGTAACTATGGCACTTAGGAACACTATTTCTGGTAAGCAGGTTGCTAGATACAGCCTTAATGCAATGTCATTCAAAATTTTGGCCTGCCACGCCCCCTTTTCTCATATAAGCTAAAAAACTTTCAAAATTTCAAGCTCAAAATTTTCAGGATTTAGGGCATTTAGTTAAATAGTACAGTGTTGAAATTAATTAAATAAAATTAGGAATATCATATCAAACTATATTCCAAGCGGCGTTAAAATCCGTCAATTAACAAAACAGTTAGAACGTTAGAAAGTTTATGTAATTTAGCTGCAATTTCGCCGCCTGTGTGACGTCAGCGCTGCTCGCAGACGCTGCGACGCTGCCGTGCCGACCAGTGCTAGGCACGCATACATACATATGTGCATACACATAATTTCAAACGAGTGTGTACTTGTATGTATGACATGTAAATGCGAATAAGCGGAACATGCTTGAAAGTAGCGCGTGGTGCGAATGGTAGAGTTACGGCGCGATGTGAAATCGTTGCCTGAGGGTCGTAGGTTCGAAAGCTGGCAATGAGAATTGCTAATTTAATTTTTTTTTTAAATATCAACTAAATTTTAAATTTCGTTATCAAATTTTTATTCCAATTAAATACAAATGCGCATTATTATGGGAGTACGGGGTCTTTTACAGTCGGCTTGTTGTGTTACAGTGATTATTATATGCACTTGTATGATTAACAATGCCAAAGATTCAGGATACCTTCGGGACCCGTCTTGAAACACTAACAAAGAAGTCTAACATATGTGAAAGTTATTGGAATAAAAACCTAATAGCGTAATTAACTTAAATAATAAAAGTTCTGACATGCAAATCAAGTAGAATTGAGTAGAGGGGCGAAAGACCAATCGAACCATCTAGTAGATGGTTCCTTCAGAAGTTTCCCACAGGATAGCTGGTGCATTTAACTGTTGTATAAAATAGTTTTATCTGGTAAAGCGAATGATTAGAGGTCTTAGGGTCGAAACGATCTTAACCTATTCTCAAACTTTAAATGGGTTAGGACCTTAACTTTCTTGATGATTTATATTACTTGTAATATAAATTTAGAAACTTTAGTGAGTAGGAAGGTACCATGTTGTGCATAGAATTGTTTGGCGTAAGCCTGCATGAATCCGCCATTGGTACAGATCTTGGCGAAAGCCGCAAGTAATAATTTGTTAAATTTTAAAACTGTAACTAAATTTATACACTTGAAAAATTTTGAACGAAAGCGAATACGGTTCCAATTCCGTAACCTGTTGAGTATCCGTTTGTTATTAAATATGGACCTCGTGCTCATCCTGTCAAAAGGAAAGACCATAAAGAAGAGCGTTGAGAGGTATCGGAAGAGTATTCTTTTCTGTTTTATAGCCGTACTACCATGGAGTTCTTTTGCAGAGAGATATGGTAGATGGGTTAGAAGAGCATGACATATACTGTTGTGTCGATATATTCTCCTCGGACCTTGAAAATTTATTTACTTCTCAACAGGCCGTTCCAATATCCGCAGCTGGTCTCCGAGGTGAAGAGTCTCTAGTCGATAGAAAAATATAGATAATTGATGTCGGCAATTAGATCCGTAACTTCCGGATAAAGATTGGCTCTGAATATTGAGATAGTCGGGCTTGATTGGGAAACAATAACATGGTTTATGTGCTCGTTCTGGGTAAATAGAGTTTCTATCATTTATGGTAAATTCCCCGGATAGTTTAGTTACGTATCCAATTGCGGAACTTACTTGCTAAAATTTTTAAGAATACTAATTTTGTAACCAGTTAGTTCTTTTAAATTATAACGATTATCAATTAACAGTCAATTCCGAACTGGCACGGGCTTGGGGAATCCGACTGTCTAATTAAAACAAAGCATTGTGATGGCCTGCCCAGTGCTCTTAATGTCAAAGTGAAGAAATTCAAGTAAGCGCGGGTCACGGCGGGAGTAATCAAAGGACCGAGATGCAGAAGGGGATAAAACCGTAATTCGCAAGTCATCAAGATCAAGTCGACTCGTAGACAAATTTTATCCCACAGTAGATATGGCCTCCCCGAGGTATCCACCGGGTGCTAAACTCAGAGTAACTCTAAATTAGCAGCAAATGCGAGCGGCGAATGGGTCCAGGGGGTTACCAGCCAACTGGACTGTCCAACTGATGGTGCAACTAACGAAAACGAGCCTCGGATAGCTGAACATAGTTCAACCCTAAATCCTATGGCCTCTACCCGTGGGACCCATCAGGAGAGGAACATAGTGTGCAAACTACGTTTCCTTGTTGTGAATGTGGGCGGTCTTTTAAGTCGAAGGCCGGCCTCGGTGTTCACACGTCTCGTCAGCACAAAGAAAGGCTTGATCAGCTTCGTTTGCGTGTTGACGTGAAAGCCAAGTGGAACGAGGAAGAGTAGTCCATGATGGCGAGGAAGGAAATCGAACTCACAGAAAATGGTGAGAGATTCATTAATAAAAAGCCAGCGTAAGTTTATACCCACCGCAGTGTCGACGCAATCAAGAAATTTCAATAGAGCGGCTAAGAGCGCAAGCAGCTCCCATCACAGAAGCACATGAATCTCCGACCATACGGTGCCGCCCTAGTTTAAGTGAGTCCGTTTCCCCTTCAACGTCTAGGAGAGCTCCAATCGATCCACCGAGTCGTTCGAAGATGAGTCGCAGACTCCAGCGTTTGTCCAACTACCACCAGGATTTAAATCCGATTCGGAACGACCGCCCCGTTCCGGCGAAAGTATCCCGCCCGATACCTCGCAATAGGAGGCAAAGTAGAAGGCAATACGCTAGTTTTCAGCGTAACTGGGACAGACACAAAGGTCGATGCATTCAGTCCTTGCTTGATGGAACCGAAGAGTCGGCATTGAGTCGTGTAAAGTTCCTGACGGCCTGACGGGCGCCGGCGAAAACCGCCTGAGATATTCAAAACGGGATTATGCTTCGCATAATGAACATGATCCTTTGGCCGTACTCTTTCAAATGGCCCGAACCGTCTTCATTCCGAAGTCGGCAAAGGCACGTCTTCCGCAATAGTTTCGTCCGATATCGGTGCCTTTGATCGTAATTAGACAACTCAATGCCATTCTGGCATCTCGGCTGACCTCATCAATCAGCTGGGATCCTTCCTACCGACGGTTGTGCCGATAACGCGATAATAGTCGACTTAGTCCTAAGGCTGGAGTTCACCGACGGCATTCATTCTGCTAAACGCGACTCTCGAGGTGTGAAGCAAGGCTCGATCCTCTGTCGCACGACCAGTGTCCTGAAACGCTTGCAAACGGTGCCCAAACTTTCGTCGACTACGTAATGACTAATTTACTAAACTTATCATTTACGGAGTAAAGGCTTGAGTTTTGAGGCTTAATTCCTGCGACTGATCTGTGAGTCAGGGTTAACTAAATAAACAAAACCTGTTAAATAAGATAAATTGATCGGTTGCTGAGGTCGTTACCCGTAGATATAGGTGTCTCTGTCGGTGATGCAAAGACAAGTCCAGCAGCGTTCGCAGATGACTAGATGTTATTTGCTTCTACACCAACGGGTCTTCAGACACTATTGGATACCACGGTTGACATTTTGTCTTCCGTTGGGCTTACCTTAAATGCTAATATATACTGTTAACATAAAAGGGCAACCGAAGCAGAAGTGTACTGTGATCAACACAAATGCATTATGCATAGGTTCGCGCACTTATTTAGCTCTGAAGCGCTCCGAGGAATGGAAGTATCTTGGCATTAGGTTTTATCTGAATGGAATCAAGCTGCGGATAAATGCCATACCTACGAGGTCTCGGACCACAAGGGGAAAGCACGATTTGGGGAGGGAGTGTCGTGAAAATTGTGATGCTCCCGAATCTTTAAACCACATCTTGCAAAAATGTCATCGTACGCATGGGAGGCGGGTGGCTCGTTAATTATCTCAAAAAGGGGCTTGAGGCAAGAGGCTTCTCCATCACTGCTGAACCAAGTCTGCAGGGAGAGACCAGGATGTTTAAGCCGGCTACCTTGTGGCTACCCGACGGAACAAGACAATTGTACTGGACTCACAGATTGTGACTGACGGACTGGATTTTGACTCTGCCCACCATAGCAATGGCTCGATGTATGACAGTAATGACGTACGGACCTCATTGCGGAGGAGTTTTCAGGCCCATGCGGACATTGAGGTCGTTTTCAGTCCGTAACAAGAAAGAAAAGTTCAGTCGAGCACGCCCGACCGTATAATACTCTCTGCATTTTTTTCCCGGTTAAATTATTAAAATCGGTATCAAGATACTACAATGTGCAGTACTTCCATCAAAACACGGTGAAACAAAAACAATCTGAGCAAAATCAAACATCTGTTTGTATGCGAATTGTGGGCGAATGGGTCGTGGCATCGAAAAAAAAAAAGATTCTTGTATTGACTGACTAAATATGTGATCGATTGACACCAAGCTCGAACTTGTACCTCTTACCATCTCTGAAATCTGTTTGTTCATACGGACAGACAGACAGACAGACGGACATGGCTATATCGACTCGGCTTGTGATGCTGATCAAGAATATATAAACTTTATGGGGTCTGCCACGCCTCCTTCTGCCTGTTACATACTTTGCACAAACCCAATATACTCTTGCAGAGAGTATAAAAAGACTGATGGCTCTAGGTGTTCTAAATGCTGGTGAAAGCAATGTCATCAGTGCCAGGGTGGTGTCTAGTGGAGTTTTTGGCTTTCAGACCTTCATGTATCATACTGGGTGACGTGCGCTAATTTGATTGGGTGTTAAAACCAATACAATTCACATACGTGCCATACTAAGACTATAAGTGTCGTTATCTCGTTCTAAGCATGCACAATAGTGCCGTCTCCCTCTAACGTGTGTGTACAAGTGCAGAACAAATATAGTTGTCTCACCCACCCTGAGCTACTGTTGCCGTCCCTGTCAAAAGTGAGTTGTTTTGATTGGGCGTGTGTTTTTATTTTGACAGTTGGGGAACACGTGCTTTTTACAAAAAAAAGTTAAAGTGCCATTAAATGTTGCAGAGCGACGCTAGCAGCAGTGCTGCAAGCTCAGTGCGAACTGTGCGTTGCAAAAAGCGCAGTCGGGCCACGCCCTTGCAAGCCGCGAATACAGCAGCCATGCCGCTCCTGTCACAGTCACCGCCAAAGAAGCAATTGATGCGCAACGTCAGTTCAGATGTCCACAATCTTCTGTAAAAAGTGCTGTGCTGGATGCATCAAATGTTGAAGAGCGTTCTGGAGTGGCCGCTGCCACCGCTGGAGTGCCATTGTGCTAGCGGCTCTGGCGGAGATTTCAGCAGCTGGAGAGTGGTTCCGGAATACCATGGTGCCCATTCCCCAGGATGCTGCGAGGGAAATCTCGGCTGCCATCAAGCGGTTAGAGGTCGCGGTCAAGCATCGGTCAGCAGCAATCCCGAGGAGACGCCACAGCAGGTCGCTGAGCCCGTTCGCCGGGAAGTTGCGCCCGCACTTGGTGTACGTGTGCACGACGTGCGTGAGCTGAAGCGCGGTGGAGCTATCATCCGCACGCCGTCGTCGAGCGAAATAAACAGCGTGGTGGCGAACTTTTTGTTCGGAGAAGTTGGACTGAAAGTCGTGCATAGCCAGGGAGTGAGGCCAAAAGTCACGGTGTTCGACGTGGACACCAGCATAAAGCCGGAGCTCTTCATGGTGGATTTGTTCGCAAACAAATTCAAGGAGGAAATGACTGCGGCTGCTTTCGAGAAGTCTGTGAAATTGGAGCCAAAGCCTTGGTCCGTCACAGATGGCGCCAGTGTGTCGCTGACGCTAGACGTGGACGAGAGGTTGGTACTTGGCTTGAGTACCGCTGCCTGTCGATCGTCCGTACCAATGCTTGCCATAGGTGCGTCGGATTTGACCACAAGGTGTCTCAGTGCCGCTTCAAGCAGGACGTGTGCCGCCAGTGTGGACAAACGGGCCACGTTGCAGCAAAGTACATAAGCCCGGTGGACTGCCCGAATTGCCGCTTTAAGTGGCTGCTTCAGGAGCCGTATTCGGACGAAGCTGGCCGAATCACATGATTCCCATCCGGGATGAGAGTGTTCGGCAGTAAGCTGTTCGATGGGCGCAGAAGAAACGCCGCCGATATCGTCGACGACCCAGGAGCCATCTGCCTACCAGTTGAGTCGCTTATCACCGAGGCTGGAGTATACGTGAGGGTCACTGGTAGAAATGGCTCTATCTACCTGACCTCACTGTACTGTCAAGCACAGGCTGAATTGACAACGCGGGACCTAATATATATTGATGCCGTACTGCTGCAGGCGAGCAGTACTCCGGTCATCCTATGCCTGTAAACGCCACGAAAGCTTTCGTAGGCAGTTTAACTACACTCGGGGTGAGCAGCTGGGGGACTGGATCGACGGTAGCGTCCTTAATCAATTCAGCGAGGTGTTTAAATTCGACAATCGCCGTGGACAGAGCGATATCGACGTGACAATTGCCAATACGTGGGCCGTCCACAGATAAAGTTGGGAGCACATATGCTCATGTACCGTCCTGGAAACTCAACAATGCGAATTGGCGACTGTTCGACTCGGAGCTGGTAAAGGAAGTCCTGGAGCACCTTCCCTTGTAGGATATCAGGAATTCGCCGTTGGACTCCTCGGTGTCTGCCCTACGCCATGCCGTGCAGTCCGTGTGCGACAGGATGCAAGTCGGCAGGCCCCGGGAAAGGTGAAGTGGTGGACCACAGAACTTATTACCAAACGCCAAGAGGTCAGGATGCGTGCCAGGAAGCCATCTTGTGGTGAAGATTCTTTTACGGCAGGAGGGCGAGAATGACCAGCAGATTTGGAGAGGTTGACGTAGAGGTAACTCGAGGCTATCCGCAAGGATCTACAGTGGGCCGTTCATTTGGACCATGATGGATGTGCTGCTCCATCGCTTGGACCCCTTGTGTGTCTTCAGTGCATACCCCGATGATCTGCTGGTTATCGTCGAGGGAAGGTCGATAGCCGAACTGGAGATACGAGGAGAGCAGCTGTTGTGCGTCGTGGGAGCTTGTGGAGCCGAATTGAATTGAGAGCTGAATTGATATAGCAATGTACGTATGTCCGTCCGTTTGTCTGTCCGTCTGTCTGTCTGTCTGTCCGTCTGTCTGTCCGTCTGTCTGTCCGTCTGTCTGTCCGTCTGTCTGTCCGTCTGTCTTTCCGTCTGTTTCTATGAGAACTGATCTCTCAGTTTAAAAGCTATCTTAATGAAACATTGTACACATGTGCAATCTCTCTGCACGCAGATCATTTGCAAAAATCGGACATATCGGACCACTATATCATGCTGAAATGCTTCGTTTGAAAATTTTCGGTGTATTTTGACCGATATTTACGAAATTCACAGAGAATCAATTTCGTTTCGCATTTCCAATTTTTAATCCCATCTGTTGACCAAATTTCATTTAAATCGGACTTCTGTATCATATAGCTGCCATAGAAATAATTGGTGATTGAAACCAAATTAAAGCAATATTTATGAATGCAAGGGTTTAATCTTCGGCGAGCCGAAAATAACCGTTTTTATACCCTTGCAGAGGGTATATTGTTTTTGTCACGAAGTTTGTAACGCATTGAAGGAGGCGTTTTCGACCATATAAAGTATATATATTCTTGATCAGCATCAAACAGGGGCGTTATAGTCGCCATCCCCGTCTCTCCTTCTGTTTCTATGCGAACTAGTCTCTCAGTTTTAAAGCTATCTTATATAAACTTGGAACAGATGTGTATTCTCTCTGCACGCAGATCATTTGTAAAAATCGGACAGATCGGACTACTATATCATATAGCTCCCATAGGAACAATCGGTCGAAATGCATGAAATGAAATGAAATGTATGAACATTTTCGGTGTCTATTGACCGATTTAAACCAAATTCACGCTATATGCATTTATAATCGTTCTTCGACTGTTGACCAAATTTCATCCAAATCGGACCACTATATCATATAGCTTCCATATGAACAATCGGTTGAAAATGCTTAGTATGAACATTTTCGGTGTCTATTGACTGATTTCAACGAAATTCACGGAGAATGTATTTCTCATTGTCCCCCATCTGTTGACCAAATTTCATCCAAATCGGTCCACTATATCATATAGCTTCCATAGGAACAATCGGTTAAAAATGCTTAGTATGAACATTTTCGGTGTCTATTGACCGATTTCAACGAAATTCACGGAGAATGTATTTCTCATTGTCCCCCATGTGTTAAGCAAATTTCATCCAAATCGGGCCACTGTATCATATAGCTTCCATAGGAACAATCGGTTGAAAATGCTTAGTATGAACATTTTCGGTGTCTATTGACCGATTTCAACGAAATTCACGGAGAATGTATTTCTCATTGTCCCCCATGTGTTAAGCAAATTTCATCCAAATCGGGCCACTGTATCATATAGCTTCCATAGGGACAATCGGTTGAAAATGCTTAGTATGAACATTTTCGGTGTCTATTGACCGATTTCAACGAAATTCACGGAGAATGTATTTCTCATTGTCCCCCATCTGTTGACCAAATTTCATCCAAATCGGTCCACTATATCATATAGCTTCCATAGGAACAATCGGTTAAAAATGCTTAGTATGAACATTTTCGGTGTCTATTGACCGATTTCAACGAAATTCACGGAGAATGTATTTCTCATTGTCCCCCATGTGTTAAGCAAATTTCATCCAAATCGGGCCACTGTATCATATAGCTTCCATAGGAACAATCGGTTGAAAATGCTTAGTATGAACATTTTCGGTTTCTATTGACCGATTTCAACGAAATTCACGGAGAATGTATTTCTCATTGTCCCCCATCTGTTGACCAAATTTCATCCAAATCGGACCACTATATCATATAGCTCCCATAGGAACAATCGGTTCAAATGCTTAGTATGAACATTTTCGGTGTCTATTGACCGATTTCAACGAAATTCACACAGAATGTATTTCTCATTGTCCCCCATCTGTTGACCAAATTACAAATCGGACTACTATATCATATAACCAGCATAGAAATAATTGGTTAAAAAAACCAAATTAATGCAATATTCATGACTACAAGGGTATTTAATCTTCGGCGAGCCGTTTTTTCTTGTTTTTTTTCTTAGACCCCGTACTCTAAAAAAGAGTAGAGGGGTCTATTAGGTTTGTCAGAAGCGAAAAGTGCGTAACAGGCAGAAGGAGGCGTGGCCGACCCCATAAAGTATATATATTCTTGATCAGCATGAACAGCCGAGTCGATATAGCCATGTCCGTCTGTCCGTCTGTCCGTCCGTCCGTCCGTATGAACACCTGGATCTTTTAAACTACAAAAGCTAGAGCCACCAAATTTATAATGAAAGTCCGTTATTATCTTACGCAGGTTAAGTTTATTTCAAATTTTTGCCACGCCCCTCACCGCCCCCGCAATAAGCAAAAAACCAGACACACCTCGAAAAAAAAATATAGTTTTAGGCAAATAACTCAGTAACTATTGCACTTCTGCTTGCTAGAGTTGCTAGAGACAGCCTTAATGCAATTCCATTCAAAATTTTGGCCTGCCACGCCCCCTTTTCTCATAAAAGCTAAAAAACTTTCAAAATTTCAAGCTCAAAATTTGCAGGACTTAGGGCATTTAGTCAAATAGTACAGTGTTGAAATTAATTAATTAAAATTAGGAATATCATATCAAACTATATTCCAAGCGGCGTTAAAATCCGTCAATTAACAAAAAAGTTAGAACGTTAGAAAGTTTATGTAATTTAGCTGCAATTTCGCCGCCTGTGTGACGTCAGCGCTGCTCGCAGACGCTGCGTCGCTGCGACTTTGCGACGCCGCCGTGCCGACCAGTGCTAGGCACGCATACATACATATGTGCATACACATAATTTCAAACGAGTGTGTACTTGTATGTATAACATGTAAATGCGAATAAGCGGAAGATGCTTGAAAATAGCGCGTGGTGCGAATGGTAGAGTTACAGCGCGATGTGAAATCGTTGCCTGAGGGTCGTAGGTTCGAATGATGGCAATGAGAATTGCTAATTTAATTTTTTTTTAAATATCAATTCAAAATATACAAATAAATTTTAAATTTCGTTTTTATATTTTAATTCAAATTAAATACAAATGCGCATTATTATGGGGAGTACGGGGGTCTTTAGCAGTCGGCTCGATCGACTGTAGCCTTTCTTACTTGTTTTTTTATTTTTGTTTGTCGATTACAATCTGTCCTGGTGGACAACCAGTAAATTATTTAGCTCGTCATTAGTGGGGGATTACAATAAGTGAACATTGACGGTGGTTTAATATGTGTTTGGGTAAATAATTACATTAAGAGTGTGTGGGGGACAATGGAGAATGGGAGGTCCAGCGCTGTTGCCAAGGAGGATGATCGCTGTACGGTTGGTGTGTCGATCCAGGCGTTCTAAGTAATTGGTAGACAGTCTGGCTACTTCCTGCTGCACAAAAGGGATGCCAAGCACTTCGTGTAGTTCAGTGGTGTAGATATTGGCGCTGGGTATCAGGATCAGGGCCTTGTTTTAGAAGCGCTGTATGATAACCCATATGGGTTATATGATCGCCTTGTAAATGACGAGGGTTACTCTTAATTTTAGCTTCGATTTTTTTGCCCAGTAACCAGTGGTATTTTTTCATCTTCGCTTCCATCTGTTTTCTTTTAGAGAGTAGGTGGGGGCTTCCATGTGAGTCTTTTGTCGAGTAGGAGGCCTAGGTATTTGGCTGTTCCACTGGCAGGATTCAAGTTGGACCGGGGGGGCAGGTTTCTCTTCTTAGTGTGAAGGTTGTGTGTGTGGATTTTTCGGCGTTGACCATGGTGGTGCATCTAATCAGGCATGTGTTGACTTGATCGATCTTCCTCTGTATTGTGTTGGAGGCGGTATGTTACGATGGGCATATCGTCCTTGTAGAGCGTGTAAAGCACTGGGCCCAATACGCTTCCTTGAGGGAATCCAGCTCTGACCATTTTAATGGCAGATTTTTCATCACAAGGATTTTAGAAGCATGTAGTAGCGAGTGGGGATAGCTGACTTGAATTTGAACAGTAGTCCTGTATGCCAGACGCGGTCAAAGGCCTGTTTCACGTCTATAAAAAACCGCTGTGCAGTACTTCTTTTCCTCGTAAGCTTCCAGTATTTTCCCCACAATTCTGTGGCACTGCTCTGGTGTTCCGTGATTGGGGATCAAGCCGGCCTCCTCCAGTATTGGGCGTACTCTTCGCAAAAAGTAGTTTCTCGACTACTTTGGAGAGTACCGCCAAAAGACTTATCGGCGATATTAGGCGAGATAAGCTCCAGTCTTCCCAGGTTTTTGTATCAGGATGATTTCGGCGCATTTCCACTGGGTCGGAAAAAGTCCTAGCTGTTAAAATTTGTTCACGATGTTGAGGGAGAAGATCTAGTCCATACTGCGGAAGGGCTTTGATGGCAGGAGCATCGACTCCATCAAATCCAGGCGACTTGAATACCTTGAGCTTACTAATTTCTGCTGTATTGGGAGAGCCATCTGATATGGAACGTCAAGTTCGCCGTCGTGTTAGCATCCTCGTTAGAGCACCTTGAAAAAGGGGTGAAAGTGTCGTTCAGGTGATCTGCGAATGCCGCGGCACTTTCGCTGTCGTATTTGCACCACTCTGCACTTTTAACTGGCTCTATGTTGAACGCTGGCCTATTGATACTTTTTGTGAGCCTCCAAATATCGTGTTGGTGGTGACCTGTATCGACTTCTTCCAGATACTGATGAAGGGATTGCCTTCTCTGGTAATAGAGGAGCTCCTTCAGTTCTTTTGCCGCTCTGTTGAACTGTGTTTTATCCCTGGGTTTGCGAGAAATATGCCAGTTACGACGGAGACGGCTTTTCTCAGCAACCAATAAAAGCGATTTCCGGCGCCCACAGGATGTCCCTTTGTGGGATCTGGGAGGAGGAGTGGCATTAGAAACAGCATCGTGGATTTCAATGTTGAATTTCTCGACGGCACAGTCCAGTTTATCGATGCTTGTTATTGCGACATCTGGATCCAGGCTGTTCTGTAACCATTGGTTGTATAGATGATGTGTGCAGACAGGTATGTTGACCAGAAGTTTGACTGCACTGTGGTCAGAGAACTGGTCGATAGCGTTGCCAGTGACGATTTTTGTCTCACAATTCCTTTGGAGATTGCTCTCTCCAGCACATCTGTGATCTTGTTACTGTCGGTGGGCCAGTAAGTAGGTGCGCCGTCAGAGTGGCTGTCAAGACAGCTCTCAGTTATACACTTGTACAGTGCCCTGCCTCTGGGACTTAGGTTGTCTAGGAGGTTGTGGAATTTGCCTGGCCAAATGTTGTGTCTTGCCGCAGCTATAGTTATGTCACCTGTTGGCCAGATTACTCTGATCTTGGCGCATTGGACACAGTCCTCTTGTTGAGCTGGTCAAAGTACTTTATACCGCTTCTTATGATGACTGTCTCTCCTCCGCGGGCGGTGCCGTTCGGGTGGTTCACGGATATCACGTCGTAGTCATTTATGCTGAAGTGGGAGAAGTGGGTTTCAGAGGTGAGAAGAATATCCACGCTTCACGCTTAGTGCATTCAGTTGAGAGGTGGTCTTGTCCACTTTTCACGCACTTATGAGGTAGCTTGCAGTAGCGTATGGAGTGCCCCATTCCTTGGCAATGATAGCACTGCAGCACGTCTTTATTTTTGACCTGGGGCTCGACTTTGACAACGCATTTTCATAAACAAGTGATGGCGAAGGAGTCTTTGTTGTTTCTGGCTGGTTCTAGGTTGACAAAGAACATTGACATAGGCTTTTTAGACCCCGTACTCTAAAAAAGAGTAGAGGGGTCTATTAGGTTTGTCAGAAGCGAAATGTGCGTAACAACAACATCAACAAGCCGAGTCGATATAGCCATGTCCGTCTGTCCGTCTGTCCGTCTGTCTGTCCGTCCGTCCGTATGAACACCTGGATATTTTAAACTACAAAAGCTAGAGCCACCAAATTTATAATGAAAGTCCGTTATTATCTTACGCAGGTTAAGTTTATTTCAAACTTTTGCCACGCCCCTCACCGCCCCCGCAATAAGCAAAAAACCAGACACACCTCGAAAAAAAATGTAGTTTTAGGCCAATAACTCAGTAACTATGGCACTTATGAACACCATTTCTGGTTGCTAGAGTTGCTAGAGACAGCCTTAATGCAATGCTATTCAAACACATAATTTCAAACGAGTGTGTACTTGTATGTATAACATGTAAATGCGAATAAGCGGAAGATGCTTGAAAATAGCGCGTGGTGCGAATGGTAGAATTACGGCGCGATGTGAAATCGTTGCCTGAGGGTCGTAGGTTCGAATGCTGGCAATGAGAATTGCTAATTTAATTTTTTTTTAAATATCAATTCAAAATATACAAATAAATTTTAAATTTCGTTTTTATATTTTAATTCAAATTAAATACAAATGCGCATTATTATGGGAGTACGGGGTCTTTAGCAGTCGGCTCGATCGACTGTAGCCTTTCTTACTTGTTTTTTTATTTTTGTTTGTCGATTACAATCTGTCCTGGTGGACAACCAGTAAATTATTTAGCTCGTCATTAGTGGGGGATTACAATAAGTGAACATTGACGGTGGTTTAATATGTGTTTGGGTAAATAATTACATTAAGAGTGTGTGGGGGACAATGGAGAATGGGAGGTCCAGCGCTGTTGCCAAGGAGGATGATCGCTGTACGGTTGGTGTGTCGATCCAGGCGTTCTAAGTAATTGGTAGACAGTCTGGCTACTTCCTGCTGCACAAAAGGGATGCCAAGCACTTCGTGTAGTTCAGTGGTGTAGATATTGGCGCTGGGTATCAGGATCAGGGCCTTGTTTTAGAAGCGCTGTATGATAACCCATATGGGTTATATGATCGCCTTGTAAATGACGAGGGTTACTCTTAATTTTAGCTTCGATTTTTTGCCCAGTAACCAGTGGTATTTTTTCATCTTCGCTTCCATCTGTTTTCTTTTAGAGAGTAGGTGGGGGCTTCCATGTGAGTCTTTTGTCGAGTAGGAGGCCTAGGTATTTGGCTGTTTCACTGGCAAGATTCAAGTTGGACCGGGGGGCAGGTTTCTCTTCTTAGTGTGAAGGTTGTGTGTGTGGATTTTTCGGCGTTGACCATGGTGGTGCATCTAATCAGGCATGTGTTGACTTGATCGATCTTCCTCTGTATTGTGTTGGAGGCGGTATGTTACGATGGGCATATCGTCCTTGTAGAGCGTGTAAAGCACTGGGCCCAATACGCTTCCTTGAGGGAATCCAGCTCTGACCATTTTAATGGCAGATTTTTCATCACAAGGATTTTAGAAGCATGTAGTAGCGAGTGGGGATAGCTGACTTGAATTTGAACAGTAGTCCTGTATGCCAGACGCGGTCAAAGGCCTGTTTCACGTCTATAAAAAACCGCTGTGCAGTACTTCTTTTCCTCGTAAGCTTCCAGTATTTTCCCCACAATTCTGTGGCACTGCTCTGGTGTTCCGTGATTGGGGATCAAGCCGGCCTCCTCCAGTATTGGGCGTACTCTTCGCAAAAGTAGTTTCTCGACTACTTTGGAGAGTACCGCCAAAAGACTTATCGGCGATATTAGGCGAGATAAGCTCCAGTCTTCCCAGGTTTTTGTATCAGGATGATTTCGGCGCATTTCCACTGGGTCGGAAAAAGTCCTAGCTGTTAAAATTTGTTCACGATGTTGAGGAGAAGATCTAGTCCATACTGCGGAAGGGCTTTGATGGCAGGAGCATCGACTCCATCAAATCCAGGCGACTTGAATACCTTGAGCTTACTAATTTCTGCTGTATTGGGAGAGCCATCTGATATGGAACGTCAAGTTCGCCGTCGTGTTAGCATCCTCGTTAGAGCACCTTGAAAAAGGGGTGAAAGTGTCGTTCAGGTGATCTGCGAATGCCGCGGCACTTTCGCTGTCGTATTTGCACCACTCTGCACTTTTAACTGGCTCTATGTTGAACGCTGGCCTATTGATACTTTTTGTGAGCCTCCAAATATCGTGTTGGTGGTGACCTGTATCGACTTCTTCCAGATACTGATGAAGGGATTGCCTTCTCTGGTAATAGAGGAGCTCCTTCAGTTCTTTTGCCGCTCTGTTGAACTGTGTTTTATCCCTGGGTTTGCGAGAAATATGCCAGTTACGACGGAGACGGCTTTTCTCAGCAACCAATAAAGCGATTTCCGGCGCCCACAGGATGTCCCTTTGTGGGATCTGGGAGGAGGAGTGGCATTAGAAACAGCATAGTGGATTTCAATGTTGAATTTCTCGACGGCACAGTCCAGTTTATCGATGCTTGTTATTGCGACATCTGGATCCAGGCTGTTCTGTAACCATTGGTTGTATAGATGAACGTTAGTTCGGTTTGAACAGTCTGCTCCTCTTGGAGTGTGTGCAGACAGGTATGTTGACCAGAAGTTTGACTGCACTGTGGTCAGAGAACTGGTCGATAGCGTTGCCAGTGACGATTTTTGTCTCACAATTCCTTTGGAGATTGCTCTCTCCAGCACATCTGTGATCTTGTTACTGTCGGTGGGCCAGTAAGTAGGTGCGCCGTCAGAGTGGCTGTCAAGACAGCTCTCAGTTATACACTTGTACAGTGCCCTGCCTCTGGGACTTAGGTTGTCTAGGAGGTTGTGGAATTTGCCTGGCCAAATGTTGTGTCTTGCCGCAGCTATAGTTATGTCACCTGTTGGCCAGATTACTCTGATCTTGGCGCATTGGACACAGTCCTCTTGTTGAGCTGGTCAAAGTACTTTATACCGCTTCTTATGATGACTGTCTCTCCTCCGCGGGCGGTGCCGTTCGGGTGGTTCACGGATATCACGTCGTAGTCATTTATGCTGAAGTGGGAGAAGTGGGTTTCAGAGGTGAGAAGAATATCCACGCTTCACGCTTAGTGCATTCAGTTGAGAGGTGGTCTTGTCCACTTTTCACGCACTTATGAGGTAGCTTGCAGTAGCGTATGGAGTGCCCCATTCCTTGGCAATGATAGCACTGCAGCACGTCTTTATTTTTGACCTGGGGCTCGACTTTGACAACGCATTTTCATAAACAAGTGATGGCGAAGGAGTCTTTGTTGTTTCTGGCTGGTTCTAGGTTGACAAAGAACATTGACATAGGCTTTTTAGACCCCGTACTCTAAAAAAGAGTAGAGGGGTCTATTAGGTTTGTCAGAAGCGAAATGTGCGTAACAACAACATCAACAAGCCGAGTCGATATAGCCATGTCCGTCTGTCCGTCTGTCTGTCCGTCCGTCCGTATGAACACCTGGATATTTTAAACTACAAAAGCTAGAGCCACCAAATTTATAATGAAAGTCCGTTATTATCTTACGCAGGTTAAGTTTATTTCAAACTTTTGCCACGCCCCTCACCGCCCCCGCAATAAGCAAAAAACCAGACACACCTCGAAAAAAATGTAGTTTTAGGCCAATAACTCAGTAACTATGGCACTTATGAACACCATTTCTGGTTGCTAGAGTTGCTAGAGACAGCCTTAATGCAATGCTATTCAAAATTTTGGCCTGCCACGCCCCCTTTTCTCATAAAAGCTAAAAAACTTTCAAAATTTCAAGCTCAAAATGTGCAGGATTTAGGGCATTTAGTCAAATAGTACAGTGTTGAAATTAATTAATTAAAATTAGGAATATCATATCAAACTATATTCCAAGCGGAGTTAAAATCCGTCAATTAACAAAAAAGTTATTAGGTTAGAAAGTTTATGTTATTTAGCTGCAATTTCGCCGCCTGTGTGACGTCAGCGCTGCTCGCAGACGCTGCGTCGCTGCGACGTTGCGACGCCGCCGTGCCGACCAGTGCTAGGCACGCATACATACATATGTGCATACACATAATTTCAAACGAGTGTGTACTTGTATGTATAACATGTAAATGCGAATAAGCGGAAGATGCTTGAAAATAGCGCGTGGTGCGATTGGTAGAATTACGGCGCGATGTGAAATCGTTGCCTGAGGGTCGTAGGTTCGAATGCTGGCAATGAGAATTGCTAAATTAATTTTTTTAAATATCAATTCAAAATATACAAATAAATTTTAATTTTTAAATTTCGTTATTATATTTTAATTCAAATTAAATACAAATGCGCATTATTATGGGAGTACGGGGTCTTTTACAGTCGGCTCGATCGACTGTAGCCTTTCTTACTTGTTGTTGTTGCAGCTGTCATCTTTCGGTTGGAATGATTAATACCCGATTCCGTTTTCATTGAGGTAGGCCTTGAGCTTGGGAAAACTTTCCTTGTCGGAAAGGTTTAACCGGACACTGCTGTCCTTGCAAGACTTATAGTCGAACTTGAGGTAACCTATAGCCAATGCAACGTCAGTGATCAGACCTATGATTTTGCTCACATCTGGGATGAAAATTGGTGACGGCTTGATCTGCTTAACTGAAGCAGACGGCTGGGCCGGTTGGTGGTGGATCAATCGTCGTTTCCATTTTGACTTCATCAAGCGCTGAAAACGTGTTTTCGTTGATAGGGCTACTTAAATAGTTAAGCAGCACAATAACAGTTTTGTGACACGTTTTTTCGAAATCGGCCAATTTATTTAAGCCTTTTCCTTACATTATGATTTTCCATGCATTATATTAATAATGCACTATAATAATTCATTATTAACGCACCAAATTCTTTTAATGCCGACAAGATATTACATCACAGTGTAATAGAATTCATAAAATTATATTTTTTTCTCATATGACATATCCCGCGCGACACAACTCCCTATATAGGTTTTGTGACACGTTTTCTCGAGACCATGCCTTTATATATATTCAGCATGTGTTATTAACAACATCTCGCCGATTTCAAAATATTTTTATGATATCGCACTGCTACAATTTATTATTTTTGCCAACTTTTCAAGTCATATATTATTTCATATGACATTAGCATTTCTCATTATTTATATAATTTATTATTGTTTCGCAAAGCTATAATATCGCACTGCTATACTTTAATATTTTTGCCAACTTTTTAATTTTTCTTTCTTATTAGAGCCCGTATTCTAAAAAAGAGTAGAGGGGTTTGTTAGGTTTGTCAGAAGCGAAATGTGCGTAACAGAAAGAAGGCGGCGTGGCCGACCCCATAAAGTATATATATTCTTGATCAGCATCAACAGCCGAGTCGATATATCAATGTCCGTCTGTCTGTCCGTCTGTCTGTCTGTCTGTCTGTCCGTCTGTCTGTCTGTCCGTCTGTCGGTCTGTCGGTCTGTCCGTCTGTCTGTCCGTCCGTATGAACACCTGGATCTTTTAAACTACAAAAGCTAGAGCCACCAAATTTATAATGAAAGTCCGTTATTAAGTCAGGCAGGTTAAGTTTATTTCAAATGCAATGAGCAAAAAACCAGACACACCTCGAAAAAAATGTAGTTTTAGGCCAATAACTCAGTAACTATGGCACTTAGGAACACCATTTCTGGTAAGCAGGTTGCTAGACACATCCTTAATGTAATGCCATTCAAAATTTTGGCCTGCCACGCCCCCTTTTCTCATATAAGCTAAAAAACTTTCAAATTTCAAGCTCAAAATTTTCATGATTTAGGGCATTTAGTTAAATAGTACAGTGTTGAAATTAATTAAATAAAATTAGGAATATCATATCAAACTATATTCCAAGCGGCGTTAAAATCCGTCAATTAACAAAAAAGTTAGAACGTTAGAAAGTTTATTTAATTTAGCTGCAATTTCGCCGCCTGTGTGACGTCAGCGCTGCTCGCAGACGCTGCAACGCTGCCGTGCCGACCAGTGCTAGGCACGCATACATACATATGTGCATACACATAGTTTCAAACGAGTGTGTACTTGTATGTATAACATTTAAATGCGAATAAGCGGAACATGCTTGAAAGTAGCGCGTGGTGCGAATGGTAGAGTTACGGCGCGATGTGAAATCGTTGCCTGAGAGTCGAAGGTTCGAATGCTGGCAATGAGAATTGCTAATTTAATTATTTTTTTTAAATATCAATTACTTTTTAAATTTCGTTATAAAACTTTAATTCAAATTAAATACAAATGCGCATTATTATGGGAGTACGGGGTCATTTACAGTCGGCTCGATCGACTGTAGCCTTTATTACTTATTATGTTGGTATTCAGAGTGACTCAAATTTGGTTTGTTTTACGTTTACACATTACGCCAATTCGTCATCATAAAGAATGTTGCGTTTACCAAATGTAAGTGCATGCTAAGAAATGAGCACTTCCACTCGCAAGTCTTACTTACACATATTTCGTAGAAAAATAGAAAAATAAAAATTTATATATTTTTAATACCATCATATTTGATAAGAATATGTAGTGGCAGCCTATCTAGATATTAAGCAAGAATTTGATCGGGAATGGCATGATGGGCTCTTGTGAAAGTTGAAAAGTATACTCTGTACGTAAAATTAGAACTGGATTTCAACAAGGCATGATATGCCTACTGTACATACATTATTTAATCAAAATCCTGAAAATGTTTTATTTCCTACATTTGCGGATGATACAGCAATATTTACAAGTAGTACTTCGTTGCGAGATGCTAGGTTACTTCAAAATTATTTTTACGCATTTGAGGAATGGGCTGTGTCCTGAAATATTGGCATTAATGCTTGAAAATGTAACCTTTGCTTTACGGCCTGGCTACTGTCCAGTTATATCCCTTCATTGTGAAAATTACAAATACCTTGGTGATTATTAAGACAGAAACCTTACATTTCAAAAGCATACATCAAGCATAACCAAAGGCCTCTCAGCGAGATTGAAGAAAATGTACTGGTTTCTCAAAGGCGCAACTAAGTTGTCGCTGAAAAATAAGGTATTAATTTACAAAATCATATTTGCCTCATCCTGGAGATATGATCACCAAGTATGTATATGGAATTGCTGCCAAGTCAAACTTGGCGAAAATTGGAATTTTCCAGGCTAAGTTTCTGAGGATGATCTCTGGAGCGCCTTTGGTACATGTGCACTGCAGATCTTGAGCCTCAACTTGAAGTACCCAAAGTAGGAGACATTTTAAACAAGCAGACTGATGCCTATATATCAAGACTGAGGAACCATCCAAATATTTGTGATAATTTTTTAAAGATTGCACTGTTGGTATTGCTGCTCAGAACTTGTTGACGCCTAGAAAAAAATTCCTTGTGTGCAAAGTCTCTTGCTACAGCACGTCGGAACGATCTGTTGGTTTAGATCAATTTCCTAGTGACTTATAGGAAATAAATCGATGATTAAATAGGAAATAATTCAACATTTGATTATAAAACTTCAAATAAAACTTTATTGGAATTTTTCACTAACACAAATAAATAGTAGACCATTCAGCGAATAATTATTCAGCTTATACCACTGTCAATACTGGGTATCTTGTGCTGTGATTTATACATACATTTTATTGAACAGAGGAAATTCATGTAAACCGCAAATTGATTGCTTTGGTTTGTTTAACTTACACAGCAATAGACACTTTGTTATGCATCCCTCACTTAAATATTTGCTAAATAACTTCCTTTCTAATACTTTCACTTACTTTGCTTGTCTCTTTCCTCCCTCTCCCTACACATCCCACTCTCTTTTCAAGTTATTTAACCACTGGGCTATCTGTGTCAACTGCAGTCAGCTCCGAAATTTCTCCTGGCTTGAATCATGATCTTTATGTAAATGAAACTTTAAAATCATGAATCATTAAACTATGCCAACAACTGTAAAGTTTTTGCCAGCAAATTAAAATTTTGCCCCAAAACAATTTAGATCTAAATTCAAGTAAACATCAAGACAAATCATGAAAAAGCATATAGACTCACAAACAAATACTGTGTGCTAATAAAAAAGGTTTAGTTCTAAAGATTTGCTTATTGAAAGAAGCAAAGAAATTTAAATAAATATGCAATAGAATCAGTATTGTCCGTTTATCGTAGCTATGAAGGCAACTAAGTGGGTAGATTTGACCAATTTGTAATTAAACTAAAAGACCACGTACCCCTTCTAGTAAACTTTATACCTATGGAAAATTCTCACTTGTAAAACGTAAAATTCTTACTGCGAACTTCCCATTGAACGAAGGATGTAGTACCAAAGTCTTTACTAATTCAGTAGTGAACTTCCTGAATTTCCTGAATTTCCTCTGTTCAGAATTTAAGTACTACTGAATTAATTTCCAATAGGGTCGTTCATATTCTCCTTTTCTTCTTAACCATTATTCTTCTGACCATGCAAATATTCTTATACTCACACCTCTACTTGTATTCTAACAGCTGATTGAGTATGTTCGTGTGATGCCTGGGCTACTAATAAATAGTTTTTAGTGTTGAATGTTTAATACAAAACGGATTTAATACATACTGACTTTAATTAACAAATAAGTTGAAGTACCTTAGTAAAGTTTCACCGACCCTGATATTCTCTGTAGCTTCCCCAATATGCTGTTCAAGTAGAACAAGTTCAGAACATGTTTCTTATACCCAAGATACAGGGTATAAATTAAAGCAACCACCACAAATATTCTGGGAAGTAAATCGATTTAGCTCGAGATTTAAGCCTCTTAAATTTAAGTGCAGTCTGGCAGAAAGCAGCCCAGGATACTGATACTTTTGGCAATCCTTGATGATTTGAGCATCACTTTGATGTGATATGAATTAGGGATTGGTCAAATGCATTTATCCTGCTTTCAGTGTGCAATTGGGCTGAGAACGGGAAGTGAAGCTTCTCTTGACCATTTCAGCTTGACTTTGACCCAAGTCGAGAGGTCCAATATCTTTGACTCGAGTCGACTCGACTCGACTCGACAAAGAATACTAATTTGACATTATATGTATTTTCGGAATATCTGATTGCATGGACCTGGCCAATTTGCATTTGGCAAACACCTTGGCTAAAAAGGACGCTCTTTTTGGGTTACATTTGATTGCTTTGATGTATGGCCATCGATTGGATTTTCATTTTTCTTTTTATTTTCAGTCTGCTTTTTGTTCTGCTTTTGATTCGGATTCTGAATAGCATTTACCATTGATTTTGATTTGTTGTGGTTTGAATGCCGCCACATTAATTTCGCAGCAGCTCATTACTCTGCTGTCGATTTAACAGTGAGCGTTTAATGCTTACGTTCACTACGGACTTACCCATTGAAGCTAGCGAGGCGAATAGCAACGAGAGGGAGAGTGGCAGAGAGACAGAGTATGTCTCGTTGCATCCAGAGTGTGACATGCAACTATCGCCATTTGCCACATGCCTCATGAAACAACTACTAGTGCTAATAAGCCCAGCTGCTCCTAGCAGCTCAGAGCTTATGATTTTGTCAATCCGAACAAACGCCTGAAATCAAGAGCTTAAAATTGTTTACAGGTCCTGGAAATGCCTTTCTCCGCCCACTAAAAATACAAAAAATAAAAAATTTTGTTTAATTTTAAGTTTCTTTTATTTTTGACTATTTAAATGATCAACTATTGGGCACACAACACTCGGATAGCCGTACTCCAGCAGTAGTTAGATCGTTGCTGTTGAAAATAAAACTCAACAAAAATAAACGCAACTCGAACGATAACGCTGAAGCGCTGATCAAAGAGCGTGGCAAAAATTTAAATTAAGCTTGACCTTTCGATCCCCGCAATAACATTTTTTTTTTTTTGAAAAAAAAAAAAACTCTTCAGCAAACTCAAACCAGCAGTGTGCAAAGCTCATTAAACTAAACGTGCGTGGCAGAAAACGCTTGTCCTGAAGTAAATGTAGAGGATTATACAGATTTAATTGAATCCGGAATTGCCGATTTACAGAAAGCCCATGCAAACTTTACATGCTGGAATTGTGAAGAAAAAGGGCATTTTTGGGAAAACTGTCTCCAAGATAGGAGAGTTTTTTGTTATGGATGTATATAAGCCACAGTGTACAAAATGTAGGCAGACGGAAAACCGACAGAAGTGAGCATCCAACAACAGTCGGATGTCCCCAAAGGTGTAGACACAGTGACAGAAAAAGTTTGTTTAAAACACAGCACTGCTAAAAAGGGAACGTGTTCCAATGAACAAGGCACACCTAGAGTAGATTTAAATTTTTTTTGTCTTGAAGAAAATCTTGAAAAATATTTAGATGTAAGAAAAAGAATATTTCATGAAGTAGGTTCTGTAAAAAATAAGCGTGTTATAAGGTTGAAAAATTATTATAGCAATATTAAGAATAGTCATAATTTGTTAGCTTTTACTATCTTTAGTGATCCCAAAGATATGCGCACCTATCGAAGTATCGTTTTTGGAATATACAAAATTAGGTTTGTTAGATACTGGTGCAAATATAAGTTGTATAGGATCTAAATTGGCACAAACCGATTTTTCTAATTGTCATTTCTTTAGGCCTTTCTCGAACTTGTAGCTCTTACCATCTCTGAAATCTATTTGTTAATACGGACAGACAGACAGACAGACGGACAGACGGTCAGTTGGACAGACGGACATGGCTATATCGACTCGGCTTGTGATGCTGATCAATAATATATATACTTTATGGGGTCTGCCACGCCTCCTTCTGGCTGTTACATACTATTGTACAAACCCAATATACTCTTGCAGAGAGTATAAAAAAAATTAAATTAGCAATTCTCATTGCCAGCATTCGAACCTACGATTCGCACCACGCGCCACTTTCAAGCATGTTCCGCTTATTCGCATTTACATGTTATACATACAAGTACACACTCGTTTGAAATTATGTGTATGCACATGTGTATGTATGCAGCGTCGCAGCGTCTGCGAGCAGCGCTTACGTCACACAGGCAGCGAAGTTTCAGCTAAATTACATAAACTTTCTAACCTTCCAACTTTTTTGTTAATGGACGGATTTTAACGCCGCTTGTAGGATAGTTTGATATGATATTCCTCTACACGAATAATTAATTACAAATACTGTACTATTTGACTAAATGCCATAAATCCTGGTTTGAAGTTTAAAAAAAAGGGGGCGTGGCAGCTCAAAATTTTGAATGGCATTACATTAAGGCTGTCTCTAGCAACCTGCTTAACAGAAATGGTGTTCCTAAGTGCCATAGTTACTGAGTTAATGGCCTAAAACTACATTTTTTTTCGAGGTGTGTCTGGTTTTTTTGCTCATTACTGGGGCCGTAAGGGGCGTGGCAAAAATTTGAAATAAACTTAACCTGTCTGACTTAATAACGGACTTTCATTATAAATTTGGTGGCTCTAGCTTATGTAGTTTAAATGATCCAGGTGTTCATACGGACGGACGGACGGACAGACAGACGGACAGACGGACATTGCTATATCGACTCGGCTGTTGATGCTGATCAAGAATATAAATACTTTATGGGGTCGGCCACGCCTCCTTCTGCCTGTAACGCACATTTC
>JAECXC010000055.1:0-84167 GCA_018152125.1 Drosophila dunni | reverse complement strand
AAATTTAAAATCGTGTAGGATGACTAGAAACGCATAAAAATGGAAAAACAAAAAAAAAAAAAAAATTTTAAATTGTCGAAATCATAATTATAAATCAAGATCAAAGCTTGAAATGTGGTGATTCCAAAATAAGGTCCAAAATCGTCTAGAACGACTAGAAACGCCTAAAAATGGAAAAAAAAAAAAAAGTGAAAAAAAATTTTAAATTGTCGAAATCATAATTATTTTGAAGTAGAGTAAATATAAATGGTATTCCAATTAAAAATCGGTTGAGTTTTCACAGAGAAAATCAAGATCAAAGCTTGAAATGTGGTGATTCCAAAATAAGGTCCAAAATCGTCTAGAACGACTAGAAACGCCTAAAAATGGAAAAACAAAAAAAGTTGAAAAAAAATTTTAAATTGTCGAAATCATAATTATTTTGAAGTAGAGTAAATATAAATGGTATTCCAATTAAAAATCGGTTGAGTTTTCACAGAGAAAATCAAGATCAAAGCTTGAAATGTGGTGATTCCAAAATAAGGTCCAAAATCGTCTAGAACGACTAGAAACGCCTAAAAATGGAAAAAAACAAAAAAAGGAAAAAAAATTTTAAATTGTCGAAATCATAATTATTTTGAAGTAGAGTCAATATAAATGGTATTCCAATTAAAAATCGGTTTAAGTTTCACAAAAAATAAAAACAAAAGCTTGAAAATGTGTGGTGATTCCAAAATAGAGGTCCAAAATCGTCTAGAACGACTAGAAACGCCTAAAAATGGAAAAACAAAAAAAAGTTAAAAAAAATTTTAAATTGTCGAAATCATAATTATTTTGAAGTAGAGTAAATATAAATGGTATTCCAATTAAAAATCGGTTGAGTTTTCACAGAGAAAATCAAGATCAAAGCTTGAAATGTGGTGATTCCAAAATAAGGTCCAAAATCGTCTAGAATGACTAGAAACGCCTAAAAATGGAAAAACAAAAAAAGGAAAAAAAAATTTTAAATTGTCGAAATCATAATTATATAATCAAGATCAAAGCTTGAAATGTGGTGATTCCAAAATAAGGTCCAAAATCGTCTAGAACGACTAGAAACGCCTAAAAATGGAAAAACAAAAAAAGAAAAAAATTTAGTAAATAGTCAAATATAAATGGTATTCCAATTAAAAATCGGTTGAGTTTTCACAGAGAAAATCAAGATCAAAGCTTGAAATGTGGTGATTCCAAAATAAGGTCCAAAATCGTCTAGAACGACTAGAAACGCCTAAAAATGGAAAAAACAAAAAAAAGTTGAAAAAAATTGTAAATTGTCGAAATCATAATTATTTTGAAGTAGAGTAAATATAAATGGTATTCCAATTAAAAATCGGTTGAGTTTTCACAGAGAATAATCAAGATCAAAACTTAAAATGTGGTGATTCCAAAATAAGGTCCAAAATCGTCTAGAACGACTAGAAACGCCTAAAAATGGAAAAAAAAAAAAAGTAAAAAAATTTTAAATTGTCGAAATCATAATAATTTAAATAAAGTCAAAAGTAAATGAAAAAGCCAAAAAAAAATCAAAAATAAAAATCAAGATCAAAGCTTGAAATGTGGTGATTCCAAAATAAGGTCCAAAATCGTCTAGAACGACTAGAAACGCCTAAAAATGGAAAAAACAAAAAAAGTTGAAAAAAAATTGTAAATTGTCGAAATCATAATTATTTTGAAGTAGAGTAAATATAAATGGTATTCCAATTAAAAATCGGTTGAGTTTTCACAGAGATAATCAAGATCAAAGCTTGAAATGTGGTGATTCCAAAATAAGGTCCAAAATCGTCTAGGATGACTAGAAACGCCTAAAAATGGAAAAACAAAAAAAGGAAACAAAAATTTTAAATTGTCGAAATCATAATTATAAATCAAGATCAAAGCTTGAAATGTGGTGATTCCAAAATAAGGTCCAAAATCGTCTAGAACGACTAGAAACGCCTAAAAATGGAAAAAACGAAAAAGGAAAAAAAAATGGAAAAACAAAAAAGTTAAAAAAAATTTTAAATTGTCGAAATCATAATTATTTTGAAGTAGAGTAAATATAAATGGTATTCCAATTAAAAATCGGTTGAGTTTTCACAGAGAAAATCAAGATCAAAACTTAAAATGTGGTGATTCCAAAATAAGGTCCAAAATCGTCTAGAACGACTAAAAACGCCTAAAAATGGAAAAACAAAAAAAAAGTGAAAAAATTTTAAATTGTCGAAATCATAATTATTTTGAAGTAGAGTAAATATAAATGGTATTCCAATTAAAAATCGGTTGAGTTTTCACAGAGAAAATCAAGATCAAAACTTAAAATGTGGTGATTCCAAAATAAGGTCCAAAATCGTCTAGAACGACTAGAAACGCCTAAAAATTAAAAAAAAAAAAAAATTAAAAAAAATTTTAAATTGTCGAAATCATAATTATTTTGAAGTAGAGTAAATATAAATGGTATTCCAATTAAAAATCGGTTGAGTTTTCACAGAGAAAATCAAGATCAAAGCTTGAAATGTGGTGATTCCAAAATAAGGTCTAAAAATCGTGTAGGATGACTAGAAACGCATAAAAATGGAAAAAAGAAAAAAAAAACAAAAATTTTAAATTGAAGAAATCATAAAAATTATTAAATCAAGATCAAAGCTTGAAATGTGGTGATTCCAAAATAAGGTCCAAAATCGTCTAGAACGACTAGAAA
The DNA here is from genome assembly GCA_018152125.1 of Drosophila dunni. Classification (NCBI taxonomy): domain Eukaryota; kingdom Metazoa; phylum Arthropoda; class Insecta; order Diptera; family Drosophilidae; genus Drosophila; species Drosophila dunni. The sequence continues at coordinate 81,472 of JAECXC010000055.1, read as the reverse complement.
TGCCTAAAAATGGAAAAAACAAAAAAAGTTAAAAAAAAATTTTAAATTGTCGAAATCATAATTATTTTGAAGTAGAGTAAATATAAATGGTATTCCAATTAAAAATCGGTTGAGTTTTCACAGAGAAAATCAAGATCAAAACTTAAAATGTGGTGATTCCAAAATAAGGTCCAAAATCGTCTAGAACGACTAGAAACGCCTAAAAATGGAAAAACATAAAAAGTTAAAAAAATTTTAAATTGTCGAAATCATAATTATTTTAAAGTAGAGTAAATATAAATGGTATTCCAATTAAAAATCGGTTGAGTTTTCACAGAGAAAATCAAGATCAAAACTTAAAATGTGGTGATTCCAAAATAAGGTCCAAAATCGTCTAGAACGACTAGAAACGCCTAAAAATGGAAAAAAAAAAAAAAAGTTGAAAAAAATTTTAAATTGTCGAAATCATAATTATTTTGAAGTAGAGTAAATATAAATGGTATTCCAATTAAAAATCGGTTGAGTTTTCACAGAGATAATCAAGATCAAAGCTTGAAATGTGGTGATTCCAAAATAAGGTCCAAAATCGTGTAGGATGACTAGAAACGCATAAAAATGGAAAAACAAAAAAAAAAAAATTTTAAATTGTCGAAATCATAATTATAAATCAAGATCAAAGCTTGAAATGTGGTGATTCCAAAAAAAGGTCCAAAATCGTCTAGAACGACTAGAAACGCCTAAAAATGGAAAAACAAAAAAAGTTAAAAAAAATTTTAAATTGTCGAAATCATAATTATTTTGAAGTAGAGTCAATATAAATGGATTCCAATTAAAAATCGGTGAACATAAAACAGAGAAAAAAATTTTAAAAATTGTCGAAATCATAATTATTTTGAAGTAGAAAGATATAAATGGTATTCCAAATTAAAAATCGGTTGAGTTTTCACAGAAAAATCAAGATCAAAGCTTGAAAAATGTGGTGATTCCAAAATAAGGAGTCCAAAATCGTGTAGAAGACTAGAAACGCCTAAAAATGGAAAAACAAAAAAGTTGAAAAAAATTTTAAATTGTCGAAATCATAATTATTTATCAAGATCAAAGCTTGAAATGTAAATGGTGATTCCAATTAAAAATCGGTCGAAAATTGTCACAGAGAAAATCAAGATCAAAGCTTAAAATGTGGTGAATCAAAAATAAGGTCCAAAATACGTCTAAAATGACTAGAAACGCATAAAAATAAAAAATAGGAAAAAAAATTTTAAATTGTCGAAATCATAATTATAAAATCAAGATCAAAGCTTGAAATGTGGTGATTCCAAAATAAGGTCCAAAATCGTCTAGAACGACTAGAAACGCCTAAAAATGGAAAAAAAAAAAAAAAAAAAAATTTTAAATTGTCGAAATCATAATTATTTTGAAGTAGAGTAAATATAAATGGTATTCCAATTAAAAATCGGTTGAGTTTTCACAGAGAAAATCAAGATCAAAGCTTAAAATGTGGTGATTCCAAAATAAGGTCCAAAAATCGTCTAGAACGACTAGAAACGCCTAAAAATGGAAAAACAAAAAAAGTTGAAAAAAAATTTTAAATTGTCGAAATCATAATTATTTTGAAGTAGAGTAAATATAAATGGTATTCCAATTAAAAATCGGTTGAGTTTTCACAGAGAAAAATCAAGATCAAAGCTTAAAATGTGGTGATTCCAAAATAAGGTCCAAAATCGTCTAGAACGACTAGAAACGCATAAAAATGGAAAAACAAAAAAAAAATTTTAAATTGTCGAAATCATAATTATAAATCAAGATCAAAGCTTGAAATGTGGTGATTCCAAAATAAGGTCCAAAATCGTCTAGAACGACTAGAAACGCATAAAAATGGAAAAACAAAAAAGTTGAAAAAAATTTTAAATTGTCGAAATCATAATTATTTTGAAGTAGAGTAAATATAAATGGTATTCCAATTAAAAATCGGTTGAGTTTTCACAGAGAAAATCAAGATCAAAACTTAAAATGTGGTGATTCCAAAATAAGGTCCAAAATCGTCTAGAACGACTAAAGAAACGCCTAAAAATGGAAAAACAAAAAAAAAAAGTTGAAAAAAATTTTAAATTGTCGAAAAAAATATAAATTATTAAATTGAGTTCAAAAAATCAAGATCAAAACTAATTAAATGTTATTAAAATTAGGTTTAAATAGAGTAAATATAAATGGTATTCCAATTAAAAATCGGTTGAATTTTTCACAGATTATAAATCAAGATCAAAGCTTAAAATGTGGTGATTCCAAAATAAGGTCCAAAATCGTCTAGAACGACTAGAAACGCCTAAAAATGGAAAAACAAAAAAGTTAAAAAAATTTTAAATTGTCGAAATCATAATTATTTTGAAAGTAGAGTAAATATAAATGGTATTCCAATTAAAAATCGGTTGAGTTTTCACAGAGAAAATCAAGATCAAAACTTAAAATGTGGTGATTCCAAAATAAGGTCCAAAATCGTCTAGAACGAGACTAGAAACGCATAAAAAAGGAAAAAAAAAAAGTAGGAAAAAAAAATTTTAAATTGTCGAAATCATAATTATAAAATCAAGATCAAAGCTTGAAATGTGGTGATTCCAAAATAAGGTCCAAAATCGTCTAGAACGACTAGAAACGCCTAAAAATGGAAAAACAAAAAAAGTTGAAAAAAATTTTAAATTGTCGAAATCATAATTATTTTAAAGAATAGAGTAAATATAAATGGTATTCCAATTAAAAATCGGTTGAGTTTTCACAGAGAAAATCAAGATCAAAACTTAAAATGTGGTGATTCCAAAATAAGGTCCAAAATAGTCTAGAACGACTAGAAACGCCTAAAAATGGAAAAACAAAAAAGTTGAAAAAATTTTTAAATTGTCGAAATCATAATTATTTTGAAGTAGAGTAAATATAAATGGTATTCCAATTAAAAATCGGTTGAGTTTTCACAGAGATAATCAAGATCAAAGCTTGAAATGTTGTGATTCCAAAATTAGGTTTAAAATCGTGTAGGATGACTAGAAACGCATAAAAATGGAAAAACAAAAAAAAGAAAAAAAAATTTGAAATTGTCGAAATCATAATTATAAATCAAGATCAAAGCTTGAAATGTGGTGATTCCAAAATAAGGTCCAAAATCGTCTAGAACGACTAGAAATGCCTAAAAATGGAACAAAACGAAAAAAGGAAAAAAATTTTAAATTGTCGAAATCATAATTATTTTGAAGTAGAGTCAATATAAATGGTATTCCAATTAAAAATCGGTTGAGTTTTCACAGAGAAAATCAAGATCAAAGTTTAAAATGTGGTGATTCCAAAATAAAGTTCAAAATCGTATAAAACGCCTAGAAAAGCCTAAAAATGGAAAAAATAAAAAAGTTGAAAAAAATTTTAAATTGTCGAAATCATAATTATTTTGAAGTAGAGTAAATATAAATGGTATTCCAATTAAAAATCGGTTGAGTTTTCACAGAGAAAATCAAGATCAAAACTTAAAATGTGGTGATTCCAAAATAAGGTCCAAAATCGTCTAGAACGACTAAAAACGCCTAAAAATGGAAAAACAAAAAAAGTTGAAAAAAAAAAAAAATTTTAAATTGTCGAAATCATAATTATTTTGAAGTAGAGTAAATATAAATGGTATTCCAAATTAAAAATCGGTTGAGTTTTCACAGAGAAAATCAAGATCAAAACTTATTGAAATGTGGTGATTCCAAAATGAAAGTCCAAAATCGTCTAGAACGACTAGAAACGCCTAAAAATGGAAAAACAAAAAAAGAAAAAAAATTTTAAATTGTCGAAATCATAATTATAAATCAAGATCAAAGCTTGAAATGTGGTGATTCCAAAATAAGGTCCAAAATCGTCTAGAACGACTAGAAACGCCTAAAAATGGAAAAACAAAAAAAAAAATTTTAAATTGTCGAAATCATAATTATTTTGAAGTAGAGTAAATATAAATGGTATTCCAATTAAAAATCGGTTGAGTTTTCACAGAGAAAATCAAGATCAAAGCTTGAAATGTGGTGATTCCAAAATAAGGTCCTAAATCGTCTAGAACGACTAGAAACGCCTAAAAATGGAAAAAAATAAAAAGTTAAAAAAAATTTTAAATTGTCGAAATCATAATTATTTTAAGTAGAGTAAATATAAATGGTATTCCAATTAAAAATCGGTTGAGTTTTCACAGACAAAATCAAGATCAAAACTTAAAATGTGGTGATTCCAAAATAAGGTCCAAAATCGTCTAGAACGACTAGAAACGCCTAAAAATGGAAAAAAAATAAAAAAAAAAAAAAAATTTTAAATTGTCGAAATCATAATTATTTTGAAGTAGAGTAAATATAAATGGTATTCCAATTAAAAATCGGTTGAGTTTTCACAGAGAAAAATCAAGATCAAAACTTAAAATGTGGTGATTCCAAAATAAGGTCCAAAATCGTCTAGAACGACTAGAAACGCCTAAAAATGGAAAAAAAAAAAAAAAAAAAAAACAAAAAAGTTGAAAAAAACAAAAATTTAAATTTTAAATTGTCGAAATCATAATTATTTTGAAGTAGAGTAAATATAAATGGTATTCCAATTAAAAATCGGTTGAGTTTTCACAGAGAAAATCAAGATCAAAACTTAAAATGTGGTGATTCCAAAATAAGGTCCAAAATCGTCTAGAACGACTAGAAACGCCTAAAAATGGAAAAACAAAAAAAGTTGAAAAAAATTTTAAATTGTCGAAATCATAATTATTTTGAAGTAGAGTAAATATAAATGGTATTCCAATTAAAAATCGGTTGAGTTTTCACAGAGAAAATCAAGATCAAAGCTTGAAATGTGGTGATTCCAAAATAAGGTCCAAAATCGTGTAGGATGACTAGAAACGCATAAAAATGGAAAAACAAAAAAAGGAAACAAAAATTTTAAATTGTCGAAATCATAATTATAAATCAAGATCAAAGCTTGAAATGTGGTGATTCCAAAATAAGATCCAAAATCGTCAAGAACGACTAGAAACGCCTAAAAATGGAAAAACAAAAAAAGTTGAAAAAAATTTTAAATTGTCGAAATCATAATTATTTTGAAGTAGAGTAAATATAAATGGTATTCCAATTAAAAATCGGTTGAGTTTTCACAGAGAAAATCAAGATCAAAACTTAAAATGTGGTGATTCCAAAATAAGGTCCAAAATCGTCTAGAACGACTAGAAACGCCTAAAAATGGAAAAACAAAAAAAAAAAAAACAAAAAAAAAATTTAAATTGTCGAAATCATAATTATTTTGAAGTAGAGTAAATATAAATGGTATTCCAATTAAAAATCGGTTGAGCTTTCACAGAGAAAATCATGATCAAAGCTTTAAATAAGTTGATTCCAAAATGAGGTCCAAAATCGTCTACAACAACTAGAAACGCCTAAAAATGGAAAAACAAAAAAAGGAAAAAAAATTTTAAATTGTCGAAATCATAATTATTTTAAAGTAGAAAAAAATATAAATGGTATTCCAATTAAAAATTAAATCAAGATCAAAGCTTGAAATGTGGTGATTCCAAAATAAGGTCCAAAATCGTCTAAAACGACTAGAAACGCCTAAAAATGGAAAAACATAAAAAGTTGAAAAAAATTTTAAATTGTCGAAATCATAATTATTTTGAAGTAGAGTAAATATAAATGGTATTCCAATTAAAAATCGGTTGAGTTTTCACAGAGAAAATCAAGATCAAAACTTAAAATGTGGTGATTCCAAAATAAGGTCCAAAATCGTCTAGAACGACTAGAAACGCCTAAAAATGGAAAAACAAAAAAGTTAAAAAAATTTAAATTGTCGAAATCATAATTATTTTAAAGTAGAGTCAATATAAATGGTATTCCAATTAAAAATCGGTTATTTTCACAGAAAAATCAAGATCAAAGCTTGAAATGTGGTGATTCCAAAATAAGGTCCAAAATCGTCTAGAACGACTAGAAACGCCTAAAAATGGAAAAAAAAAAAAAAGTTGAAAAAAATTTTAAATTGTCGAAATCATAATTATTTTGAAGTAGAGTAAATATAAATGGTATTCCAATTAAAAATCGGTTGAGTTTTCACAGAGAAAATCAAGATCAAAACTTGAAATGTGGTGATTCCAAAATAAGGTCCAAAATCGTCTAGAACGACTAGAAACGCCTAAAAATGGAAAAACAAAAAAAAGTAAAAAAATTTTAAATTGTCGAAATCATAATTATTTTGAAGTAGAGTAAATATAAATGGTATTCCAAATTAAAAATCGGTTGAGTTTTCACAGAGAAAATCAAGATCAAAGCTTGAAATGTGGTGATTCCAAAATAAGATCCAAAATCGTCTAGAACGACTAGAAACGCCTAAAAATGAAAAAACAAAAAAAAGTTGAAAAAAATTTTAAATTGTCGAAATCATAATTATTTTGAAGTAGAGTAAATATAAATGGTATTCCAATTAAAAATCGGTTGAGTTTTCACAGAGAAAATCAAGATCAAAGCTTGAAATGTGGTGATTCCAAAATAAGGTCCAAAATCGTCTAGAACGACTAGAAACGCCTAAAAATGGAAAAACAAAAAAAAGTTGAAAAAAATTTTAAATTGTCGAAATCATAATTATTTTGAAGTAGAGTAAATATAAATGGTATTCCAATTAAAAATCGGTTGAGTTTTCACAGAGAAAATCAAGATCAAAGCTTGAAATGTGGTGATTCCAAAATAAGGTCCAAAATCGTCTAGAACGACTAGAAACGCAAAAAAAATGGAAAAACAAAAAAAAAAAAAAAAAAAAAAATTGTCGAAAAAATTTTAAATTGTCGAAAATTATTTTGAAGTAAAATCGAAATCATAATTATAAAAATCAAGATTTCCAAAGAAAACAAGATCAAAAAATGTGGTGATTCCAAAATAAGGTCCAAAATCGTCTAGAACGACTAGAAACGCCTAAAAATGGAAAAACAAAAAAAGTTGAAAAAAATTTTAAATTGTCGAAATCATAATTATTTTGAAGTAGAGTAAATATAAATGGTATTCCAATTAAAAATCGGTTGAGTTTTCACAGAGATAATCAAGATCAAAGCTTGAAATGTGGTGATTCCAAAATAAGGTCCAAAATCGTCTAGAACGACTAGAAACGCCTAAAAATGGAAAAACAAAAAAAGTTGGAAAAAAATTTTAAATTGTCGAAATCATAATTATTTTGAAGTAGAGTAAATAAAATTCAATAAAAATTATTTTCACAGAGAAAATCAAGATCAAAGCTTGAAATGTGGTGATTCCAAAATAAGGTCCAAAATCGTCTAGAACGACTAGAAACGCCTAAAAATGGAAAAAAAAAAAAAAGTTAAAAAAAAATTTTAAATTGTCGAAATCATAATTATTTTGAAGTAGAGTAAATATAAATGGTATTCCAATTAAAAATCGGTTGAGTTTTCACAGAAAAATCAAGATCAAAACTTGAAATGTGGTGATTCCAAAATAAGGTCCAAAATCGTCTAGAACGACTAGAAACGCCTAAAAATGGAAAAACATAAAAAGTTAAAAAAAAATTTTAAATTGTCGAAATCATAATTATTTTAAAGTAGAGTAAATATAAATGGTATTCCAATTAAAAATCGGTTGAGTTTTCACAGAGAAAATCAAGATCAAAACTTAAAATGTGGTGATTCCAAAATAAGGTCCAAAATCGTCTAGAACGACTAGAAACGCAAAAAAAAAAAAAAATAGGAAAAAAAAAATTTTAAATTGTCGAAATCATAATTATAAATCAAGATCAAAGCTTGAAATGTGGTGATTCCAAAATAAGATCCAAAATCGTCAAGAACGACTAGAAACGCCTAAAAATGGAAAAACAAAAAAAGTTGAAAAAAATTTTAAATTGTCGAAATCATAATTATTTTGAAGTAGAGTAAATATAAATGGTATTCCAATTAAAAATCGGTTAAGTTTTCACAGAGATAATCATGATCAAAGCTTGAAATGTGGTGATTCCAAAATAAGCCAAAGGTCTAAAAAAATAGTCCTAAAAAAAAAAAGTTGAAAAAAAATTTTAAATTGTCGAAATCATAATTATTTTGAAGTAGAGTAAATATAAATGGTATTCCAATTAAAAATCGGTTGAGTTTTCACAGAGAAAATCAAGATCAAAGCTTAAAATGTGGTGATTCCAAAATAAGGTCCAAAATCGTCTAGAACGACTAGAAACGCCTAAAAATGGAAAAACAAAAAAAGTTGAAAAAAATTTTTAAATTGTCGAAATCATAATTATTTTGAAGTAGAGTAAATATAAATGGTATTCCAATTAAAAATCGGTTGAGTTTTCACAGAGAAAATCAAGATCAAAGCTTAAAATGTGGTGATTCCAAAATAAGGTCCAAAATCGTCTAGAACGACTAGAAACGCCTAAAAATGAAAAAACAAAAAAAATTAAAAAAAATTTTAAATTGTCGAAATCATAATTATTTTGAAGTAGAGTAAATATAAATGGTATTCCAATTAAAAACCGGTTGAGTTTTCACAGAGAAAATCAAGATCAAAGCTTGAAATGTGGTGATTCCAAAATAAGGTCCAAAATCGTCTAGAACGACTAGAAACGCCTAAAAATGAAAAAACAAAAAAAAAAGTGAAAAAAATTTTAAATTGTCGAAATCATAATTATTTTGAAGTAGAGTAAATATAAATGGTATTCCAATTAAAAATCGGTTGATGTTCCACAGAGAAAATCAAGATCAAAGCTTGAAATGTGGTGATTCCAAAATAAGGTCCAAAATCGTCTAGAACGACTAGAAACGCCTAAAAATGAAAAAACAAAAAAGTTGAAAAAAAATTTTAAATTGTCGAAATCATAATTATTTTGAAGTAGAGTAAATATAAATGGTATTCCAATTAAAAATCGGTTGAGTTTTCACAGAGAAAATCAAGATCAAAGCTTGAAATGTGGTGATTCCAAAATAAGGTCCAAAATCGTCTAGAACGACTAGAAACGCCTAAAAATGAAAAAAACAAAAAAGTTGAAAAAAAAATTTTAAATTGTCGAAATCATAATTATTTTGAAGTAGAGTAAATATAAATGGTATTCCAATTAAAAATCGGTTGAGTTTTCACAGAGAAAATCAAGATCAAAGCTTGAAATGTGGTGATTCCAAAATAAGGTCCAAAATCGTCTAGAACGACTAGAAACGCCTAAAAATGGAAAAAAAAAAAAAAAGTTGAAAAAAATTTTAAATTGTCGAAATCATAATTATTTTGAAGTAGAGTAAATATAAATGGTATTCCAATTAAAAATCGGTTGAGTTTTCACAGAGAAAATCAAGATCAAAGCTTGAAATGTGGTGATTCCAAAATAAGGTCCAAAATCGTCTAGAACGACTAGAAACGCCTAAAAATGAAAAAAAAATAAAAAAAGTTAAAAAAATTTTTAAATTGTCGAAATCATAATTATTTTGAAGTAGAGTAAAATATAAATGGTGATTCCAATTAAAAAGTTAAAATGCAAACAAAAGAAGAGAGAAAAAAGGATTCAATTAAAAATGGTTGAGTTTTCACAGAGAAAATCAAGATCAAAGCTTGAAATGTGGTGATTCCAAAATAAGGTCCAAAATCGTCTAGAACGACTAGAAACGCCTAAAAATTGAAAAAAATAAAAAAAGTTGAAAAAAAATTTTAAATTGTCGAAATCATAATTATTTTGAAGTAGAGTAAATATAAATGGTATTCCAATTAAAAATCGGTTGAGTTTTCACAGAGAAAATCAAGATCAAAGCTTGAAATGTGGTGATTCCAAAATAAGGTCCAAAATCGTCTAGAACGACTAGAAACGCCTAAAAATGAAAAAAATAAAAAAAAGTTGAAAAAAAATTTTAAATTGTCGAAATCATAATTATTTTGAAGTAGAGTAAATATAAATGGTATTCCAATTAAAAATCGGTTGAGTTTTCACAGAGAAAATCAAGATCAAAGCTTGAAATGTGGTGATTCCAAAATAAGGTCCAAAATCGTCTAGAACGACTAGAAACGCCTAAAAATGAAAAAAAATAAAAAAAAGTGAAAAAAAATTTTAAATTGTCGAAATCATAATTATTTTGAAGTAGAGTAAATATAAATGGTATTCCAATTAAAAATCGGTTGAGTTTTCACAGAGAAAATCAAGATCAAAGCTTGAAATGTGGTGATTCCAAAATAAGGTCCAAAATCGTCTAGAACGACTAGAAACGCCTAAAAATGAAAAAAAAAAAAAAAGTTGAAAAAAAAATTTTAAATTGTCGAAATCATAATTATTTTGAAGTAGAGTAAATATAAATGGTATTCCAATTAAAAATCGGTTGAGTTTTCACAGAGAAAATCAAGATCAAAGCTTTAAATGTGGTGATTCCAAAATAAGGTCTAAAATCGTCTAGAACGACTAGAAACGCCTAAAAATGAAAAAAACAAAAAAAGTTGAAAAAAAAATTTTAAATTGTCGAAATCATAATTATTTTGAAGTAGAGTAAATATAAAGGGTATTCCAAAAAAAACCGGTTGAGTTTTCACAGAGAAAATCAAGATCAAAGCTTGAAATGTGGTGATTCCAAAATAAGGTCCAAAATCGTCTAGAACGACTAGAAACGCCTAAAAATGAAAAAAACAAAAAAAGTTGAAAAAAAAATTTTAAATTGTCGAAATCATAATTATTTTGAAGTAGAGTAAATATAAACGGTATTCCAATTAAAAATCGGTTGAGTTTTCACAGAGAAAATCAAGATCAAAGCTTGAAATGTGGTGATTCCAAAATAAGGTCCAAAATCGTCTAGAACGACTAGAAACGCCTAAAAATGAAAAAACAAAAAAAGTTGAAAAAAATTTTAAATTGTCGAAATCATAATTATTTTGAAGTAGAGTAAATATAAATGGTATTCCAATTAAAAATCGGTTGAGTTTTCACAGAGAAAATCAAGATCAAAGCTTTAAATGTGGTGATTCCAAAATAAGGTCCAAAATCGTCTAGAACGACTAGAAACGCCTAAAAATGAAAAAAAAAAAAAAGTTGAAAAAAAATTTTTAAATTGTCGAAATCATAATTATTTTGAAGTAGAGTAAATATAAATGGTATTCCAATTAAAAATCGGTTGAGTTTTCACAGAGAAAATCAAGATCAAAGCTTGAAATGTGGTGATTCCAAAATAAGGTCCAAAATCGTCTAGAACGACTAGAAACGCCTAAAAATGAAAAAAAAAAAAAAAGTTGAAAAAAAATTTTTAAATTGTCGAAATCATAATTATTTTGAAGTAGAGTAAATATAAATGGTATTCCAATTAAAAATCGGTTGAGTTTTCACAGAGAAAATCAAGATCAAAGCTTGAAATGTGGTGATTCCAAAATAAGGTCCAAAATCGTCTAGAACGACTAGAAACGCCTAAAAATGAAAAAACAAAAAAAAGTTGAAAAAAAATTTTTAAATTGTCGAAATCATAATTATTTTGAAGTAGAGTAAATATAAATGGTATTCCAATTAAAAACGGTTGAGTTTTCACAGAGAAAATCAAGATCAAAGCTTTAAATGTGGTGATTCCAAAATAAGGTCCAAAATCGTCTAGAACGACTAGAAACGCCTAAAAATGAAAAAACAAAAAAAAGTTGAAAAAAAAATTTTAAATTGTCGAAATCATAATTATTTTGAAGTAGAGTAAATATAAATGGTATTCCAATTAAAAATCGGTTGAGTTTTCACAGAGAAAATCAAGATCAAAGCTTGAAATGTGGTGATTCCAAAATAAGGTCCAAAATCGTCTAGAACGACTAGAAACGCCTAAAAATGAAAAAAAAAAAAAAAAGTTGAAAAAAAAATTTATAAATTGTCGAAATCATAATTATTTTGAAGTAGAGTAAATATAAATGGTATTCCAATTAAAAATCGGTTGAGTTTTCACAGAGAAAATCAAGATCAAAGCTTGAAATGTGGTGATTCCAAAATAAGGTCCAAAATCGTCTAGAACGACTAGAAACGCCTAAAAATGAAAAAAAATAAAAAAAGTTGAAAAAAAATTTTAAATTGTCGAAATCATAATTATTTTGAAGTAGAGTAAATATAAATGGTATTCCAATTAAAAATCGGTTGAGTTTTCACAGAGAAAATCAAGATCAAAGCTTGAAATGTGGTGATTCCAAAATAAGGTCCAAAATCGTCTAGAACGACTAGAAACGCCTAAAAATGGAAAAAAAATAAAAAAGTTGAAAAAAAATTTTTAAATTGTCGAAATCATAATTATTTTGAAGTAGAGTAAATATAAATGGTATTCCAATTAAAAATCGGTTGAGTTTTCACAGAGAAAATCAAGATCAAAGCTTTAAATGTGGTGATTCCAAAATAAGGTCCAAAATCGTCTAGAACGACTAGAAACGCCTAAAAAATGAAAAAAATAAAAAAAAGTTGAAAAAAAATTTTAAATTGTCGAAATCATAATTATTTTGAAGTAGAGTAAATATAAATGGTATTCCAATTAAAAATCGGTTGAGTTTTCACAGAGAAAATCAAGATCAAAGCTTGAAATGTGGTGATTCCAAAATAAGGTCCAAAATCGTCTAGAACGACTAGAAACGCCTAAAAATGAAAAAACATAAAAAAAAGTTGAAAAAAAATTTTTAAATTGTCGAAATCATAATTATTTTGAAGTAGAGTAAATATAAATGGTATTCCAATTAAAAATCGGTTGAGTTTTCACAGAGAAAATCAAGATCAAAGCTTTAAATGTGGTGATTCCAAAATAAGGTCCAAAATCGTCTAGGACGACTAGAAACGCCTAAAAATGAAAAAATAAAAAAAGTTGAAAAAAAAATTTTAAATTGTCGAAATCATAATTATTTTGAAGTAGAGTAAATATAAATGGTATTCCAATTAAAAATCGGTTGAGTTTTCACAGAGAAAATCAAGATTAATGCTCTTAATGTGGTGATTCCAAAATAAGGTCCAAAATCGTCTAGGACGACTAGAAACGCCTAAAAAATGAAAAAAAAAAAAAAAGTTGAAAAAAAAATTTAAAATTGTCGAAATCATAATTATTTTGAAGTAGAGTCAATATAAATGGTATTCCAATTAAAAAACCGGTTGAGTTTTCACAGAGAAAATCAAGATTAATGCTCTAAATGTGGTGATTCCAAAATAAGGTCCAAAATCGTCTAGGACGACTAGAAACGCCTAAAAATGAAAAAATAAAAAAAGTTGAAAAAAAATTATAAATTGTCGAAATCATAATTATTTTGAAGTAGAGTCAATATAAATGGTATTCCAATTAAAAAACCGGTTGAGTTTTCACAGAGAAAATCAAGATTAATGCTCTTAGTGTGGTGATTCCAAAATATGGTCTAAAATCGTCTAAGACGACTAGAAACGCCTAAAAATGAAAAAATAAAAAAAGTTGCTAAAAAATTATAAATTGTCCAAATCATAATTATTTTGAAGTAGAGTCAATATAAATGGTATTCCAATTAAAAACCGGTTGAGTTTTCACAGAGAAAATCAAGATTAATGCTCTAAATGTGGTGATTCCAAAAATAAGGTCTAAAATCGTCTAGGACGACTAGAAACGCCTAAAAATGAAAAAAATAAAAAAAGTTGAAAAAAAATTTTAAATTGTCGAAATCATAATTATTTTGAAGTAGAGTCAATATAAATGGTATTCCAATTAAAATCGGTTGAGTTTTCACAGAGAAAATCAAGATTAATGCTCTTAATGTGGTGATTCCAAAATAAGGTCTAAAATCGTCTACGACGACTAGAAACGCCTAAAAATGAAAAAATAAAAAAATTGAAAAAAAATTATAAATTGTCCAAATCATAATTTTTTTGAAGTAGAGTCAATATAAATGGTATTCCAATTAAAAACCGGTTGAGTTTTCACAGAGAAAATCAAGATTAATGCTTTTAATGTGGTGATTCCAAAATAAGGTCCAAAATCGTCTAGGACGACTAGAAACGCCTAAAAATGAAAAAATAAAAAAAGTTGAAAAAAAATTTAAAATTGTCGAAATCATAATTATTTTGAAGTAGAGTCAATATAAATGGTATTCCAATTAAAAATCGGTTGAGTTTTCACAGAGAAAATCAAGATTAATGCTCTTAATGTGGTGATTCCAAAATAAGGTCCAAAATCGTCTAGGACGACTAGAAACGCCCAAAAAATGAAAAAAAAAAAAAAGTTGAAAAAAAATTTTAAATTGTCGAAATCATAATTATTTTGAAGTAGAGTCAATATAAATGGTATTCCAATTAAAAACCGGTTGAGTTTTCACAGAGAAAATCAAGATTAATGCTCTAAATGTGGTGATTCCAAAATAAGGTCCAAAATCGTCTAGGACGACTAGAAACGCCTAAAAATGAAAAAAATAAAAAAAGTTGAAAAAAATTTATAAATTGTCGAAATCATAATTATTTTGAAGTAGAGTCAATATAAATGGTATTTCAATTAAAAATCGGTTGAGTTTTCACAGAGAAAATCAAGATTAATGCTCTTAAATGTGGTGATTCCAAAATAAGGTCCAAAATCGTCTAGGACGACTAGAAACGCCTAAAAAATGAAAAAATAAAAAAAGTTGAAAAAAAATTTTAAATTGTCGAAATCATAATTATTTTGAAGTAGAGTCAATATAAATGGTATTCCAATTAAAAACCGGTTGAGTTTTCACAGAGAAAATCAAGATTAATGCTCTAAATGTGGTGATTCCAAAATAAGGTCCAAAATCGTCTAGGACGACTAGAAACGCCTAAAAATGAAAAAATAAAAAAAGTTGAAAAAAAATTATAAATTGTCGAAATCATAATTATTTTGAAGTAGAGTCAATATAAATGGTATTCCAATTAAAAACCGGTTGAGTTTTCACAGAGAAAATCAAGATTAATGCTCTTAAATGTGGTGATTCCAAAATAAGGTCCAAAATCGTCTAGGACGACTAGAAACGCCTAAAAATGAAAAAAATAAAAAAAAGTTGAAAAAAATTATAAATTGTCGAAATCATAATTATTTTGAAGTAGAGTCAATATAAATGGTATTTCCAATTAAAAACCGGTTGAGTTTTCACAGAGAAAATCAAGATTAATGCTCTAAATGTGGTGATTCCAAAATAAGGTCCAAAATCGTCTAGGACGACTAGAAACGCCTAAAAAATGAAAAAATAAAAAAAGTTGAAAAAAATTTTAAATTGTCCAAATCATAATTATTTTGAAGTAGAGTCAATATAAATGGTATTTCAATTAAAAATCGGTTGAGTTTTCACAGAGAAAATCAAGATTAATGCTCTAAATGTGGTGATTCCAAAATAAGGTCCAAAATCGTCTAGGACGACTAGAAACGCCTAAAAATGAAAAAAATAAAAAAAGTTGAAAAAAATTTATAAATTGTCCAAATCATAATTATTTTGAAGTAGAGTCAATATAAATGGTATTTCAATTAAAAACCGGTTGAGTTTTCACAGAGAAAATCAAGATTAATGCTCTTAAATGTGGTGATTCCAAAATAAGGTCCAAAATCGTCTAGGACGACTAGAAACGCCTAAAAATGAAAAAAATAAAAAAAGTTGAAAAAAAATTTTAAATTGTCGAAATCATAATTATTTTGAAGTAGAGTCAATATAAATGGTATTCCAATTAAAAATCGGTTGAGTTTTCACAGAGAAAATCAAGATTAATGCTCTAAATGTGGTGATTCCAAAATAAGGTCCAAAATCGTCTAGGACGACTAGAAACGCCTAAAAATGAAAAAAAAAAAAAAAAAGTTGAAAAAAAATTTTAAATTGTCGAAATCATAATTATTTTGAAGTAGAGTCAATATAAATGGTATTCCAATTAAAAACGGTTGAGTTTTCACAGAGAAAATCAAGATTAATGCTCTAAATGTGGTGATTCCAAAATAAGGTCCAAAATCGTCTAGGACGACTAGAAACGCCTAAAAAATGAAAAAATAAAAAAAGTTGAAAAAAAATTTATAAATTGTCGAAATCATAATTATTTTGAAGTAGAGTCAATATAAATGGTATTTCAATTAAAAATCGGTTGAGTTTTCACAGAGAAAATCAAGATTAATGCTCTAAATGTGGTGATTCCAAAATAAGGTCCAAAATCGTCTAGGACGACTAGAAACGCCTAAAAAATGAAAAAAAATAAAAAAAGTTGAAAAAAAATTTTAAATTGTCGAAATCATAATTATTTTGAAGTAGAGTCAATATAAATGGTATTTCCAATTAAAAACCGGTTGAGTTTTCACAGAGAAAATCAAGATTAATGCTCTAAATGTGGTGATTCCAAAATAAGGTCCAAAATCGTCTAGGACGACTAGAAACGCCTAAAAAATGAAAAAATAAAAAAAGTTGAAAAAAAATTTATAAATTGTCGAAATCATAATTATTTTGAAGTAGAGTCAATATAAATGGTATTCCAATTAAAAACCGGTTGAGTTTTCACAGAGAAAATCAAGATTAATGCTCTAAATGTGGTGATTCCAAAATAAGGTCTAAAATCGTCTAGGACGACTAGAAACGCCTAAAAATGAAAAAAAATAAAAAAAGTTGAAAAAAAATTATAAATTGTCGAAATCATAATTATTTTGAAGTAGAGTCAATATAAATGGTATTCCAATTAAAAAACCGGTTGAGTTTTCACAGAGAAAATCAAGATTAATGCTCTAAATGTGGTGATTCCAAAATAAGGTCCAAAAATCGTCTAGGACGACTAGAAACGCCTAAAAATGAAAAAAATAAAAAAAGTTGAAAAAAAATTTTAAATTGTCGAAATCATAATTATTTTGAAGTAGAGTCAATATAAATGGTATTTCAATTAAAAATCGGTTGAGTTTTCACAGAGAAAATCAAGATTAATGCTCTAAATGTGGTGATTCCAAAAATAAGGTCCAAAATCGTCTAGGACGACTAGAAACGCCTAAAAATGAAAAAAATAAAAAAAGTTGAAAAAAATTTATAAATTGTCGAAATCATAATTATTTTGAAGTAGAGTCAATATAAATGGTATTTCCAATTAAAAACCGGTTGAGTTTTCACAGAGAAAATCAAGATTAATGCTCTAAATGTGGTGATTCCAAAATAAGGTCCAAAATCGTCTAGGACGACTAGAAACGCCTAAAAAATGAAAAAAATAAAAAAAGTTGAAAAAAAATTTTAAATTGTCGAAATCATAATTATTTTGAAGTAGAGTCAATATAAATGGTATTTCCAATTAAAAATCGGTTGAGTTTTCACAGAGAAAATCAAGATTAATGCTCTTAATGTGGTGATTCCAAAATAAGGTCCAAAATCGTCTAGGACGACTAGAAACGCCTCAAAAAATGAAAAAAAATAAAAAAAGTTGAAAAAAAAATTTTAAATTGTCGAAATCATAATTATTTTGAAGTAGAGTCAATATAAATGGTATTCCAATTAAAAACCGGTTGAGTTTTCACAGAGAAAATCAAGATTAATGCTCTAAATGTGGTGATTCCAAAATAAGGTCCAAAATCGTCTAAGACGACTAGAAACGCCTAAAAATGAAAAAAATAAAAAAGTTGAAAAAAAATTATAAATTGCTCGAAATCATAATTATTTTGAAGTAGAGTCAATATAAATGGTATTTCAATTAAAAATCGGTTGAGTTTTCACAGAGAAAATCAAGATTAATGCTCTAAATGTGGTGATTCCAAAATAAGGTCCAAAATCGTCTAGGACGACTAGAAACGCCTAAAAATGAAAAAAATAAAAAAAGTTGAAAAAAAATTTTAAATTGTCGAAATCATAATTATTTTGAAGTAGAGTCAATATAAATGGTATTCCAATTAAAAACCGGTTGAGTTTTCACAGAGAAAATCTAGATTAATGCTCTTAATGTGGTGATTCCAAAATAAGGTCCAAAATCGTCTAGGACGAACCTAGAAACGCCTAAAAATGAAAAATAAAAAAAAGTTGAAAAAAAATTATAAATTGTCGAAATCATAATTATTTTGAAGTAGAGTCAATATAAATGGTATTCCAATTAAAAACCGGTTGAGTTTTCACAGAGAAAATCAAGATTAATGCTCTCAAAATGGGTGATTCCAAAATAAGGTCCAAAATCGTCTAAGACGACTAGAAACGCCTAAAAAATGAAAAAAAAAAAAAGTTGAAAAAAAATTATAAATTGTCCAAATCATAATTATTTTGAAGTAGAGTCAATATAAATGGTATTCCAATTAAAAAACGGTTGAGTTTTCACAGAGAAAATCAAGATTAATGCTCTAAATGTGGTGATTCCAAAATAAGGTCCAAAATCGTCTAGGACGACTAGAAACGCCTAAAAATGAAAAAATAAAATAAGTTGAAAAAAAATTTTAAATTGTCGAAATCATAATTATTTTGAAGTAGAGTCAATATAAATGGTATTTCAATTAAAAATCGGTTGAGTTTTCACAGAGAAAATCAAGATTAATGCTCTAAATGTGGTGATTCCAAAATAAGGTCCAAAATCGTCTAGGACGACTAGAAACGCCTAAAAAATGAAAAAACAAAAAAAGGTGAAAAAAAATTTTAAATTGTCGAAATCATAATTATTTTGAAGTAGAGTCAATATAAATAATGGTATTCCAATTAAAAACCGGTTGAGTTTTCACAGAGAAAATCAAGATTAATGCTCTTAAATGTGGTGATTCCAAAATAAGGTCCAAAAATCGTCTAGGACGACTAGAAACCCAAAAATGAAAAAATCAAAAAAAAAAAATTATAAATTGTCGAAATCATAATTATTTTGAAGTAGAGTCAATATAAATGGTATTTCAATTAAAAATCGGTTGAGTTTTCACAGAGAAAATCAAGATTAATGCTCTTAAATGTGGTGATTCCAAAATAAGGTCCAAAATCGTCTAGGACGACTAGAAACGCCTAAAAAATGAAAAAAAAAAGTAAAAAAAATTTTAAATTGTCGAAATCATAATTATTTTGAAGTAGAGTCAATATAAATAAAAAAAAAAAAAAATAAAATAAAATTGTCCAAATCATAATTATTTTGAAGTAGAGTCAATATAAATGGTATTCCAATTAAAAACCGGTTGAGTTTTTACAGAGAAAATCAAGATTAATGCTCTAAATGTGGTGATTCCAAAATAAGGTCCAAAATCGTCTAGGACGACTAGAAACGCCTAAAAATGAAAAAATAAAAAAAGTTGAAAAAAAATTTTAAATTGTCGAAATCATAATTATTTTGAAGTAGAGTCAATATAAATGGTATTCCAATTAAAAAACGGTTGAGTTTTCACAGAGAAAATCAAGATTAATGCTCTTAATGTGGTGATTCCAAAATAAGGTCCAAAATCGTCTAGGACGACTAGAAACGCCTAAAAATGAAAAAAAATAAAAAAAGTTAAAAAATTTTAAAAATTGTCGAAATCATAATTATTTTGAAGTAGAGTCAATATAAATGGTATTCCAATTAAAAATCGGTTGAGTTTTCACAGAGAAAATCAAGATTAATGCTCTAAATGTGGTGATTCCAAAATAAGGTCTAAAATCGTCTAGGACGACTAGAAACGCCTAAAAATGAAAAAAATAAAAAAAGTTGAAAAAAAATTTTAAATTGTCGAAATCATAATTATTTTGAAGTAGAGTCAATATAAATGGTATTCCAATTAAAAATCGGTTGAGTTTTCACAGAGAAAATCAAGATTAATGCTCTTAATGTGGTGATTCCAAAATAAGGTCTAAAATCGTCTAGGACGACTAGAAACGCCTAAAAATGAAAAAAATAAAAAAGTTGAAAAAAAATTATAAATTGTCGAAATCATAATTATTTTGAAGTAGAGTCAATATAAATGGTATTTCAATTAAAAATCGGTTGAGTTTTCACAGAGAAAATCAAGATTAATGCTCTAAATGTGGTGATTCCAAAATAAGGTCCAAAATCGTCTAGGACGACTAGAAACGCCTAAAAATGAAAAAACAAAAAAAAGTTGAAAAAAATTTTAAATTGTCGAAATCATAATTATTTTGAAGTAGAGTCAATATAAATGGTATTCCAATTAAAAATCGGTTGAGTTTTCACAGAGAAAATCAAGATTAATGCTCTTAATGTGGTGATTCCAAAATAAGGTCCAAAATCGTCTAGGACGACTAGAAACGCCTAAAAATGAAAAAATAAAAAAAGTTGAAAAAAATTATAAATTGTCGAAATCATAATTATTTTGAAGTAGAGTCAATATAAATGGTATTCCAATTAAAAAACGGTTGAGTTTTCACAGAGAAAATCAAGATTAATGCTCTAAATGTGGTGATTCCAAAATAAGGTCCAAAATCGTCTAGGACGACTAGAAACGCCTAAAAATGAAAAAATAAAAAAAGTTGAAAAAAATTATAAATTGTCGAAATCATAATTATTTTGAAGTAGAGTCAATATAAATGGTATTTCAATTAAAAACCGGTTGAGTTTTCACAGAGAAAATCAAGATTAATGCTCTAAATGTGGTGATTCCAAAATAAGGTCCAAAATCGTCTAGGACGACTAGAAACGCCTAAAAATGAAAAAAAAAAAAGTTGAAAAAAAATTTTAAATTGTCGAAATCATAATTATTTTGAAGTAGAGTCAATATAAATGGTATTCCAATTAAAAACCGGTTGAGTTTTCACAGAGAAAATCAAGATTAATGCTCTAAATGTGGTGATTCCAAAATAAGGTCCAAAATCGTCTAGGACGACTAGAAACGCCTAAAAATGAAAAAAAAAAAAAAGGTGAAAAAAAATTTAAATTGTCGAAATCATAATTATTTTGAAGTAGAGTCAATATAAATGGTATTTCAATTAAAAATCGGTTGAGTTTTCACAGAGAAAATCAAGATTAATGCTCTAAATGTGGTGATTCCAAAATAAGGTCCAAAATCGTCTAGGACGACTAGAAACGCCTAAAAATGAAAAAATAAAAAAAAGTTGAAAAAAAATTTTAAATTGTCGAAATCATAATTATTTTGAAGTAGAGTCAATATAAATGGTATTCCAATTAAAAACCGGTTGAGTTTTCACAGAGAAAATCAAGATTAATGCTCTAAATGTGGTGATTCCAAAATTAGGTCCAAAATCGTCTAGGACGACTAGAAACGCCTAAAATGAAAAAATAAAAAAAGGTGAAAAAAAATTTTAAATTGTCGAAATCATAATTACTTTGAAGTAGAGTCAATATAAATGGTATTCCAATTAAAAACCGGTTGAGTTTTCACAGAGAAAATCAAGATTAATGCTCTAAATGTGGTGATTCCAAAATAAGGTCCAAAATCGTCTAGGACGACTAGAAACGCCTAAAAATGAAAAAATAAAACAAAAAAAAAAATTTTAAATTGTCGAAATCATAATTATTTTGAAGTAGAGTCAATATAAATGGTATTTCAATTAAAAATCGGTTGAGTTTTCACAGAGAAAATCAAGATTAATGCTCTAAATGTGGTGATTCCAAAATAAGGTCCAAAATCGTCTAGGACGACTAGAAACGCCTAAAAATTAAAAAAATAAAAAAAGTTGAAAAAAAATTTTAAATTGTCGAAATCATAATTATTTTGAAGTAGAGTCAATATAAATGGTATTCCAATTAAAAATCGGTTGAGTTTTCACAGAGAAAATCAAGATTAATGCTCTTAATGTGGTGATTCCAAAATAAGGTCCAAAATCGTCTAGGACGACTAGAAACGCCTAAAAATGAAAAAATAAAAAAAGTTGAAAAAAATTTTAAATTGTCGAAATCATAATTATTTTGAAGTAGAGTCAATATAAATGGTATTCCAATTAAAAACCGGTTGAGTTTTCACAGAGAAAATCAAGATTAATGCTCTAAATGTGGTGATTCCAAAATAAGGTCCAAAATCGTCTAGGACGCCTAGAAACGCCAAAAAATAGAAAAAAAAAAAAAAAAGTAAAAAATAAAAAAAATTTAAATTGTCGAAATCATAATTATTTTGAAGTAGAGTCAATATAAATGGTATTCCAATTAAAAACCGGTTGAGTTTTCACAGAGAAAATCAAGATTAATGCTCTTAATGTGGTGATTCCAAAAATAAGGTCTAAAATCGTCTAGGACGACTAGAAACGCCTAAAAATTAAAAAAATAAAAAAAGTTGAAAAAAAAATTATAAATTGTCGAAATCATAATTATTTTGAAGTAGAGTCAATATAAATGGTATTTCAATTAAAAATCGGTTGAGTTTTCACAGAGAAAATCAAGATTAATGCTCTAAATGTGGTGATTCCAAAATAAGGTCTAAAATCGTCTAGGACGACTAGAAACGCCTAAAAATGAAAAAAATAAAAAAAGTTGAAAAAAATTATAAAAAAACCAAAAAAAAAAAGGATTCCAAAATAAGGTCTAAAATCGTCTAGACACTAAACGCCTAAAAATGAAATAATAAAAAAAGTTGAAAAAAATTTTAAATTGTCCAAATCATAATTATTTTGAAGTAGAGTCAATATAAATGGTATTCCAATTAAAAACCGGTTGAGTTTTCACAGAGAAAATCAAGATTAATGCTCTAATGTGGTGATTCCAAAATAAGGTCCAAAATCGTCTAGGACGCCTAGAAACGCCTAAAAATAGAAAAAAAAAAAAAAAAAAAAATTTTAAATTGTCAAAATCATAATTATTTAAATCAATTGATTTTCACAGAGAAAATCAAGATTAATGCTCTAAATGTGGTGATTCCAAAATAAGGTCCAAAATCGTCTAGGACGACTAGAAACGCCAAAAAATTTAAAAATAAAAAAAGTTGAAAAAAAATTTTAAATTGTCGAAATCATAATTATTTTGAAGTAGAGTCAATATAAATGGTATTTCAATTAAAAATCGGTTGAGTTTTCACAGAGAAAATCAAGATTAATGCTCTTAATGTGGTGATTCCAAAATAAGGTCCAAAATCGTCTAGGACGACTAAAAACGCCTAAAAATGAAAAAATAAAAAAAGTTGAAAAAAAATTTAAATTGTCGAAATCATAATTATTTTGAAGTAGAGTCAATATAAATGGTATTTCAATTAAAAATCGGTTGAGTTTTCACAGAGAAAATCAAGATTAATGCTCTAAATGTGGTGATTCCAAAATAAGGTCCAAAATCGTCTAGGACGACTAGAAACGCCTAAAAATGAAAAAATTAAAAAAGTTGAAAAAAAATTATAAATTGTCCAAATCATAATTATTTTGAAGTAGAGTCAATATAAATGGTATTCCAATTAAAAATCGGTTGAGTTTTCACAGAGAAAATCAAGATTAATGCTCTAAATGTGGTGATTCCAAAATAAGGTCCAAAATCGTCTAGGACGACTAGAAACGCCTAAAAATGAAAAAAATAAAAAAAAGTTGAAAAAAAATTTTAAATTGTCCAAATCATAATTATTTTGAAGTAGAGTCAATATAAATGGTATTTCAATTAAAAATCGGTTGAGTTTTCACAGAGAAAATCAAGATTAATGCTCTAAATGTGGTGATTCCAAAATAAGGTCCAAAATCGTCTAGGACGACTAGAAACGCCTAAAAATGAAAAAATAAAAAAAAAGGTGAAAAAAATTTTAAATTGTCGAAATCATAATTATTTTGAAGTAGAGTCAATATAAATGGTATTCCAATTAAAAACCGGTTGAGTTTTCACAGAGAAAATCAAGATTAATGCTCTAAATGTGGTGATTCCAAAATAAGGTCCAAAATCGTCTAGGACGACTAGAAACGCCTAAAAATGAAAAAATAAAAAAAAGTTGAAAAAAATTATAAATTGTCCAAATCATAATTATTTTGAAGTAGAGTCAATATAAATGGTATTCCAATTAAAAACCGGTTGAGTTTTCACAGAGAAAATCAAGATTAATGCTCTAAATGTGGTGATTCCAAAATAAGGTCCAAAATCGTCTAGGACGACTAAACGCCTAAAAATGAAAAAAAAAAAAGTTGAAAAAAAATTATAAATTGTCCAAATCATAATTATTTTGAAGTAGAGTCAATATAAATGGTATTTCAATTAAAAATCGGTTGAGTTTTCACAGAGAAAATCAAGATTAATGCTCTAAATGTGGTGATTCCAAAATAAGGTCCAAAATCGTCTAGGACGACTAGAAACGCCTAAAAATAAAAAAAAAAAAAAAGGTGAAAAAAATTTTAAATTGTCGAAATCATAATTATTTTGAAGTAGAGTCAATATAAATGGTATTCCAATTAAAAACCGGTTGAGTTTTCACAGAGAAAATCAAGATTAATGCTCTAAATGTGGTGATTCCAAAATAAGGTCCAAAATCGTCTAGGACGCCTAGAAACGCCTAAAAATGAAAAAAAACAAAAAAAGGTGAAAAAAATTTTAAATTGTCGAAATCATAATTATTTTGAAGTAGAGTCAATATAAATGGTATTCCAATTAAAAACCGGTTGAGTTTTCACAGAGAAAATCAAGATTAATGCTCTAAATGTGGTGATTCCAAAATAAGGTCCAAAATCGTCTAGGACGACTAGAAACGCCTAAAAAATGAAAAAATAAAAAAAGTTGAAAAAAAATTATAAATTGTCCAAATCATAATTATTTTGAAGTAGAGTCAATATAAATGGTATTCCAATTAAAAATCGGTTGAGTTTTCACAGAGAAAATCAAGATTAATGCTCTAAATGTGGTGATTCCAAAATAAGGTCTAAAATCGTCTAGGACGACTAGAAACGCCTAAAAATGAAAAAAAAAAAAAAGTTTAAAAAAATTTTAAATTGTCCAAATCATAATTATTTTGAAGGAGAGTCAATATAAATGGTATTCCAATTAAAAATCGGTTGAGTTTTCACAGAGAAAATCAAGATTAATGCTCTTAATGTGGTGATTCCAAAATAAGGTCCAAAATCGTCTAGGACGACTAGAAACGCCTAAAAATGAAAAAATAAAAAAAGTTGAAAAAAAATTATAAATTGTCCAAATCATAATTATTTTGAAGTAGAGTCAATATAAATGGTATTCCAATTAAAAATCGGTTGAGTTTTCACAGAGAAAATCAAGATTAATGCTCTAAATGTGGTGATTCCAAAATAAGGTCCAAAATCGTCTAGGACGACTAGAAACGCCTAAAAATGAAAAAAAAAAAAAAAAGGAAAAAAAATTTTAAATTGTCGAAATCATAATTATTTTGAAGTAGAGTCAATATAAATGGTATTCCAATTAAAAACCGGTTGAGTTTTCACAGAGAAAATCAAGATTAATGCTCTAAATGTGGTGATTCCAAAATAAGGTCTAAAATCGTCTAGGACGACTAGAAACGCCTAAAAATGAAAAATAAAAAAAAAAAAGTTTAAAAAAAATTTTAAATTGTCGAAATCATAATTATTTTGAAGTAGAGTCAATATAAATGGTATTCCAATTAAAAATCGGTTGAGTTTTCACAGAGAAAATCAAGATTAATGCTCTTAATGTGGTGATTCCAAAATAAGGTCTAAAATCGTCTAGGACGACTAGAAACGCCTAAAAATGAAAAAAAAAAAAAAGTTGAAAAAAAATTATAAATTGTCGAAATCATAATTATTTTGAAGTAGAGTCAATATAAATGGTATTTCAATTAAAAATCGGTTGAGTTTTCACAGAGAAAATCAAGATTAATGCTCTTAATGTGGTGATTCCAAAATAAGGTCCAAAATCGTCTAGGACGCCTAGAAACGCCTAAAAATGAAATAATAAAAAAAGTTGAAAAAAATTTTAAATTGTCGAAATCATAATTATTTTGAAGGAGAGTCAATATAAATGGTATTTCAATTAAAAATCGGTTGATTTTTCACAGAGAAACTCAAGATTAATGCTCTTAATGTGGTGATTCCAAAATAAGGTCCAAAATCGTCTAGGACGCCTAGAAACGCCTAAAAATGAAAAAAAAAAAAAAGTTGAAAAAAAATTTTAAATTGTCGAAATCATAATTATTTTGAAGTAGAGTCAATATAAATGGTATTTCAATTAAAAATCGGTTGAGTTTTCACAGAGAAAATCAAGATTAATGCTCTTAATGTGGTGATTCCAAAATAAGGTCCAAAATCGTCTAGGACGCCTAGAAACGCCTAAAAATGAAAAAATAAAAAAAGTTGAAAAAAAATTTTAAATTGTCGAAATCATAATTATTTTGAAGTAGAGTCAATATAAATGGTATTCCAATTAAAAACCGGTTGAGTTTTCACAGAGAAAATCAAGATTAATGCTCTTAATGTGGTGATTTCAAAATAAAGGTCTAAAATCGTCTAGGACGACTAGAAACGCCTAAAAATGAAAAATAAAAAAAAAAAAATTTTAAATTATCGAAATTACAATTATTTTGAAGAAGGGTCAATATAAATGGTACTCCAATTAAAAACCGGTTGAGTTATCACAGAGAAAATCAAGATTAATGTTGAAAAAAATTATAAATTGTCCACATCATAATTATTTTGAAGTAGAGTCAATATAAATGGTATTCCAATTAAAAACCGGTTGAGTTTTCACAGAAAAAATCAAGATTAATACTCTAAATGTGCTGATTCCAAAAAAAGGTCTAAAATCGTCTAGGACGACTAGAAACGCCTAAAAATGAAAAAATTAAAAAAAATGTAGAAAAAAAATTATAAATTGTCGAAATCATAATTATTTTGAAGTAGAGTCAATATAAATGGTATTCCAATTTAAAACCGGTTGAGTTTTCACAGAGAAAATCATTTTTTTGAATGTGGTGATTCTAAAAATAAGGTCTAAAATCGTTTAGAACGACAAGAAACGCCCCTAAAATTTTTATTTTGAAAAAAAATTTAAAAAGATTCAAAATAAATTTTTTTAAATTGTCGAAAGGTTGAGTTTTCACAGAGAAAATCAAGATTAATGCAATAAATGTGAGTGATTCCCAAAATAAGGTCTGAAATC
This sequence comes from Drosophila dunni, assembly GCA_018152125.1. Taxonomy (NCBI): domain Eukaryota; kingdom Metazoa; phylum Arthropoda; class Insecta; order Diptera; family Drosophilidae; genus Drosophila; species Drosophila dunni. The sequence goes on along the minus strand of JAECXC010000055.1, from coordinate 54,652 downwards.
GTCCAGGACGCCTAGAAACATACTAAAAATGAATAAAACAAAAAAAGGTGAAAAAATATTTAAATTGTCGAAATCATAATTACTTTGAAGTAAAGTCAATATAAATGGTATTCCAATTAAAAACCGGTTGAGTTTTCACAAAAAAAATCAAGATTAATGCTCTTAATGTGGTGATTCCAAAATAAGGTCCAAAATCGTCTAGGACGATTATAAACGCCTAAAAATGAAAAAATAAAAAAAGTACAATAAAAAAATTATAAATTGTCCAAATCATAATTATTTTGAAGTGGAGTCAATATAAATGGTATTTCAATTAAAAATCGGTTAAGTTTTCACAGAGAAAATCAAGATTAATGCTCTAAAGGTGGTGATTCCAAAATAAGGTCCAAAATCGTCTAGGACGCCTAGAAACGCCTAAAAATTAAAAAAAAAAAAAAAGTTGAAAAAAAATTTTAAATTGGTGAAATCATAATTATTTTGAAGTAGAGTCAATATAAATGGTATTCCCATTTAAAACCGGTTGAGTTTTCACAGAGAAAATCAAGATTAATGCTCTAAAGTGGTGATTAAAAAATAAAAAAAGAGTTGAAAAAAATTTTAAATTGGTCGAAAACATAAATTATTTTGAAGTAGAGTCAATATAACGCCCAAATTGGTATTCCAATTAAAAAACCTGTTAAGTTTTCAAAAAGAAAATCAATATTAATAGTTGAAAAAAAATTATAAATTGTCCACATCATAATTATTTTGAAGTAGAGTCAATATAAATGGTATTTCAATTAAAAATCGGTTAAGTTTTTACAGAAAAAATCAAGATTAATACTCTTAATGTGGTGAATCCAAAAATAAAGGTCTAAAATCGTCTAGGACGACTAAAAACGCCTAAAAATGAAAAAATAAAAAAAAGTTGAAAAAAAAATTTTAAATTGTCGAAATCATAATTATTTTGAAGTAGAGTCAATATAAATGGTATTTCAATTAAAAACCGGTTGAGTTTTCACAGGTAAAATCAATATTAATGCTCTAAATGTGGTGATTCCAAAATAAGGTCTAAAATCGTCTAGGACGACTAGAAACGCCTAAAAATAAAAAAACAAAACAAAGGTGAAAAAAAATTTTAAATTGTCCAAATCATAATGTATTTTGAAGTAGAGTCAATATAAATGGTATTTCAATTAAAAACCTGTTGAGTTTTCACAGAGAAAATCAAGATTAATGTTCTAAATGTGATGATTCCAAAATAAGGTCTAAAGTCATCTAGGACGACTAGAAACATCTAAAAATGGAAGAAAAAAAAAAAAGTTAGAAAAAAAATTTTTAAATTGTCGAAATCATAATTATTATGAAGTAGAGTCAATATAAATGGTATTCCAATTAAAAACCGGTTGAGTTTTCACAGAGAAAATCAAGATTAATGCTCTAAATGTGGTGATTCCAAAATAAGGTCTAAAATCGTCTAGGACGCCTAGAAACGCCTAAAAATGAATAAATAAAAAAAGTTGAAAAAAAATTGTAAATTGTCCAAATCATAATTATTTTGAAGTAGAGTCAATGTAAATGGTATTTAAATTAAAAATCGGTTGAGTTTTCACAGAGAAAATCAAGATAAATGCTCTAAATGTGGTGATCCCAAATTAAGGTCCAAAATCGTCTAGGACGCCAAGAAACGCCTAAAAATGAAAAAAAAAAAAAAAAAAAAGGTGAAAAAAAATTTTAAATTGTCGAAATCATAATTATTTTGAAGTAGAGTCAATGTAAATGGTATTCCAATTCAAAACCGGTTGAGGTTTTCACAGAGAAATCAAGATTAATGCTCTAAATATTAATACTCTAAATATGGTGATTCCCAAATAAGGTCCAAAATCGTCTAGAACGCCTAGAAACGCCTAAAAATGAAAAAAAAAAACAAAACAAGGTGAAAAAAATTTTAAATTGTCCAAATCATAATTATTATGAAGTAGAGTCAATATAAATGGTATTTCAATTAAAAATCGGTTGAGTTTTCACGGAGAAAATCAAGATTAATGCTCTAAATGTGGTGATTCCAAAATAAGGTCCAAAATCGTCTAAGACGCCTAAAAACGCCTAAAAATGAAAAAAACAAAAAAAAAGGTGAAAAAAATTTTAAATTGTCGAAATCATAATTATTTTGAAGTAGAGTCAATATAAATGGTATTCCAATTAAAAACCGGTTGAGTTTTCACAGAGAAAATCAAGATTAATGCTCTAAATTTGGTGATTCCAAAATAATGTCCAAAATCGTCTAGGACGACTAGAAACGCCTAAAAATGAAAAAATAAAACAAGTTGAAAAAAAATTATAAATTGTCGAAATCATAATTATTTTGAAGTAGAGTCAATATAAATGGTATTCCAATTAAAACTCGGTTAAGTTTTCACAGAGAAAATCAAGATTAATGCTCTTAATGTGGTGATTCCAAAATAAGGTCCAAAATTGTCTAGGACGACTAGAAACGCCTAAAAAATAAAAAATAAAAAAAAGTGGAAAAAAAAAATTTTTAAATTGTCCAAATCATAATTATTTTGAAGTAGAGTCAATATAAATGGTATTCCAATAAAAAACCGGTTGAGTTTTCACAGAGAAAATCAAGATTAATGTTGAAAAAAAATTATAAATTGTCCACATCATAATTATTTTGAAGTAGAGTCAATATAAATGGTACTCCAATTAAAAAGCGGTTGAGTTTTCACCGAGAAAATCAAGCTTAATGCTCTTAATGTGGTGATTCCAAAATAAGGTCCAAAATCGTCTAGGACGCCTAGAAATGCCTATAAATGAATAAATAAAAAAAGTTGAAAAAAAATTATACATTGTCCAAATCATAATTATTTTGAAGTAGAGTCAATATAAATGGTATTTCAATTAAAAATCGGTTGAGTTTTCACAGAGAAAATCAAGATTAATGCTCTAAATGTGGTGATTCCAAATTGAGGTCCAAAATCGTCTAGGACGCCTAGAAACGCCTAAAAATTAAAAAAAAAAAAAAGTTGAAAAAAAATTTTAAATTGTCGAAATCATAATTATTTTGAAGTAGAGTCAATATAAATGGTATTCCAATTAAAAACCGTTTGAGTTTTCACAGAGAAAATCAAGATTAATGCTCTAAATGTGGTGATTCCAAAATAAGGTCCAAAATCGTCTAGGACGCCTAGAAACGCCCAAAAATGAAAAAACAAAAAAAGGTGAAAAAAATTTTAAATTGTCGAAATCATAATTATTTTGAAGTAGAGTCAATATAAATGGTATTCCAATTAAAAAACGGTTGAGTTTTCTTAGAGAAAATCAAGATTAATGCTCTAAATGTGGTGATTCCCAAATAAGGTCCAAAACCGTCTAGAACGCCTAGAAACGCCTAAAAATGAAAAAAAAAAAAAAACCAGGTGAAAAAATTTTAAATTGTCCAAATCATAATTATTATGAAGTAGAGTCAATATAAATGGTATTTCAATTAAAAATCGGTTGAGTTTTCACGGAGAAAATCAAGATTAATGCTCTAAATGTGGTGATTCCAAAATAAGGTCCAAAATCGTCTAAGACGACTAAAAACGCCTCAAAATAAAAAATAAAAAAAAGAAAAAAAATATTTTAAATTGTCGACATCATAATTATTTCGAAGTAGAGATAATATAAATGGTATTTCAATTTAAAATGGTTGAGTTTTCACAGAGAAAATCAAGACTAATGCTCTAAATGTGGTGATTCCAAAATAAGGTCTAAAATCGTCTGGGACGACTAGAAACGCCTAAAAATGAAAAAATAAAAAAAAGTTGAAAAAAAAATTGTTCAAATCATAATTATTTTGAAACCCTAAAAATGAAAAAAAAAAAAAAACAAACAACCAGGAAAATAAATTATAAATTGTCCAAATCATAATTATTTTGAAGTAGAGTCAATATAAATGGTATTCCAATTAAAAACCGGTTGAGTTTTCACAGAGAAAATCAGGGATTAATGCTCTAAATGTGGTGATTCCAAAATAAGGTCCAAAATCGTCTAGGACGCCTAAAAACGCCTAAAAATGAAAAAAAAAAAAAAAAAGGTTGAAAAAATTTTAAATTGTCGAAATCATAATTATTTTGAAGTAGAGTCAATATAAATGGTATTCCAATTAAAAACCGGTTGAGTTTTCACAGAGAAATTCAAGATTAATGCTCTAAATGTGGTGATTCCAAAATAAGGTCCAAAATCGTCTAGGACGCCTAGAAACGCCTAAAAATGAATAAATAAAAAAAAAGTTGAAAAAAAATTTTAAATTGTCGAAATCTTAGTTATTTTGAAGTAGAGTCAATATAAATGGTATTCCAATTAAAAACCGGTTGAGTTTTCACAGAGAAAATCAAGATTAATGCTTGAAAAAAATTTATAAATTGTCCAAATCATAATTATTTTGAAAAAGAGTCAATATAAATGGTATTCCAATTAAAAACCGGTTGAGTTTTCACAGAGAAAATCAAGATTAATGCTCTAAATGTGGTGATTCCAAAATAATGTCCAAAATCGTCTAGGACGACTAAAAACGCCTAAAAATGAAAAAATAAAAAAAGTTAAAAAAAAATTATAAATTGTCGAAATCATAATTATTTTGAAGTAGAGTCAATATAAATGGTATTCCAATTAAAAATCGGTTGAGTTTTCACAGAGAAAATCGTGCCTAATGTGGTGATTCTAAAATAAGGTCTAAAATCGCCTAGGACGACTAGAAACGCCTAAAAATGAAAAAATAAAAAAAGTTGAAAAAAAATTTTTAAATTGTCCAAATCATAATTATTTTGAAGTAGAGTCAATATAAATGGTATTTCAATTAAAAATCGGTTGAGTTTTCACGGAGAAAATCAAGATTAATGCTCTAAATGTGGTGACTCCAAAATAAAGTCCAAAATCGTCTAGGACGACTAAAAACGCCTAAAAATTAGAAAATAAAAAAAGTAGAAAAAAAAATTTTAAATTGTCGAAATCATAATTATTTTGAAGTAGAGATAATATAAATGGTATTTCAATTTAAAATGGTTGAGTTTTCACAGAGAAAATCAAGACTAATGCTCTAAATGTGGTGATTCCAAAATAAGGTCTAAAATCGTCTGGGACGACTAGAAACGCCTAAAAATGAAAAAATAAAAAAAGTTGAAAAAAAATTCGAAATTGTTCAAATCATAATTATTTTGAAACGCCTAAAAATGAAAAAAAAAAAAAACAAGAAACCAAGGTGAAATAAATTATAAATTGTCCAAATCATAATTTTTATGAAGTAGAGTCAATATAAATGGTATTCCAATTAAAAACCGGTTGAGTTTTCACAGAGAAAATCAGGATTAATGCTCTAAATGTGGTGGTTCCAAAATAAGGTCCAAAATCGTCTAGGACGCCTAAAAACGCCTAAAAATGAAAAAAAAAAAAAAAAAGGGTGAAAAAAATTTTAAATTGTCGAAATCATAATTATTTTGAAGTAGAGTCAATATAAATGGTATTCCAATTAAAAACCGGTTGAGTTTTCACAGAGAATATCAAGATTAATGCTCTAAATGTGGTGATTCCAAAATAAGGTCCAAAATCGTCTAGGACGCCTAGAAACGCCTAAAAATGAATAAATAAAAATGGGTGAAAAAAAATTTTAAATTGTCGAAATCATAGTTATTTTGAAGTAGAGTCAATATAAATGGTATTCCAATTAAAAACCGGTTGAGTTTTCACAGAGAAAATCAAGATTAATGCCCCTTGAAAAAAATTAATAAATTGTCCAAATCATAATTATTTTGAAAAAGAGTCAATATAAATGGTATTCCAATTAAAAACCGGTTGAGTTTTCACAGAGAAAATCAAGATTAATGCTCTAAATGTGGTGATTCCAAAATAATGTCCAAAATCGTCTAGGACGACTAAAAACGCCTAAAAATGAAAAAATAAAAAAAGTTGAAAAAAAATTGTAAATTGTCGAAATCATAATTATTTTGAAGTAGAGTCAATATGAATGGTATTCCAATTAAAAACCGGTTGAGTTTTCACAGAGAAAATCAAGATTAATGCTCTAAATGTGGTGATTCCAAAATAAGGTCTAAAATCGTGTAGGACGACTAAAAACGCCTAAAAATGAAAAAATAAAAAAAGTTGAAAAAAAATTTTAAATTGTCGAAATCATAATTATTTTGAAGTAGAGTCAATATGAATGGTATTCCAATTAAAAACCGGTTGAGTTTTCACAGAGAAAATCAAGATTAATGCTCTAAATGTGGTGATTCCAAAATAAGGTCTAAAATCGTGTAGGACGACTAGAAACGCCTAAAAATGAAAAAATAAAAAAAGTTGAAAAAAAAATTATAAATTGTCGAAATCATAATTATTTTGAAGTAGAGTCAATATAAATGGTATTCCAATTAAAAATCGGTTGAGTTTTCACAGAGAAAATCTGAATGTGGTGATTCTAAAATAAGGTCTAAAATCGCCTAGGACGACTAGAAACGCCTAAAAATGAAAAAATAAAAAAAGTTGAAAAAAAATTTTAAATTGTCCAAATCATAATTATTTTGAAGTAGAGTCAATATAAATGGTATTCCAATTAAAAACCGGTTGAGTTTTCACAGAGAAAATCAAGATTAATGCTCTAAATGTGGTGGTTCCCAAATAAGGTCCAAAATCGTCTAGCACGACTAAAAACGCCTCAAAATTAAATAATAAAAAAAGTTGAAAAAAAATTATAAATTGTCGAAATCATAATTATTTTGAAGTAGAGTCAATATAAATGGTATTCCAATTAAAAACCGGTTGAGTTTTCACAGAGAAAATCAAGATTAATGCTCTAAATGTGGTGGTTCCCAAATAAGGTCCAAAATCGTCTAGCACGACTAGAAACGCCTAAAAATGACATAATAAAAAAAGTTGAAAAAAAATTTTAAATTGTCGAAATCATAATTATTTTGAAGTAGAGTCAATATAAATGATATTCCCATTAAAACCCGGTTGAGTTTTCACAGAGAAAATCAAAATTAATGCTCTAAATGTGGTGATTCCAAAATAAGGTCTAAAATCGTCTAGGACGACTAAAAACGCCTAAAAATGAAAAAATAAAAAAAGTTGAAAAAAAATTTTATATTGCCGAAATCATAATTATTTTGAAGTAGAGTCAATATAAATGGTGTTCCAATTAAAAACCGGTTGAGTTTTCACAGAGAAAATCAAGATTAATGCTCTAAGTTTGGTGATTCCAAAATAAGGTCTAAAATCATGTAGGACGACTAGAAACGCCTAAAAATTAAAAAATAAAAAAAGTTAAAAAAAAATTATAAATTGTCGAAATCATAATTATTTTGAAGTATAGTCAATATAAATGGTATTCCAATTAAAAATCGGTTGAGTTTTCACAGAGAAAATCTGAATGTGGTGATTCTACCCAAAAAAAACCAAAAACCCCAAAAAACAACCCCCAAATAAGGTCTAAAATCGCCTAGGACGACTAGAAACGCCTAAAAATGAAAAAAATAAAAAAAAGTTGAAAAAAAATTTTAAATTGTCCAAATCATAATTATTTTGAAGTAGAGTCAATATAAATGGTATTCCAATTAAAAACCGGTTGAGTTTTCACAGAAAAATCAAGATTAATGCTCTAAATGTGGTGGTTCCCAAATAAGGTCCAAAATCGTCTAGGACGACTAAAAACGCCTAAAAATGAAAAAAATAAAAAAAGTTGAAAAAAATTTATAAATTGTCGAAATCATAATATTTTGAAGTAGAGTCAATATAAATGGTATTCCAATTAAAAATCGGTTGAGTTTTCACAGAGAAAAATCAAGATTAATGCTTTTAATGTGATGATTCCAAAATAAGGTCCAAAATCGTCTAGGACGCCTAGAAACGCCTAAAAAATGAAAAAATAAAAAAAAGTTAAAAAAAAATTTTAAATTGTCGAAATCATAATTATTTTGAAGTAGAGTCAATATAAATGGTATTCCAATTAAAAACCGGTTGAGTTTTCACAGAGAAAATCAAGATTAATGCTCTTAAATGTGGTGATTCCAAAATAAGGTCTAAAATCGTCTAGGACGACTAGAAACGCCTAAAAATTAAAAAAATAAAAAAAAGTTGAAAAAAAATTTTAAATTGTCGAAATCATAATTATTTTGAAGTAGAGTCAATATAAATGGTATTCCAATTAAAAACCGGTTGAGTTTTCACAGAGAAAATCAAGATTAATGCTCTAAATGTGGTGATTCCAAAATAAGGTCTAAAATCGTCTAGGACGACTAGAAACGCCTAAAAATGAAAAAAATAAAAAAAAAGTTGAAAAAAAATTTTTAAATTGTCGAAATCATAATTATTTTGAAGTAGAGTCAATATAAATGGTATTCCAATTAAAAACTCGGTTGAGTTTTCACAGGAGAAAATCAAGATTAATGCCAAATGTGGTGATTCCAAAATAAGGTCTAAAATCGCCTAGGACGACTAGAAACGCCTAAAAATGAAAAAATAAAAAGTTGAAAAAAAATTTTAAATTGTCCAAATCATAATTATTTTGAAGTAGAGTCAATATAAATGGTATTCCAATTAAAAACCGGTTGAGTTTTCACAGAGAAAATCAAGATTAATGCTCTAAATGTGGTGGTTCCCAAAATAAGGTCCAAAATCGTCCAGACGACTAAAAACGCCTCAAAAATTAAAATAAAAAAAGTTGAAAAAAAATTTTAAATTGTCGAAATCATAATTATTTTGAAGTAGAGTCAATATAAATGGTATTCCAATTAAAAAACCGGTTGAGTTTTCACAGAAAAAAATCAAGATTAATGCTTTTAATGTGATGATTCCAAAATAAGGTCCAAAATCGTCTAGGACGCCTAGAAACGCCTAAAAAATGAAAAAAAATAAAAAAAAGTTAAAAAAAATTTTAAATTGTCGAAATCATAATTATTTTGAAGTAGAGTCAATATAAATGGTATTCCAATTAAAAACCGGTTGAGTTTTCACAGAGAAAATCAAGATTAATGCTCTTAAATGTGGTGATTCCAAAATAAGGTCCAAAAATCGTCTAGGACGCCTAGAAACGCCTAAAAATGAAAAAAATAAAAAAAAAGTTGAAAAAAATTTTAAATTGTCGAAATCATAATTATTTTGAAGTAGAGTCAATATAAATGGTATTCCAATTAAAAACCGGTTGAGTTTTCACAGAGAAAATCAAGATTAATGCTCTAAATGTGGTGATTCCAAAATAAGGTCTAAAATCGTCTAGGACGACTTAGAAACGCCTAAAAATGAAAAAAAAAAAAAAAAGTTGAAAAAAATTTTTAAATTGTCGAAATCATAATTATTTTGAAGTAGAGTCAATATAAATGGTATTTCAATTAAAAATCGGTTGAGTTTTCACAGAGAAAATCAAGATTAATGCTCTAAATGTGGTGATTCCAAAATAAGGTCCAAAATCGTCTAGGACGCCTAGAAACGCCTAAAAAATGAAAAAAATAAAAAAAAAGTTGAAAAAAAATTTTAAATTGTCGAAATCATAATTATTTTGAAGTAGAGTCAATATAAATGGTATTTCCAATTAAAAACCGGTTGAGTTTTCACAGAGAAAATCAAGATTAATGCTCTAAATGTGGTGATTCCAAAATAAGGTCCAAAATCGTCTAGGACGACTAGAAACGCCTAAAAAATGAAAAAAAATAAAAAAAAGTTGAAAAAAAATTTTAAATTGTCGAAATCATAATTATTTTGAAGTAGAGTCAATATAAATGGTATTCCAATTAAAAACCGGTTGAGTTTTCACAGAGAAAATCAAGATTAATGCTCTAAATGTGGTGATTCCAAAATAAGGTCCAAAATCGTCTAAGGACGACTAGAAACGCCTAAAAAATGAAAAAAATAAAAAAAAAGTTGAAAAAAAATTTATAAATTGTCGAAATCATAATTATTTTGAAGTAGAGTCAATATAAATGGTATTTCCAATTAAAAACGGTTGAGTTTTCACAGAGAAAATCAAGATTAATGCTCTAAATGTGGTGATTCCAAAATAAGGTCTTAAATCGTCTAGGACGACTAGAAACGCCTAAAAATGAAAAAATAAAAAAAAGTTGAAAAAAAATTTTTAAATTGTCGAAATCATAATTATTTTGAAGTAGAGTCAATATAAATGGTATTCCCAATTAAAAACCGGTTGAGTTTTCACAGAGAAAATCAAGATTAATGCTCTAAATGTGGTGATTCCAAAATAAGGTCTAAAATCGTCTAGGACGACTAGAAACGCCTAAAAATGAAAAAAATAAAAAAAAGTTGAAAAAATTTTAAATTGTCGAAATCATAATTATTTTGAAGTAGAGTCAATATAAATGGTATTTCCAATTAAAAACCGGTTGAGTTTTCACAGAGAAAATCAAGATTAATGCTCTAAATGTGGTGATTCCAAAATAAGGTCCAAAATCGTCTAGGACGCCTAGAAACGCCTAAAAATGAAAAAATAAAAAAAAGTTGAAAAAAATTTTAAATTGTCGAAATCATAATTATTTTGAAGTAGAGTCAATATAAATGGTATTCCAATTAAAAACCGGTTGAGTTTTCACAGAGAAAATCAAGATTAATGCTCTAAATGTGGTGATTCCAAAATAAGGTCCAAAATCGTCTAGGACGACTAGAAACGCCTAAAAATGAAAAAATAAAAAAAAGGTTGAAAAAAATTTTAAATTGTCGAAATCATAATTATTTTGAAGTAGAGTCAATATAAATGGTATTCCAATTAAAAACGGTTGAGTTTTCACAGAGAAAATCAAGATTAATGCTCTAAATGTGGTGATTCCAAAATAAGGTCCAAAATCGTCTAGGACGCCTAGAAACGCCTAAAAATAAAAAAACCAAAAAAAAAGTTGAAAAAAAATTTTTAAATTGTCGAAATCATAATTATTTTGAAGTAGAGTCAATATAAATGGTATTCCAATTAAAAACCGGTTGAGTTTTCACAGAGAAAATCAAGATTAATGCTCTAAATGTGGTGATTCCAAAATAAGGTCCAAAATCGTCTAGGACGACTAGAAACGCCTAAAAAATGAAAAAAATAAAAAAAAGTTGAAAAAAAATTTTAAATTGTCGAAATCATAATTATTTTGAAGTAGAGTCAATATAAATGGTATTTCCAATTAAAAATCGGTTGAGTTTTCACAGAGAAAATCAAGATTAATGCTCTAAATGTGGTGATTCCAAAATAAGGTCCAAAATCGTCTAGGACGACTAGAAACGCCTAAAAATGAAAAAATAAAAAAAGTTGAAAAAAATTTTAAATTGTCGAAATCATAATTATTTTGAAGTAGAGTCAATATAAATGGTATTCCAATTAAAAATCGGTTGAGTTTTCACAGAGAAAATCAAGATTAATGCTCTAAATGTGGTGATTCCAAAATAAGGTCCAAAATCGTCTAGGACGACTAGAAACGCCTAAAAAATGAAAAAAAATAAAAAAAGTTGAAAAAAAATTTTAAATTGTCGAAATCATAATTATTTTGAAGTAGAGTCAATATAAATGGTATTCCAATTAAAAACCGGTTGAGTTTTCACAGAGAAAATCAAGATTAATGCTCTAAATGTGGTGATTCCAAAATAAGGTCCAAAATCGTCTAGGACGACTAGAAACGCCTAAAAATGAAAAAATAAAAAAAAGTTGAAAAAAATTTTTAAATTGTCCAAATCATAATTATTTTGAAGTAGAGTCAATATAAATGGTATTCCAATTAAAAAACCGGTTGAGTTTTCACAGAGAAAATCAAGATTAATGCTCTAAATGTGGTGATTCCAAAATAAGGTCCAAAATCGTCTAGGACGCCTAGAAACGCCTAAAAATGAAAAAATAAAAAAAGTTGAAAAAAAATTTTTAAATTGTCGAAATCATAATTATTTTGAAGTAGAGTCAATATAAATGGTATTCCAATTAAAAACCGGTTGAGTTTTCACAGAGAAAATCAAGATTAATGCTCTAAATGTGGTGATTCCAAAATAAGGTCCAAAATCGTCTAGGACGACTAGAAACGCCTAAAAATGAAAAAAATAAAAAAAGTTGAAAAAAAATTATAAATTGTCCAAATCATAATTATTTTGAAGTAGAGTCAATATAAATGGTATTTCAATTAAAAAACCGGTTGAGTTTTCACAGAGAAAATCAAGATTAATGCTCTTAATGTGGTGATTCCAAAATAAGGTCCAAAATCGTCTAGGACGACTAGAAACGCCTAAAAATGAAAAAAATAAAAAAAAGTTGAAAAAAAATTTTAAATTGTCGAAATCATAATTATTTTGAAGTAGAGTCAATATAAATGGTATTCCAATTAAAAACGGTTGAGTTTTCACAGAGAAAATCAAGATTAATGCTCTAAATGTGGTGATTCCAAAATAAGGTCCAAAATCGTCTAGGACGACTAGAAACGCCTAAAAATGAAAAAAATAAAAAAAGTTGAAAAAAAATTTTTAAATTGTCGAAATCATAATTATTTTGAAGTAGAGTCAATATAAATGGTATTCCAATTAAAAACCGGTTGAGTTTTCACAGAGAAAATCAAGATTAATGCTCTAAATGTGGTGATTCCAAAATAAGGTCCAAAATCGTCTAGGACGACTAGAAACGCCTAAAAATGAAAAAAATAAAAAAAAAGTTGAAAAAAAATTTTAAATTGTCGAAATCATAATTATTTTGAAGTAGAGTCAATATAAATGGTATTCCAATTAAAAAACGGTTGAGTTTTCACAGAGAAAATCAAGATTAATGCTCTTAATGTGGTGATTCCAAAATAAGGTCCAAAATCGTCTAGGACGACTAGAAACGCCTAAAAATGAAAAAAATAAAAAAAAGTTGAAAAAAAATTTTAAATTGTCCAAATCATAATTATTTTGAAGTAGAGTCAATATAAATGGTATTCCAATTAAAAAACGGTTGAGTTTTCACAGAGAAAATCAAGATTAATGCTCTTAATGTGGTGATTCCAAAATAAGGTCCAAAATCGTCTAGGACGACTAGAAACGCCTAAAAAATGAAAAAATAAAAAAAGTTGAAAAAAAATTTTAAATTGTCGAAATCATAATTATTTTGAAGTAGAGTCAATATAAATGGTATTCCAATTAAAAAACCGGTTGAGTTTTCACAGAGAAAATCAAGATTAATGCTCTAAATGTGGTGATTCCAAAATAAGGTCCAAAATCGTCTAGGACGCCTAGAAACGCCTAAAAAATGAAAAAAAATAAAAAAAAGTTGAAAAAAATTTTAAATTGTCGAAATCATAATTATTTTGAAGTAGAGTCAATATAAATGGTATTCCAATTAAAAATCGGTTGAGTTTTCACAGAGAAAATCAAGATTAATGCTCTAAATGTGGTGATTCCAAAATAAGGTCCAAAATCGTCTAGGACGACTAGAAACGCCTAAAAATGAAAAAAATAAAAAAGTTGAAAAAAAATTTTAAATTGTCGAAATCATAATTATTTTGAAGTAGAGTCAATATAAATGGTATTCCAATTAAAAACCGGTTGAGTTTTCACAGAGAAAATCAAGATTAATGCTCTAAATGTGGTGATTCCAAAATAAGGTCCAAAATCGTCTAGGACGACTAGAAACGCCTAAAAAATGAAAAAAATAAAAAAAAGTTGAAAAAAATTTTTAAATTGTCGAAATCATAATTATTTTGAAGTAGAGTCAATATAAATGGTATTTCCAATTAAAAACCGGTTGAGTTTTCACAGAGAAAATCAAGATTAATGCTCTTCGCAGCTTAAAATGTGGTGATTCCAAAATAAGGTCCAAAATCGTCTAGGACGACCTAGAAACGCCTAAAAATGAAAAAAAAAAAAAAATAGTTAAAAAAAATTTTAAATTGTCCAAATCATAATTATTTTGAAGTAGAGTCAATATAAATGGTATTTCAATTAAAAATCGGTTGAGTTTTCACAGAGAAAATCAAGATTAATGCTCTAAATGTGGTGATTCCAAAATAAGGTCCAAAATCGTCTAGGACGCCTAGAAACGCCCTAAAAATGAAAAAATAAAAAAGTTGAAAAAAAATTTTAAATTGTCGAAATCATAATTATTTTGAAGTAGAGTCAATATAAATGGTATTCCAATTAAAAACCGGTTGAGTTTTCACAGAGAAAAATCAAGATTAATGCTCTTAATGTGGTGATTCCAAAATAAGGTCCAAAATCGTCTAGGACGACTAGAAACGCCTAAAAATGAAAAAACAAAAAAAGTTGAAAAAAAATTTTAAATTGTCCAAATCATAATTATTTTGAAGTAGAGTCAATATAAATGGTATTCCAATTAAAAACCGGTTGAGTTTTCACAGAGAAAATCAAGATTAATGCTCTTAATGTGGTGATTCCAAAATAAGGTCCAAAATCGTCTAGGACGACTAGAAACGCCTAAAAATGAAAAAAAAAAAAAGTTGAAAAAAAATTATTAAATTGTCGAAATCATAATTATTTTGAAGTAGAGTCAATATAAATGGTATTCCAATTAAAAACCGGTTGAGTTTTCACAGAGAAAATCAAGATTAAAATGCTCAAAATGTGGTGATTCCAAAATAAGGTCCAAAATCGTCTAGGACGACTAGAAACGCCTAAAAATGAAAAAATAAAAAAAGTTGAAAAAAAATTTTAAATTGTCGAAATCATAATTATTTTGAAGTAGAGTCAATATAAATGGTATTCCAATTAAAAATCGGTTGAGTTTTCACAGAGAAAATCAAGATTAATGCTCTTAATGTGGTGATTCCAAAATAAGGTCCAAAATCGTCTAGGACGACTAGAAACGCCTAAAAATGAAAAAATAAAAAAAGTTGAAAAAAAATTTTAAATTGTCGAAATCATAATTATTTTGAAGTAGAGTCAATATAAATGGTATTTCAATTAAAAACGAAAACCTGAGTTTTCACAGAAAAAATCAAGATTAATGCTCTAAATGTGGTGATTCCAAAATAAGGTCCAAAATCGTCTAGGACGACTAAAAACGCCTAAAAATGAAAAAAAAAAAAAAAGTTGAAAAAAATTTTAAATTGTCGAAATCATAATTATTTTGAAGTAGAGTCAATATAAATGGTATTCCAATTAAAAATCGGTTGAGTTTTCACAGAGAAAATCAAGATTAATGCTCTAAATGTGGTGATTCCAAAATAAGGTCCAAAATCGTCTAGGACGACTAGAAACGCCTAAAAATGAAAAAATAAAAAAAGTTGAAAAAAATTTTAAATTGTCGAAATCATAATTATTTTGAAGTAGAGTCAATATAAATGGTATTCCAATTAAAAACCGGTTGAGTTTTCACAGAGAAAATCAAGATTAATGCTCTTAATGTGGTGATTCCAAAATAAGGTCCAAAATCGTCTAGGACGACTAGAAACGCCTAAAAATGAAAAAATTAAAAAAAGTTGAAAAAAAATTTTAAATTGTCGAAATCATAATTATTTTGAAGTAGAGTCAATATAAATGGTATTCCAATTAAAAACCGGTTGAGTTTTCACAGAGAAAATCAAGATTAATGCTCTAAATGTGGTGATTCCAAAATAAGGTCCAAAATCGTCTAGGACGACTAGAAACGCCTAAAAATGAAAAAAAAAAAGTTGAAAAAAAATTATAAATTGTCCACAATCATAATTATTTTGAAGTAGAGTCAATATAAATGGTATTTCAATTAAAAATCGGTTGAGTTTTCACAGAGAAAATCAAGATTAATGCTCTAAATGTGGTGATTCCAAAATAAGGTACAAAATCGTCTAGGACGACTAGAAACACCTAAAAATAAAAAAATAAAAAAAGTTGAAAAAAATTTAAATTGTCAATTCATAATTATTTTGAATTATTTATAATTATTTGGACGACTAAAAACGCCTAAAAAGAAAAAATAAAAAAGTTGAAAAAAATTATAAATTGTCCAAATCATAATTATTTTGAAGGAGAGTCAATATAAATGGTATTTCAATTAAAAATCGGTTGAGTTTTCACAGAGAAAATCAAGATTAATGCTCTAAATGTGGTGATTCCAAAATAAGGTCCAAAATCGTCTAGGACGCCTAGAAACGCCTAAAAATGAAAAAAAATAAAAAAAGTTGAAAAAAAATTTTAAATTGTCGAAATCATAATTATTTTGAAGTAGAGTCAATATAAATGGTATTCCATTTAAAAACCGGTTGAGTTTTCACAGAGAAAATCAAGATTAATGCTCTGAATGTGGTGATTCCAAAATAAGGTCCAAAATCGTCTAGGACGACTAGAAACGCCTAAAAATGAAAAAAAAAAAAAAGTTGAAAAAAAATTATAAATTGTCCAAATCATAATTATTTTGAAGTAGAGTCAATATAAATGGTATTTCAATTAAAAACCGGTTGAGTTTTCACAGAGAAAATCAAGATTAATGCTCTAAATGTGGTGATTCCAAAATAAGGTCCAAAATCGTCTAGGACGTCTAGAAACGCCTAAAAATGAAAAAATAAAAAAAAGTTGAAAAAAAATTATAAATTGTCCAAATCATAATTATTTTGAAGTAGAGTCAATATAAATGGTATTCCAATTAAAAACCGGTTGAGTTTTCACAGAGAAAATCAAGATTAATGCTCTTAATGTGGTGATTCCAAAATAAGGTCTAAAATCGTCTAGGACGACTAGAAACGCCTAAAAATGAAAAAATAAAAAAAGTTGAAAAAAAATTATAAATTGTCCAAATCATAATTATTTTGAAGTAGAGTCAATATAAATGGTATTTCAATTAAAAATCGGTTGAGTTTTCACAGAGAAAATCAAGATTAATGCTCTAAATGTGGTGATTCCAAAATAAGGTCCAAAATCGTCTAGGACGCCTAGAAACGCCTAAAAATGAAAAAAATAAAAAAGTTGAAAAAAAATTTTAAATTGTCGAAATCATAATTATTTTGAAGTAGAGTCAATATAAATGGTATTTCAATTAAAAATCGGTTGAGTTTTCACAGAGAAAATCAAGATTAATGCTCTAAATGTGGTGATTCCAAAATAAGGTCCAAAATCGTCTAGGACGACTAGAAACGCCAAAAAATGAAAAAATAAAAAAAATTGAAAAAAAAATTATAAATTGTCGAAATCATAATTATTTTGAAGTAGAGTCAATATAAATGGTATTCCAATTAAAAACCGGTTGAGTTTTCACAGAGAAAATCAAGATTAATGCTCTAAATGTGGTGATTTCAAAATAAGGTCTAAAATCGTCTAGGACGACTAGAAACGCCTAAAAATGAAAAAATAAAAAAAGCTGAAAAAAAAAAAATAAATTGTCCAAATCATAATTATTTTGAAGTAGAGTCAATATAAATGGTATTTCAATTAAAAATCGGTTGAGTTTTCACAGAGAAAATCAAGATTAATGCTCTAAATGTGGTGATTCCAAAATAAGGTCCAAAATCGTCTAGGACGTCTAGAAACGCCTAAAAATGAAAAAAAAAAAAAAGTTTAAAAAAAATTATAAATTGTCCAAATCATAATTATTTTGAAGGAGAGTCAATATAAATGGTATTCCAATTAAAAACCGGTTGAGTTTTCACAGAGAAAATCAAGATTAATGCTCTAAATGTGGTGATTCCAAAATAAGGTCTAAAATCGTCTAGGACGACTAGAAACGCCTAAATAATGAAAAAAATAAAAAAAGTTGAAAAAAAAATTTAAATGGTCCAAATCATAATTATTTTGAAGTAGAGTCAATATAAATGGTATTTCAATTAAAAACCGGTTGAGTTTTCACAGAGAAAATCAAGATTAATGCTCTAAATGTGGTGATTCCAAAATAAGGTCTAAAATCGTCTAGGACGACTAGAAACGCCTAAAAATGAAAAAATAAAAAAAGTTGAAAAAAATTTTAAATTGTCGAAATCATAATTATTTTGAAGTAGAGTCAATATAAATGGTATTTCAATTAAAAATCGGTTGAGTTTTCACAGAGAAAATCAAGATTAATGCTCTAAATGTGGTGATTCCAAAATAAAGTCCAAAATCGTCTAGGACGACTAAAAACGCCTAAAAATTAAAAAATAAAAAAGGTAGAAAAAAAAATTGTAAATTGTCGAAATCATAATTATTTTGAAGTAGAGTCAATATAAATGGTATTTCAATTAAAAACCGGTTGAGTTTTCACAGAGAAAATCAAGATTAATGCTCTAAATGTGGTGATTCCAAAATAAGGTCTAAAATCGTCTAGGACGTCTAGAAACGCCTAAAAATGAAAAAATAAAAAAAGTTGAAAAAAAATTTTAAATTGTCGAAATCATAATTATTTTGAAGGAGAGTCAATATAAATGGTATTCCAATTAAAAACCGGTTGAGTTTTCACAGAGAAAATCAAGATTAATGCTCTAAATGTGGTGATTCCAAAATAAGGTCTAAAATCGTCTAGGACGACTAGAAACGCCTAAAAATGAAAAAATAAAAAAGCTGAAAAAAAATATAAATTGTCCAAATCATAATTATTTTGAAGTAGAGTCAATATAAATGGTATTTCAATTAAAAATTGGTTGAGTTTTCACAGAGAAAATCAAGATTAATGCTCAAAATAAGGAAAATCGTGGTAGATTCTTGTAACTAAAAAAAAAAAAAAGTTGAAAAAAATTTTAAATTGTCGAAATCATAATTATTTTGAAGTAGAGTCAATATAAATGGTATTCCCATTAAAAACCGGTTGAGTTTTCACAGAGAAAATCAAGATTAATGCTCTTAATGTGGTGATTCCAAAATAAGGTCCAAAATCGTCTAGGACGCCTAGAAACGCCTAAAAAATGAAAAAATAAAAAAAAGTTGAAAAAAAATTTTAAATTGTCGAAATCATAATTATTTTGAAGTAGAGTCAATATAAATGGTATTTCAATTAAAAACCGGTTGAGTTTTCACAGAGAAAATCAAGATTAATGCTCTTAATGTGGTGATTTCAAAATAAGGTCTAAAATCGTCTAGGACGACTAGAAACGCCTAAAAATGAAAAAATAAAAAAAGTTGAAAAAAATTATAAATTGTCCAAATCATAATTATTTTGAAGTAGAGTCAATACCAATGGTATTTCAATAAAAAACCGGTTGAGTTTTCACAGAGAAAATCAAGATTAATGCTCTAAATGTGGTGATTCCAAAATAAGGTCTAAAATCTTCTAGGACGACTAGAAACGCCTAAAATCATAATTATTTTGAAGTAGAGTCAATATAAATGGTATTTCAATAAAAAATCGGTTGAATTTTCACAGAGAAAATCAAGATTAATGTTTTAAATGTGGTAATTCCAAAATAAGGTCCAAAATCGTCTAGGACGCCTAGAAACGCCTAAAAATGAAAAAATAAAAAAAGTTGAAAAAAAATTTTAAATTGTCGAAATCATAATTATTTTGAAGTAGAGTCAATATTAATGGTATTTCAATTAAAAACCGGTTGAGTTTTCACAGAGAAAATCGAGATTAATGCTCTTAATGTGGTGATTTCAAAATAAGGTCCAAAATCGTCTAGAACGACTAGAAACGCCTAAAAATGAAAAAATAAAAAAAGTTGAAAATAAATTATAAATTGTCCGAATCATAATTATTTTGAAGTAAAGTCAATATCAATGGTATTTCAATTAAAAGCCGGTTGAGTTTTCACAGAGAAAATCAAGATTAATGCTTTAAATGTGGTGATTCCAAAATAAGGTCTAAAATCGTCTAGGACGACTAGAAACGCCTAAAATCATAATTATTTTGAAGTAGAGTCAACATAAATGGTATTTCAATAAAAAATCGGTTGAGTTTTCACAGAGAAAATCAGGATTAATGCTCTAAATATGGTGATTCCAAAATAGGGTCCAAAATCGTCTAGGACGACTAGAAACGCCTAAAAATGAAAAAATAAAAAAAGTTGAAAAAAAATTATAAATTGTCCAAATCATAATTATTTTGAAGTAGAGTCAATATCAATGGTATTTCAATTAAAAACCGGTTGAGTTTTCACAGAGAAAATCAAGATTAATGCTTTAAAAGTGGTGATTCCAAAACAAGGTCCAAAATCGTCTAGAACGACTAGAAACGCAAAAAAACAAAAATAAGGAAAAAAAGAAAAAAACGGTTATCTTCGGCTCGCCGAAGATTAAATACCCTTGCTGTCATGAATATTGCATTAATTTGGTTTTTTAACCAATTCTTTCTATGCTAGTTATATGATATAGTAGTCCGATTTGAAATTTGGTCAACAGATGGGGGACAATGAGAAATACATTCTGTGTGAATTTCGTTGAAATCGGTCAATAGACACCGAAAATGTTCATACTAAGCATTTGAACCGATTGTTCTAATGGAAGCTATATGATATAGTGGTCCGATTTGGATGAAATTTGGTCAACAGATGGGGGACAATGAGAAATACATTCTGTGTGAATTTCGTTGAAATCGGTCAATAGACACCGAAAATGTTCATACTAAGCATTTTCAACCGATTGTTCCTATGGAAGCTATATGATATAGTGGTCCGATTTGGATGAAATTTGGTCAACAGATGGGGGACAATGAGAAATACATTCTGTGTGAATTTCGTTGAAATCAGTCAATAGACACCGAAAATGTTCATACTAAGCATTTTCAACCGATTGTTCCTATGGAAGCTATATGATATAGTAGTCCGATTTGGATGAAATTTGGTTAACAGATGGGGGACAATGAGAAATACATTCTGTGTGAATTTCGTTGAAATCGGTCAATAGGCACCGAGAATGTTCATACTAAGCATTTTCAACCGATTGTTCCTATGGAAGCTATATGATATAGTGGTCCGATTTGGATGAAATTTGATCAACAGATGGGGGACAATGAGAAATACATTCTGCGTGAAATTCGTTGAAATCGGTCAATAGACACCGAAAATGTTCATACTAAGCATTTTCAACCGATTGTTCCTAGCTATATGGGAGCTATATGATATAGTGGTCCGATTTGGATGAAATTTGATCAACAGTCGAAGATGCATATAGCGTGAATTTGGTTGAAATCGGTCAATAGACACCGAAAATGTTCATACATTTCATTTCATTTCATGCACTTCGACCGATTGTTCCTATGGGAGCTATATGATATAGTAGTCCGATCTGTCCGATTTTTACAAATGATCTGCGTGCAGAGAGAATACACATCTGTACCAAGTTTCATTAAGATAGCTTTAAAACTGAGAGACTAGTTCGCATAGAAACAGACGGACAGACGGACAGACGGACAGACGGACATGGCTATATCGACTCGGCTGTTGATGCTGATCAAGAATATATATACTTTATATGGTCGGAAAAGCCTCCTTCAATGCGTTACAAACTTCGTGACAAAAACAATATACCCTCTGCAAGGGTATAAAAATTATAAATTGTCCAAATCATAATTATTTTGAAGTAGAGTCAATATAAATGGTATTCCAATTAAAAACCGGTTGAGTTTTCACAGAGAAAATCAAGATTAATGCTCTAAATGTGGCGATTCGAAAATATGGTCTAAAATCGTCTAGAACGACTAGAAACGCCTAAAAATGAAAAAATAAAAAAAGTTGAAAAAAAATTATAAATTGTCCAAATCATAATTATTTTAAAGTAGAGTCAATATCAATGGTATTTCAATTAAAAACCGGTTGAGTTTTCACAGAGAAAATCAAGATTAACGCTTTAAATGTGGTGATTCCAAAATAAGGTCTAAAATCGTCTAGGACGACTAGAAACGCCTAAAATCATAATTATTTTGAAGTAGAGTCAATGTAAATGGTATTTCAATAAAAAATCGGTTGAATTTTCACAGAGAAAATCAAGATTAATGTTTTAAATATGTTGATTCCAAAATAAGGTCCAAAATCGTCTAAGACGCCTAGAAACGCCTAAAAATGAAAAAATAAAAAAAGTTGAAAAAAAATTTTAAATTGTCGAAATCATAATTATTTTGAAGTAGAGTCAATATAAATGGTATTTCAATTAAAAACCGGTTGAGTTTTCACAGAAAAAATCGAGATTAATGCTCTTAATGTAGTGATTTCAAAATAAGGTCCAAAATCGTCTAGGACGACTAGAAACGCCTAAAAATGAAAAAATAAAAAAAGTTGAAAAAAAATTATAAATTGTCCAAATCATAATTATATTGCAGTAGAGTCAATATCAATGGTATTTCAATTAAAAACCGGTTGAGTTTTCACAGAGAAAATCAAGATTAATGCTTTAAATGTGGTGATTCCAAAATAAGGTCTAAAATCGTCTAGGACGACTAGAGACGCCTAAAATCATAATTATTTTGAAGTAGAGTCAATGTAAATGGTATTTCAATAAAAAATCGGTTGAATTTTCACAGAGAAAATCAAGATTAATGTTTTAAATATGTTGATTCCAAAATAAGGTCCAAAATCGTCTTAGACGCCTAGAAACGCCTAAAAATGAAAAAATAAAAAAAGTTGAAAAAAAATTTTAAATTGTCGAAATCATAATTATTTTGAAGTAGAGTCAATATAAATGGTATTCCCATTTAAAACCTGTTGAGTTTTCACAGAGAAAATCAAGATTAATGCTCTTAATATGGTGATTCCAAAGTAAGGTTCAAAATCGTCTAGGACGCCTAGAAACGGTTAAAAAATGAAAAAATAAAAAAAGTTGAAAAAAAATTATAAATTGTCCAAATCATAATTATTTTGAAGTAGAGTCAATATAAATGGTATTCCAATTAAAAACCGGTTGAGTTTTCACAGAGAAAATCAAGATTAATGCTCTAAATGTGGTGATTCGAAAATATGGTCTAAAATCGTCTAGGACGACTAGAAACGCCTAAAAATGAAAAAATAAAAAAAGTTGAAAAAAAATTATAAATTGTCCAAATCATAATTATTTTGAAGTAGAGTCAATATTAATGGTATTTCAATTAAAAACCGGTTGAGTTTTCACAGAGAAAATCAAGAATTATGCTTTAAATGTGGTGATTCCAAAATAAGGTCTAAAATCGTCTAGGACGACTAGAAACGCCTTAAATCATAATTATTTTGAAGTAGAGTCAATGTAAATGGTATTTCAATAAAAAATCGGTTGAATTTTCGCAGAGAAAATCAAGATTAATGTTTTAAATATGTTGATTCCAAAATAAGGTCCAAAATCGTCTAAGACGCCTAGAAACGCCTAAAAATGAAAAAATAAAAAAAGAGAAAAAAATTTTTAAATTGTCGAAATCATAATTATTTTGAAGTAGAGTCAATATAAATGGTATTTCAATTAAAAACCGGTTGAGTTTTCACAGAGAAAATCAAGATTAATGCTCTTAATGTGGTGATTTCAAAATAAGGTCCAAAATCGTCTAGGACGACTAGAAACGCCTAAAAATGAAAAAATAAAAAAAGTTGAAAAAAAATTATAAATTGTCCAAATCATAATTATATTGCAGTAGAGTCAATATCAATGGTATTTCAATTAAAAACCGGTTGAGTTTTCACAGAGAAAATCAAGATTAATGCTTTAAATGTGGTGATTCCAAAATAAGGTCTAAAATCGTCTAGGACGACTTGAAACGCCTAAAATCATAATTATTTTGAAGTAGAGTCAATATAAATGGTATTTCAATAAAAAATCGATTGAGTTTTCACAGAGAAAATCAGGATTAATGCTCTAAATATGGTGATTCCAATATAGGGTCCAAAATCGTCTAGGACGCCTAGAAACGCCTAAAAATGAAAAAATAAAAAAAGTTGAAAAAAAATTATAAATTGTCCAAATCATAATTATTTTGAACTAGAGTCAGTATCAATGGTATTTCAATTAAAAATCGGTTAAGCTTTCACAGAGAAAATCAAGATTAATGCTTTAAATGTGGTGATTCCAAAATAAGATCTAAAATCGTCTAGGACGACTAGAAACGCCTAAAATCATAATTATTTTGAAGTAGAGTCAATATAAATGGTATTTCAATAAAAAATCGGTTGAGTTTTCGCAGAGAAAATCAAGATTAATGCTCTAAATGTGGTGATTCCCAAATAAGGTCCAAAATCGTCTAGAACGCCTAGAAACGCGTAAAAATGAAAAAAAAAAAAAAAAACAAAACAAAACAAGGTGAAAAAAATTTTAAATTGTCAAAATCATAATTATTATGAAGTAGAGTCAATATAAATGGTATTTCAATTAAAAATCGTTGAGTTTTCACAGAGAAAATCAAGATTAATGCTCTTAATGTGGTGAATCCAAAATAAGGTCCAAAATCATCTAGGACGACTAAAAAAGCCTAAAAATGAAAAAATAAAAAAAGTTGAAAAAAACTTTAAATTGTCGAAATCATAATTATTTTAAAGTAGAGTTAATATAAATGGTATTTCAATTAAAAATCGGTAGAGTTTTCACAGAGAAAATCAAGATTAGTGCTCTAAATGTGGTGATTCCAAAATAAGGTCTAAAATCGTCCCGGACGACGAGAAACGCCTAAAAATGAAAAAAAAAAAAAAAAGTGAAAAAAAATTTTAAATTGTCGAAATCATAATTATTTTGAAGTAGAGTCAATATAAATGGTATTTCAATTAAAAATGGTAGAGTTTTTACAGAGAAAATCAAGATTAATGCTCTAAATGTGGTGATTCCAAAATAAGGTCTTAAATCGTCTAGGACGACTAGAAACGCCCAAAAATGACAAAAATAAAAAAAGGTGAAAAAAAATTTTTAAATTGTCGAAATCATAATTATTTTGAAGTATTGTCAATATAAATGGTATTCCAATTAAAAACCGGTTGAGTTCTCACAGAGAAAATCAAGATGAATGCTTTAAATGTGGTTATTCCAAAATAAGGTCTAAAATCGTCTAGGACGACTAGAAACGCCTAAAAATGAAAAAATAAAAAAAGTTGAAAAAAAATTATAAATTGTCCAAATCATAATTATTTTGAAGTAGAGTCAATATAAATGGTATTCCAATTAAAAACCGGTTGAGTTTTCACAGAGAAAATCAAGATTAATGCTCTAAATGTGGTGATTCGAAAATATGGTCTAAAATCGTCTAGGACGACCAGAAACG
This sequence comes from Drosophila dunni, assembly GCA_018152125.1. Taxonomy (NCBI): domain Eukaryota; kingdom Metazoa; phylum Arthropoda; class Insecta; order Diptera; family Drosophilidae; genus Drosophila; species Drosophila dunni. The sequence goes on along the minus strand of JAECXC010000055.1, from coordinate 29,667 downwards.
CCTAAAAATGAAAAAATAAGAAAAGTTGAAAAAAAATTATAAATTGTCCAAATCATAATTATTTTGAAGTAGAGTCAATATAAATGGTATTCCAATTAAAAACCGGTTGAGTTTTCACAGAGAAAATCAAGATTAATGCTCTAAATGTGGTGATTCCAAAATAAGGTCTAAAATCGTCTAGGCTGCCTAGAAACGCCTAAAAATGATAAAAACAAAAAAAGGTGAAAAAAATTTTAAATTGTCGAAATCATAATTATTTTGAAGAAGAGTCAATATAAATGGTATTTCAATTAAAAATCGGTTGAGTTTTCACAGAGAAAATCAAGATTATAGCTCTTAATGTGGTGATTCCAAAATAAGGTCCAAAATCGTCTAGGACGCCTAGAAACGCCTAAAAATGAAAAAATAAAAAAAGTTGAAAAACAAGAAAAAACGGTTATCTTCGGCTCGCCGAAGATTAAATACCCTTGCAGTCATGAATATTGCTTTAATTTGGTTTTTTTAACCAATTATTTCTATGCTAGTTATATGATATAGTAGTCCGATTTGAAATTTGGTCAACAGATGGGGGACAATGAGAAATACATTCTCCGTGAATTTCGTTGAAATCGGTCAATAGACACCGAAAATGTTCATACTAAGCATTTTCAACCGATTGTTCCTATGGAAGCTATATGATATAGTGTTCCGATTTGGATGAAAACTGGTCAACAGATGGGGAACAATAAGAAATACATTCTGCGTGAATTTCGTTGAAATCGGTCAATAGACACCGAAAATGTTCATACATTTCATTTCATTTCATGCATTTCGACCGATTGTTCCTATGGGAGCTATATGATATAGTAGTCCGATCTGTCCGATTTTTACAAATGATCTGCGCGCAGAAAGAATACACATCTGTACCAAGATTCATTAAGATAGCTTTAAAACTGAGAGACTAGTTCGCATAGAAACAGACGGACAGACGGACAGACAGACGGACAGACGGACGTGGCTATATCGACTCGGCTGTTGATGTTGATCAAGAATATATATACTTTATGTGGTCGGAAACGCCTCCTTCAATGCGTTACAAACTTCGTGACAAAAACAATATACCCTCTGCAAGGGTATAAAAACTTTAAATTGTCGAAATCATAATTATTTTGAAGTAGAGTCAATATAAATGGTATTCCAATTAAAAACCGGTTGAGTTTTCACAGAGAAAATCAAGATTAATGCTCTAAATGTGGTGATTCCAAAATAAGGTCTAAAATCGTCTAGGACGCCTAGAAACGCCTAAAAATGAAAAAAACAAAAAAGGTGAAAAAAAATTTTAAATTGTCGAAATCATAATTATTTTGAAGAATAGTCAATATAAATGGTATTTCAATTAAAAATCGGTTGAGTTTTCACAGAGAAAATCGAGATTAATGCTCTAAATGTGGTGATTCCAAAATAAGGTCCAAAATCGTCTAGGACGACTAGAAACGCCTAAAAATGAAAAAAAATAAAAAAAGTTGAAAAAAAATTTAAATTGTCGAAATCATAATTATTTTGAAGTAGAGTCAATATAAATGGTATTTCAATTAAAAACCGGTTGAGTTTTCACAGAGAAAATCAAGATTAATGCTCTAAATGTGGTGATTCCAAAAAAGCCAAAATCGTCTAGGCGACTAGAAACGCCTAAAAAATGAAAAAAAATAAAAAAAAGTTGAAAAAAATTATAAATTGTCCAAATCATAATTATTTTGAAGTAGAGTCAATATAAATGGTATTTCAATTAAAAATCGGTTGAGTTTTCACAGAGAAAATCAAGATTAATGCTCTAAATGTGGTGATTCCAAAATAAGGTCTAAAATCGTCTAGGACGACTAGAAACGCCTAAAAATGAAAAAATAAAAAAAGTTGAAAAAAATTATAAATTGTCGAAATCATAATTATTTTGAAGTAGAGTCAATATAAATGGTATTTCAATTAAAAATCGGTTGAGTTTTCACAGAGAAAATCAAGATTAATGCTCTAAATGTGGTGATTCCAAAATAAGGTCCAAAATCGTCTAGGACGACTAGAAACGCCTAAAAAATGAAAAAAAATAAAAAAAGTTGAAAAAAAAATTTATAAATTGTCCAAATCATAATTATTTTGAAGTAGAGTCAATATAAATGGTATTTCAATTAAAAATCGGTTGAGTTTTCACAGAGAAAATCAAGATTAATGCTCTAAATGTGGTGATTCCAAAATAAGGTCCAAAATCGTCTAGGACGACTAGAAACGCCTAAAAAATGAAAAAAATAAAAAAAGTTGAAAAAAAATTATAAATTGTCGAAATCATAATTATTTTGAAGTAGAGTCAATATAAATGGTATTCCAATTAAAAACTCGGTTGAGTTTTCACAGAGAAAATCAAGATTAATGCTCTAAATGTGGTGATTCCAAAATAAGGTCCAAAATCGTCTAGGACGACTAGAAACGCCTAAAAAATGAAAAAAATAAAAAAAGTTGAAAAAAAATTTTAAATTGTCGAAATCATAATTATTTTGAAGTAGAGTCAATATAAATGGTATTTCAATTAAAAAATCGGTTGAGTTTTCACAGAGAAAATCAAGATTAATGCTCTAAATGTGGTGATTCCAAAATAAGGTCCAAAATCGTCTAGGACGACTAGAAACGCCTAAAAAATGAAAAAAAATAAAAAAAGTTGAAAAAAATTTTAAATTGTCGAAATCATAATTATTTTGAAGTAGAGTCAATATAAATGGTATTTCAATTAAAAATCGGTTGAGTTTTCACAGAGAAAATCAAGATTAATGCTCTTAATGTGGTGATTCCAAAATAAGGTCCAAAATCGTCTAGGACGACTAGAAACGCCAAAAAATGAAAAAAATAAAAAAAAGTTGAAAAAAAATTTTAAATTGTCGAAATCATAATTATTTTGAAGTAGAGTCAATATAAATGGTATTTCAATTAAAAACGGTTGAGTTTTCACAGAGAAAATCAAGATTAATGCTCTTAAATGTGGTGATTCCAAAATAAGGTCCAAAATCGTCTAGGACGACTAGAAACGCCTAAAAAAATGAAAAAAATAAAAAAGTTGAAAAAAAATTTTAAATTGTCGAAATCATAATTATTTTGAAGTAGAGTCAATATAAATGGTATTTCAATTAAAAAATCGGTTGAGTTTTCACAGAGAAAATCAAGATTAATGCTCTTAAATGTGGTGATTCCAAAATAAGGTCCAAAATCGTCTAGGACGACTAGAAACGCCTAAAAAATGAAAAAATAAAAAGTTGAAAAAATTTTAAATTGTCGAAATCATAATTATTTTGAAGTAGAGTCAATATAAATGGTATTTCAATTAAAAAATCGGTTGAGTTTTCACAGAGAAAATCAAGATTAATGCTCTAAATGTGGTGATTCCAAAATAAGGTCCAAAATCGTCTAGGACGACTAGAAACGCCTAAAAAATGAAAAAATAAAAAAAAGTTGAAAAAAATTTATAAATTGTCGAAATCATAATTATTTTGAAGTAGAGTCAATATAAATGGTATTTCAATTAAAAACCGGTTGAGTTTTCACAGAGAAAATCAAGATTAATGCTCTAAATGTGGTGATTCCAAAATAAGGTCCAAAATCGTCTAGGACGACTAGAAACGCCTAAAAAATGAAAAAAATAAAAAAAGTTGAAAAAAAATTTTAAATTGTCGAAATCATAATTATTTTGAAGTAGAGTCAATATAAATGGTATTTCAATTAAAAAACGGTTGAGTTTTCACAGAGAAAATCAAGATTAATGCTCTAAATGTGGTGATTCCAAAATAAGGTCCAAAATCGTCTAGGACGACTAGAAACGCCTAAAAATGAAAAAACAAAAAAAGTTGAAAAAAATTTTAAATTGTCGAAATCATAATTATTTTGAAGTAGAGTCAATATAAATGGTATTTCAATTAAAAAATCGGTTGAGTTTTCACAGAGAAAATCAAGATAAAAGCTTTAAATGTGGTGATTCCAAAATAAGGTCCAAAATCGTCTAGGACGACTAGAAACGCCTAAAAATGAAAAAACAGAGTCAATATAAATGGTATTTCAATTAAAAAATCGGTTGAGTTTTCACAGAGAAAATCAAGATAAAAGCTTTAAATGTGGTGATTCCAAAATAAGGTCCAAAATCGTCTAGGACGACTAGAAACGCCTAAAAATGAAAAAAAACAAAAAAAGTTGAAAAAAATTTTAAATTGTCGAAATCATAATTATTTTGAAGTAGAGTCAATATAAATGGTATTTCAATTAAAAAAATCGGTTGAGTTTTCACAGAGAAAATCAAGATTAATGCTCTAAATGTGGTGATTCCAAAATAAGGTCCAAAATCGTCTAGGACGACTAGAAACGCCAAAAAATGAAAAAAAAAAAAGGTTGAAAAAAATTTTAAATTGTCGAAATCATAATTATTTTGAAGTAGAGTCAATATAAATGGTATTTCAATTAAAAATCGGTTGAGTTTTCACAGAGAAAATCAAGATTAATGCTCTAAATGTGGTGATTCCAAAATAAGGTCCAAAATCGTCTAGGACGACTAGAAACGCCTAAAAATGAAAAAATAAAAAAAGTTGAAAAAAATTTTAAATTGTCGAAATCATAATTATTTTGAAGTAGAGTCAATATAAATGGTATTTCAATTAAAAATCGGTTGAGTTTTCACAGAGAAAATCAAGATTAATGCTCTAAATGTGGTGATTCCAAAATAAGGTCCAAAATCGTCTAGGACGACTAGAAACGCCAAAAAATGAAAAAATAAAAAAAGTTGAAAAAAAATTTAAATTGTCGAAATCATAATTATTTTGAAGTAGAGTCAATATAAATGGTATTTCAATTAAAAATCGGTTGAGTTTTCACAGAGAAAATCAAGATTAATGCTCTAAATGTGGTGATTCCAAAATAAGGTCCAAAATCGTCTAGGACGACTAGAAACGCCTAAAAATGAAAAAAAAAAAAAGTTGAAAAAAATTTTAAATTGTCGAAATCATAATTATTTTGAAGTAGAGTCAATATAAATGGTATTTCAATTAAAAATCGGTTGAGTTTTCACAGAGAAAATCAAGATTAATGCTCTTAAATGTGGTGATTCCAAAATAAGGTCCAAAATCGTCTAGGACGACTAGAAACGCCTAAAAAATGAAAAAAATAAAAAAGGTTGAAAAAAATTTTAAATTGTCGAAATCATAATTATTTTGAAGTAGAGTCAATATAAATGGTATTTCAATTAAAAATCGGTTGAGTTTTCACAGAGAAAATCAAGATTAATGCTCTAAATGTGGTGATTCCAAAATAAGGTCCAAAATCGTCTAGGACGACTAGAAACGCCTAAAAATGAAAAAATAAAAAAAGTTGAAAAAAATTTAAATTGTCGAAATCATAATTATTTTGAAGTAGAGTCAATATAAATGGTATTTCAATTAAAAATCGGTTGAGTTTTCACAGAGAAAATCAAGATTAATGCTCTAAATGTGGTGATTCCAAAATAAGGTCCAAAATCGTCTAGGACGACTAGAAACGCCTAAAAAATGAAAAAAATAAAAAAAAAGGTGAAAAAAAATTTTAAATTGTCGAAATCATAATTATTTTGAAGTAGAGTCAATATAAATGGTATTTCAATTAAAAATCGGTTGAGTTTTCACAGAGAAAATCAAGATTAATGCTCTAAATGTGGTGATTCCAAAATAAGGTCCAAAATCGTCTAGGACGACTAGAAAAAAAAAATAAAAAAAGTTGAAAAAAAATTTAAATTGTCGAAATCATAATTATTTTGAAGTAGAGTCAATATAAATGGTATTTCAATTAAAAATCGTTTTCCAGTTTCAAGGAAAATCAAGATTAATAATCTAAATGTGGTGATTCCAAAATCAAAAATCGTCTAGGACGACTAGAAACGCCTAAAAATGAAAAAAAAAAAAAAAAAGTTGAAAAAATATTTGAATTAAATCATAATTATTTTGAAGTAGAGTCAATATAAATGGTATTTCAATTAAAAATCGGTTGAGTTTTCACAGAGAAAATCAAGATTAATGCTACTAAAAAATAAAATAGAATTAAAAATTGTCGAAATCATAATTATTTTGAAGTAGAGTCAATATAAATGGTATTCCAATTAAAAACGGTTGAGTTTTCACAGAGAAAATCAAGATTAATGCTCTTAAATGTGGTGATTCCAAAATAAGGTCCAAAATCGTCTAGGACGACTAGAAACGCCTAAAAAATGAAAAAATAAAAAAAAGTTGAAAAAAAATTTTAAATTGTCGAAATCATAATTATTTTGAAGTAGAGTCAATATAAATGGTATTTCAATTAAAAATCGGTTGAGTTTTCACAGAGAAAATCAAGATTAATGCTCTAAATGTGGTGATTCCAAAATAAGGTCCAAAATCGTCTAGGACGACTAGAAACGCCAAAAAAATGAAAAAAATAAAAAAGTTGAAAAAAATTTTAAATTGTCGAAATCATAATTATTTTGAAGTAGAGTCAATATAAATGGTATTTCAATTAAAAATCGGTTGAGTTTTCACAGAGAAAATCAAGATTAATGCTTTAAATGTGGTGATTCCCAAAATAAACTCTGGAAAATCGCTCTAGAAACGCCTAAAAATGAAAAAATAAAAAAAAGTTGAAAAAAATTTTAAATTGTCGAAATCATAATTATTTTGAAGTAGAGTCAATATAAATGGTATTTCAATTAAAAATCGGTTGAGTTTTCACAGAGAAAATCAAGATTAATGCTCTAAATGTGGTGATTCCAAAATAAAGGTCCAAAATCGTCTAGGACGACTAGAAACGCCTAAAAATGAAAAAATAAAAAAAGTTGAAAAAAATTTTAAATTGTCGAAATCATAATTATTTTGAAGTAGAGTCAATATAAATGGTATTTCAATTAAAAATCGGTTGAGTTTTCACAGAGAAAATCAAGATTAATGCTTTAAATGTGGTGATTCCAAAATAAGGTCCAAAATCGTCTAGGACGACTAGAAACGCCTAAAAATGAAAAAATAAAAAAAGGTTGAAAAAAAATTTAAATTGTCGAAATCATAATTATTTTGAAGTAGAGTCAATATAAATGGTATTTCAATTAAAAATCGGTTGAGTTTTCACAGAGAAAATCAAGATTAATGCTCTAAATGTGGTGATTCCAAAATAAGGTCCAAAATCGTCTAGGACGACTAGAAACGCCTTAAAATGAAAAAAAAAAAAAAAGTTGAAAAAAATTTTAAATTGTCGAAATCATAATTATTTTGAAGTAGAGTCAATATAAATGGTATTTCAATTAAAAATCGGTTGAGTTTTCACAGAGAAAATCAAGATTAATGCTTTAAATGTGGTGATTCCAAAATAAGGTCCAAAATCGTCTAGGACGACTAGAAACGCCAAAAAATGAAAAAATAAAAAAAGTTGAAAAAAATTTTAAATTGTCGAAATCATAATTATTTTGAAGTAGAGTCAATATAAATGGTATTTCAATTAAAAATCGGTTGAGTTTTCACAGAGAAAATCAAGATTAATGCTCTAAATGTGGTGATTCCAAAATAAGGTCCAAAATCGTCTAGGACGACTAGAAACGCCTAAAAATGAAAAAAATAAAAAAGTTGAAAAAAAATTTTAAATTGTCGAAATCATAATTATTTTGAAGTAGAGTCAATATAAATGGTATTTCAATTAAAAATCGGTTGAGTTTTCACAGAGAAAATCAAGATTAATGCTCTAAATGTGGTGATTCCAAAATAAGGTCCAAAATCGTCTAGGACGACTAGAAACGCCTAAAAATGAAAAAATAAAAAAAAAGTTGAAAAAAATTTAAATTGTCGAAATCATAATTATTTTGAAGTAGAGTCAATATAAATGGTATTCCAATTAAAAATCGGTTGAGTTTTCACAGAGAAAATCAAGATTAATGCTCTAAATGTGGTGATTCCAAAATAAGGTCCAAAATCGTCTAGGACGACTAGAAACGCCTAAAAAATGAAAAAAAAAAAAGTGAAAAAAATTTTAAATTGTCGAAATCATAATTATTTTGAAGTAGAGTCAATATAAATGGTATTTCAATTAAAAATCGGTTGAGTTTTCACAGAGAAAATCAAGATTAATGCTCTAAATGTGGTGATTCCAAAAAGAAAGGCCAAAATCGTCTAGGACGACTAGAAAGCCTAAAAATGAAAAAAAAAAAAGGTTGAAAAAAAAATTTAAATTGTCGAAATCATAATTATTTTGAAGTAGAGTCAATATAAATGGTATTCCAATTAAAAATCGGTTGAGTTTTCACAGAGAAAATCAAGATTAATGCTTTAAATGTGGTGATTCCAAAATAAGGTCCAAAATCGTCTAGGACGACTAGAAACGCCTAAAAATGAAAAAAATAAAAAAAGTTGAAAAAAATTTTAAATTGTCGAAATCATAATTATTTTGAAGTAGAGTCAATATAAATGGTATTTCAATTAAAAACCGGTTGAGTTTTCACAGAGAAAATCAAGATTAATGCTTTAAATGTGGTGATTCCAAAATAAGGTCTAAAATCGTCTAGGACGACTAGAAACGCCTAAAAATGAAAAATTATTTTGAAGTAGAGTCAATATAAATGGTATTTCAATAAAAAATCGGTTGAGTTTTCACAGAGAAAATCAAGATTAATGCTTTAAATGTGGTGATTCCAAAATAAGGTCCAAAATCGTCTAGGACGACTAGAAACGCCTAAAAATGAAAAAATAAAAAAAGTTGAAAAAAAATTTTAAATTGTCGAAATCAAGATTAATGCTTTAAATGTGGTGATTCCAAAATAAGGTCTAAAATCGTCTAGGACGACTAGAAACGCCTAAAAATGAAAAAATAAAAAAAGTTGAAAAAAAATTTTAAATTGTCGAAATCAAGATTAATGCTTTAAATGTGGTGATTCCAAAATAAGGTCCAAAATCGTCTAGGACGACTAGAAACGCCTAAAAATGAAAAAAAATAAAAAAATTTAAATTGTCGAAATCATAATTATTTTGAAGTAGAGTCAATATAAATGGTATTTCAAAAAAAAATCGGTTGAGTTTTCACAGAGAAAATCAAGATTAATGCTCTAAATGTGGTGATTCCAAAATAAGGGTCCAAAATCGTCTAGGACGACTAGAAACGCCTAAAAATGAAAAAAAAAAAAAAACAAGGTGAAAAAAAATTTTAAATTGTCGAAATCATAATTATTTTGAAGTAGAGTCAATATAAATGGTATTTCAATTAAAAATCGGTTGAGTTTTCACAGAGAAAATCAAGATTAATGCTCTTAATGTGGTGATTCCAAAATAAGGTCCAAAATCGTCTAGGACGACTAGAAAAGCCTAAAAATGAAAAAATAAAAAAAGTTGAAAAAAATTTTAAATTGTCGAAATCATAATTATTTTGAAGTAGAGTCAATATAAATGGTATTCCAATTAAAAACCGGTTGAGTTTTCACAGAGAAAATCAAGATTAATGCTCTAAATGTGGTGATTCCAAAATAAGGTCTAAAATCGTCTAATACGACGAGAAAACGCCTAAAAATGAAAAACCAAAAAAAAGGTGAAAAAAATTTTAAATTGTCGAAATCATAATTATTTTGAGGTAGAGTCAATATAAATGGTATTTCAATTAAAAACCGGTAGAGTTTTCACAGAGAAAATCAAGATTAATGCTGTTAATGTGGTGATTCCAAAATAAGGTCTAAAATCGTCTAGGACGACTAGAAACGCCCAAAAATGAAAAAAATAAAAAAAGTTGAAAAAAATTTTAAATTGTCGAAATCATAATTATTTTGAAGTAGAGTCAATATAAATGGTATTTCAATTAAAAATCGGTTGAGTTTTCACAGAGAAAATCAAGATTATCGCTCTTAATGTGGTGATTCCAAAATAAGGTCCAAAATCGTCTAGGACGCCTAGAAACGCCTAAAAATGAAAAAATAAAAAAAGTTGAAAAAAATTTTAAATTGTCGAAATCATAATTATTTTGAAGTAGAGTCAATATAAATGGTATTTCAATAAAAAATCGGTTGAGTTTTCACAGAGAAAATCAAGATTAATGCTCTAAATGTGGTGATTCCAAAATAGGGTCCAAAATCGTCTAGGACGACTAGAAACGCCTAAAAATGAAAAAATAAAAAAAGTTGAAAAAAAACTTTAAATTGTCGAAATCATAATTATTTTGAAGTAGAGTCAATATAAATGGTATTTCAATTAAAAATCGGTTGAGTTTTCACAGAGAAAATCAAGTTTAATGCTCTAAATGTGGTGATTCTTATATAAAAAAAAAAAAAAAAAAAAAGTTGAAAAAAAATTTTAAATTGTTGAAATCATAATTATTTTGAAGTAGAGTCAATATAAATGGTATTCCCATTAAAAAGCGGTTGAGTTTTCACAGAGAAAATCAAGATTAATGCTTTAAATGTGGTGATTCCAAAATCAGGTCCAAAATCGTCTAGGACGCCTAGAAACGGTTAAAAAATGAAAAAATAAAAAAAGTTGAAAAAAAATTTTAAATTGTCGAAATCATAATTATTTTGAAGTAGAGTCAATATAAATGGTATTACAATTAAAAACCGGTTGAGTTTTCACAGAGAAATTCGAGTTTAATGCTCTAAATGTGGTGATTCTTATATAAAAAAAGTTGAAAAAAAATTTTAAATTGGTGAAATCATAATTATTTTGAAGTAGAGTCAATATAAATGGTATTCCCATTAAAAAGCGGTTGAGTTTTCACAGAGAAAATCAAGATTAATGCTTTAAATGTGGTGATTCCAAAATCAGGTCCAAAATCGTCTAGGACGCCTAGAAACCATAATTATTTTGAAGTAGAGTCAATATAAATGGTATTTCAATTAAAAACCGGTTGAGTTTTCACAGAGAAAATCAAGATTAATGCTTTAAATGTGGTGATTCCAAAATAAGGTCTAAAATCGTCTAGGACGACTAGAAACGCCTAAAAAAAAAAAAAAATCATAATTATTTTGAAGTAGAGTCAATATAAATGGTATTTCAATAAAAAATCGGTTTAGTTTTCACAGAGAAAATCAAGATTAATGTTTTAAATATGTTGATTCCAAAATAAGGTTCAAAATCGTCTAGGACGCCTAGAAAAGCCTAAAAATGAAAAAATAAAAAAAGTTGAAAAAAAATTTTAAATTGTCGAAATCATAATTATTTTGAAGTAGAGTCAATATAAATGGTATTTCAATTAAAAACCGGTTGAGTTTTCACAGAGAAAATCAAGATTAATGCTTTAATGTGGTGATTTCAAAATAAGGTCTAAAATCGTCTAGGACGACTAGAAACGCCTAAAAATGAAAAAATAAAAAAAGTTGAAAAAATATTATAAATTGTCCAAATCATAATTATTTTGAAGAAGAGTCAATATAAATGGTATTTCAATTAAAAACCGGTTGAGTTTTCACAGAGAAAATCAAGATTAATGCTTTAAATGTGGTGATTCCAAAATAAGGTCTAAAATCGGCTAGGACGACTATAAACGCCTAAAATCATAATTATTTTGAAGTAGAGTCAATATAAATGGAATTTCAAAAAAAAATCGGTTGAGTTTTCACAGAGAAAATCAGGATTAATGCTCTAAATATGGTGATTCCAAAATAGGGTCCAAAATCGTCAAGGACGCCTAAAAACGCCTAAAAATAAAAAAAAAAAAAAAAAAAACAAGGTGAAAAAAATTTTAAATTGTCCAAATCATAATTATTATGAAGTAGAGTCAATATAAATGGTATTTCAATTAAAAATCGGTTGAGTTTTCACAGAGAAAATCAAGATTAATGCTCTTAATGTGGTGAATCCAAAATAAGGTCCAAAATCATCTAGGACGACTAGAAAAGCCTAAAACTGAATAAATAAAAAAAAGTTGAAAAAAAACTTTAAATTGTCGAAATCATAATTATTTTGAAGTAGAGTCAATATAAATGGTATTCCAATTAAAAACCGGTTGAGTTTTCACAGAGAAAATCAAGATTAATGCTCAAAATGTGATGATTCCAAAATAAGGTCTAAAATCGTCCAATACGACGAGAAAACGCCTAAAAATGAAAAACCAAAAAAAAGGTGAAAAAAATTTTAAATTGTCGAAATCATAATTATTTTGAGGTAGAGTCAATTGTAATGGTCGTCATATAGTCAAAGAATTTCAAAGATGCAACCTATAGATACAAAACATGCAAAACGGTTGATCAATAGCAATAATTATCCAAAATCTTTGATTTCGCGGCACATTATCCGAAAGCTTTATCCGAGAGCTTTGACCCAGTTCTGCAACCGCAGCATAAGCTTGAGTTGCTGCATCAAAGCTTCTAAGCTGCGCACGCATGCTAATTATGTTGCTAAGCAGCGCAGCTAACTTCGCACATTGGTGAGAGAGCTTTGTATTTTTCATTGGAATTGGACGCTATAAATTCTAATTGGAGGCCAAAATCGTTCTTTTCCGCCTTTGAAGCCAGCCAAGTCAGTGCCAGTGTCGGTATTAAAGTTCGAAGTGTTGTATTAAAGGTTAGATTGGTGCAATCCAATCTGTAAGCTGCGTTGGAGTAATCCGCAGCCATCGACGTACTTGGACCTTAGGAGGCCCACAATTTAAGCATATTGAGTTTTGCTTAATAAAAGGTATGCCATCGATTGAATATTTCTTTAGCAAATATCAGTCATATTAATCGGTTTTTTCGTTTCTCAGCCGGGGGTTGAGCACAATACGTTCCCCCCTCCCGCATCATTGCTTTTGGCAATCAAAGCCTGCTATTGCCAGCAATTGGTGCGGGCATAATTATTTCTTTGGAGTGCGTTATACGCGCACCATCATTGTCTGTCTTGGATATCTGATGCGGAACCCGATCTTGGAGTACACAGTGACTCTGCCAGCCACTCCAAGGACAGGCTTGTCCCCCTTTAAAGTGCCTTTTACCATCGTACCATCGATCGAAGCTCCAAGTGTCGTGCTAGTGCTTTAACCCAAAAAAAAAAAAAAAAAAAAAAAAAAAGAACAAGAAAGACAATCTAAACGAACCGCCTAAAGTTTGGCCATAACCTTAAACTGAAAAAAACTTACAATTGAACTGAAAACTGAAAATTTTGCATATATTGGTGCCACCTGTTAACGTAAAATGATAGAAAGAAACGAAAAGTAATTGTAAAACAAGATTAATTAAAGTTAGTTGAATTGAATTTTGCTTGAGATGTTTGTCTAAAAGAAAAAAAAGAGAAAATTGAAAAATTATATATTATGATAAAATCAAATGTGTTCTTTGCGCACCGAACCGTTCTGTAATATCGCATGTACATTTAAATACAACATACTAACCTAACCTGCTAAAGCAAACGACACCACCGATGGAAGGCCTTTCAACGTTGGAATTTTGTCATGTAAGTGCATAAAAACAATGATTTCAGTGAATCTGAAATACCTGTGGACTTAACCTAAGTCACCTTGCTAATCTTTTCCAATATTGCATACTAACGTACAAGCGATATTTTTTGTACAGATATAAAAAGTAACAAAAAAGAAAAAAATAAAATGTAATGAAAACGATTCGAATTAACAGTGCACAAAGACAATTGAACGAAGAAAAAGTCTCTTTTAATCAAAAAAAAAAAAAAAACAATTGTAAAAATTTAGGAAAAATATATCAATATACACAAAAAAATGAAACTTATTATGCACCGATCAAATAAAAGAAAATTCAATGCCCTAAAGAAAGGAAACAAAAATATGTAGCGATTAGAAAGAACATAAAACAAACATTTCAAGATACATTCATTTTCCTAAAAAAAAAAAAAAATTATTATAAATTAAAAAAATTAAATTAAATCTATTGTAAACTTTTCGAAAAAAAAAATTGAATACGAATTAATGTCATAAACTAAAAACAACACCTATATGTATGTACAAATAATTACGGTTGATATATATCGAAAACAAAAACGAAACAACACAATGAATTCTTAAGAGAACAAAAAAATGTAATCTGAAAGAAATATGTCCACAAAAAAAAAAACACTATCGATCAACGACGATAACGTTATAAAATTCACTTTCGAAGGCTCCCTTGTTTCTGATTTAAAATTAGTAATAAATTCAAGATTATAATGTTTTACAAATCATTCTGCCTTTATTTTGTTCTGCGATGAATTGTATGATGTGTTAGATTTTTACGTTCCTGTGACTTGTTAACGTGATGGGGTAGAAAGCCTTTCTCTTTGGGGATCTTTCTCAACTGTCTTGGAAGGATCATGGTTGGGTAGGGTAGAGAATGCGAGTGTCAACTGACACCATAGACCTCGCCTCTTTTAGCAATAGGATGGGTTTTCCTTTTTTTGTTTGGTCATGGTGATTTTTGCCATGTTTGGGAGTAGAGCTCCTCTTTTACTTTTGTAGGGATCCTAACTTAAGATTTATGTACCAAGGACGAGAAGTAGCAACGAACCCCCCCCGCCTCCCGAATGAGCTAGGGAACCAGAGGATCCTGCCCCGCTACCGCTCTCGCCCGAACCTCGGACGATGTTGGTTTATTGTACGTCTGGAACGTCGTTCAAAATATAGATGGTCGAAGGTTACATAGATTTTTGGCGCCCAAAACGTGGGGCAGCTTAACATAACATCCATTTTAATGCTTAGCATTGAGCATTAGTTATTAAATTTTCTCATTGATTGGGTATAGTTTTAACTGTGTTATTGCTAACTTACTGAATTGCAGTTAGCTGCAACGTGAGTTAGTTTAACGGCCCTTTGAGTGATATTTACTTTATTTTTTTGTAAGGCTTATGCTGATGTTGAACTGATTGATTTGGTCGTTCTGCCGCATATAGTAATACAATGGTTTAAGTCTGTTAACAGGTTAACGATGCTGGAGATTCTAAGAAAGAATTCCATGCCGAACTTTCCATGCTGCACTTAACTAATTATAAATGAATAAGGAAAAAAAAAAAATATATATATAAAAGTAATAGAATATAGCGCTAAGATCAGCTATATAAGGATATGTTATGCTCCACACCCAGGCTCATTTTTGTTTTTCGTATGGTTTTTAGTATGTGGTATTTATTTTAATTGTCGTTGGTGAATCTGTCAGATACAATTGCAGAATACTGAATATTTGGCCCAGCTGCAATATCGGTACTGATTGTTCCTCGGAAAGATGTTGCTACCACAATCGAAATGATCCATAAAAGCTATCAAGTCATACCCTGTGGTTTTAATCGGATTGTTTGAGTAAAGTTGTAAAGTATGATAGAATTTTTGTCTGGAACTTGTGCATATGCCGAAAGTTGCGTATCCTTGCCGATTAATTATGTCGTATGAAACATTTTCTCATAATAATTCTATAGCCATTTTAGTATCAATAGCCCAATTTAAAAACCTTCCTATTGTTTTTAAAATCAAATAGCTTTCACCCCTTTATGTTAACATATAAGTCACACAAGGAATTTAAGAAAGTAATTTCTTTGTTTTTGAAAATAAAATAATGTCTCTAGTTTCTCGAAGTCCACCAAACTCTCAGTCAGTGGAGAAATCTACAAGCTTATGTCGAATTTGTCAGCAAGACATGAACAACACTCAGCAGTGTTATTGCACGCCTTGTACACATAACTTCCATAAACTTTGTTTGGAACAGTGGCTTGAACACCATTTAGAATGTCCTGAATGTAATGCAGAAATAAATCCTGCAAATATAAAATTGGTTATCGGCAACTGCTCGCCGGCTCCAAAGCAAACTGCTGCATCAGCAGCGCCATCAAGTTCAAGAATGGTTACCCGAAATTTATCCAAATCCTTGAACCAAAATCGTAACGTTATCATTCCTAATCCCCCTGAAAGGTCAATGGAAGGTAGTGATGTAGTGATTTCTGGGTTAGATGCAAGTCATAGTTCGAATCAAAATGCCAATGCTCCTTCCAGAAATAATAGTACTCGTCGTAGAGGTAGGCCGATTCGATCTGCCAATGCTAGTCAATATCCTGTCGTGGATTACTCTGCTATTCAACAAATGATCGAACAAACCGTCACACGAGTTATATCGTCTTTGCAAATCAATTCTCGCCCTACAATAATGGAACAACGATCTTTCGCCCCAACTCCCGTTGCGTATTCGCCCAGTAGTTCGACGATTCACAACCGCAAAACGGCTGACATAATCCAAAAGTGGAATTTACACTTTGATGGATCCCCGAAGGACTTGGAGTTGAAGAATTTGTTTACCGGGTCAAAATTCTAACTGAGGAAACTTTGGACAGCGATTTTATGGGCCTTTGTAAGCATTTGCATATCTTGTTTATTGGTAAAGCCCGAGATTGGTTTTGGAGATTTCACAAGCAAGTTGATCGTATTGTTTGGTCAGAATTTTGTGCTGCTCTTCGTCAGCAATATAAAGACTATCGTTCTGAGTTTATGAGTAAAGAACTAGTCAGAGCTCGAAAGCAAAAACTGGGAGAATCTTTTGTACAGTTTCATGACTCGGTAGCATCCTTGATAGACAAGTATGGTCTCAAAATCGGGGAAGGAGAGTTAGTCGAGATTTTACAAAATAACCTGTTGCCCGAAATGCGTCACAATTTGCTCTACCAATCTATCGGTTCGGTTGGTCAGTTACGTCGTTTAGTTCAAATGAGCGAAAACTTAACAAAGGATTTAAATTGTCGTCAGGAAACTTTTTCTCGTGCGAAGCCTGTCGCTCTTCGTCGTCAAGTATGCGAGTTAGAAAATGCCTGTCCTGAAGTAAATGTAGAGGATTATTCAGATTTATATGAATCCGAAATTCTCGATTTACAGAAAGCCCATGCAAACTTTACATGCTGGAATTGTGACGAAAAAGGGCATATTTGGGAAAACTGTCTCCAAGATAGGAGAGTTTTTTGTTATGGATGTGGTACTCCCAATGTATATAAGCCACAGTGTACAAAATGTATCCGTACGCAGACGGAAAACCGACAGAAGGGAGCATCCAACAACAGCCGGATGCCCCCAAAGATGTAGACACAGTGACAGAAAAAGTTTGTTTACAACATAGCACTGCTAAAAAGGGAACGTGTTCCAATCAACAAGGCACACCTAGAGTAGATTTACGTTTTCTTCGTCCTGAAGAAAAACTTGAAAAATATTTAGATGTAAGAAACAGAATATTTAATGAAGTAGGTTCTGTAAAAAATAAGCGTATTATGAGGTTGAAAAAGTATTATAGTAATATTAAGAAAAGTCGTAATTTGTTAGTTTCTACTATCTTTAGTGATCCCAAAGATATGCGCACCTATGCAGAAGTATCGTTTTTGGAATTTACCAAATTAGGTTTGTTAGATACTGGTGCAAATATAAGTTGTATAGGATCTACATTGGCACAAACCGATTTTTCTAATTGTCCTTTCTTTAAGCCTATCAAATCGAGGGCGAAAACTGCTGATGGTAATATTCAATCAGTAATTGGAATTTTAAAAATTGATATGAAATACCAATCTATTTCTAAGCCTATGACATTGCATGTCATACCCACAATCAAGCAAGAATTAATTCTTGGCCATGATTTTTGGAAAATATTCGCTTTAGCTCCAAACGTCATTAATACTTTGGAGGTCGACACAAATAAGATAGACCCAGATAAATATCCGTTAAGTAGCGCTCAATTGCAACAACTTAACGCAGTAAAGCAACTGTTTCCAGATGCTGCTCAAAAATTGGGACGTACTGCTTTAATACGTCACCATATTGATGTAGGAGACGCTATGCCGGTTAAACAACGCTTTTATCCCATAAGTCCAGCCGTAGAAAAACTATTGTATGCAGAAATCGATCGTATGTTAGATCTTGGTGTCATCGAGCCATCCACCAGCGCTTGGAGTTCTCCAATGAGGCTTGTTGTAAAACCAAATAAAGTTCGACTCTGTTTGGACGCACGAAAACTTAATGATGCAACCAAGAAAGATGCCTATCCACTGCCAAGCATCGATGGTATATTTTCTAGGTTGCCGAAGGCAAATATCATTTCAAAACTTGATCTGAAAGATGCTTATTGGCAGATTGAACTTTCTGAAGAATCAAAGCCGCTCACTGCATTTACTGTTCCAGGAAGGCCGCTTTATCAATTTAAGGTCATGCCATTTGGTCTGTGCAATGCACCCTCAACCATGTGTAGGCTAATTGATGAAATAATTCCGCCAGATCTTCGACACTGCGTATTTGGGTATCTAGATGATCTTTGTATAGTTTCAGAAGAATTTTCGACTCATCTATCGATATTGATTAGAATAGCCGAACAGTTAAGAAAAGCCAACTTGACGTTAAATGTCGCAAAAAGCCATTTTGCCGTTACTAAAGTTAACTATCTCGGTTATGTTATTGGTAGCGGAGGGATATGTACCGATCCTGATAAGGTTGCGTGTATTCAGAATTGGCCATCTCCAAGAAATCTTAAACAAGTAAGAGGTTTTTTAGGCGTTTGTGGTTGGTATCGTCGCTTTATAAATAATTTTGCTGATTTAGCTTGTCCAATAACCGATGTTTTGTCGTCCAAGAAAAAGTTTGTTTGGACACCGGAAGCTCAAGTGGCCATGGAAAAACTGAAGTCGGTCTTAACGTCTTCACCAGTGCTACAAAATCCCAATTTTGATGAAAAATTTTTTTTGCATTGCGATGCCAGTGATTATGGAATTGGTGCCGTCTTAGTACAGCTGTCTCCCGAAAAGGAAGAGAAACCAGTCGCATTCATGTCCAAAAAACTGAGTAGAGCCCAACGAAACTATAGTGTTACAGAACGCGAATGTTTAGCGGTGATATTCGCAATTGAAAAGTTTCGTTGTTACTTAGAACTCCAGGAGTTCGAAGTTGTAACGGATCATTCGAGCCTTCTTTGGTTGATGAGACAACAAAATGTTTCAGGCCGCTTAGCCCGCTGGATTTTTCGGTTGCAGCAGTTTAAGTTTGCCATTTCGCACCGCAAAGGCAAAGAACACATAGTGCCAGACGCTTTATCTAGATTGCCAGAAAACGATATAGCATCTTTAGAGATGAGCCCTGTAATCGATTTGAAGTCCACTGCTTTTCAGGAGGAAAGTTATGAACACCTGAAAAACAAATTTCAGCAAAACAGTGCCAGATTTCCGGATATAAAAATTATTGACTCATACCTGTACATTCGTACTGAGCATTCGTCAGGAGACGAAGTACAAGAGAAATTGTCATGGAAACTTTGGGTGCCTGATCAACTTAAAGCCGACGTGCTGAAACAAGCGCATGATAGTCTGACGTCCGCCCATTCGGGTATGCAAAAGACCATTGAAAAATTGCGCAGAAATTTGTTCTGGCCTGGTTTAGCTAAAGATGTGCGAGACTATGTTCGAAACTGTGTTGTTTGTAAAGAGTCCAAAGCTCCAAACTATACACTTCGCCCTCCGATGGGATCTCAAAGTCCTACTTTTAGACCTTTCCAGAGATTATACATAGACTTGTTAGGACCGTATCCAAGGAGTAAGCAAGGTCATGTTGGATTGTTGATCGTGCTAGATCATTTTAGCAAATTTCATTGGCTGCAGCCTTTGAAAAAGTTCACCTCTGATGCTGTTAGAGAATTCTTGCTTAAACAGATTTTTCACAGCTTTGGGGTCCCCGAAACAATTGTTAGTGATAATGGAACACAATTTAAGGCAAACGAATTCAATGCTTTTTTGACAGAGCTAGGAATACGACATGTCTATACGGCTCTATATTCTCCACAAAGCAATGCTGCTGAGCGTGTAAATAGATCGTTACTAGCCGCGATTCGATCCTATTTAAAGCAAGATCAAACATATTGGGATGAAAATCTTACGAGTATATCTTGCTCATTACGATCCTCGTTGCACCAGTCGTTAGGTTGTTCACCTTATCGTGCTCTTTTTGGATTGGATATGATTACCCATGGTTCCGACTATAAACTCTTAAAGCAATTGTCCCTATTGGAAGAACCTCTAGTACCCCTATTTAGATCGGATAGCCTTGCTTTGTTAAGGAAGGACATCCAATCTAACATTAAAAAGGCTCATGAACGATATGAACGACAATATAATTTGCGCTGTAAGCCAGTCTCCTTTACAGAAGGTCAAGAAGTTTTCCGCCGCAACTTTACACTCAGTAAATTTGCCCATAACTATAATGCTAAGCTTGCACCTCAATTTGTAAAGTGTAGAGTTAAAAAGAAACTAGGTAGTTCCTTTTATTTACTGGAGGATTTACAAGGTCGTGAAATTGGTACTTTCCATGCTAAAGATATAAAGCAATAAAACAATTTTAGAAAGCAAAGCGATTTCCCGCTAATATTCTGTCTAACGGTGGTATATTATCGGGTGGTGTAATGGTCGTCATATAGTCAAAGAATTTCAAAGATGCAACCTATAGATACAAAACATGCAAAACGGTTAATCAATAGCAATAATTATCCAAAAGCTTTGATTTCGCTGCACATTATCCGAAAGCTTTATCCGAGAGCTTTGACCCAGTTATGCAACCGCAGCATAAGCTTGAGTTGCTGCATAAAAGCTTCTAAGCTGCGCACGCATGCTAATTATGTTGCTAAGCAGCGCAGCTAACTTTGCACATTGGTGAGAGAGCTTTGTATTTTTCATTGGAATTGGACGCTATAAATTCTAATTGGAGGCCAAAATCGTTCTTTTCCGCCTTTGAAGCCAGCCAAGTCAGTGCCAGTGTCGGTATTAAAGTTCGAAGTGTTGTATTAAAGGTTAGATTGGTGCAATCCAATCTGTAAGCTGCGTTGGAGTAATCCGCAGCCATCGACGTACTTGGACCTTAGGAGGCCCACAATTTAAGCATATTGAGTTTTGCTTAATAAAAGGTATGCCATCGATTGAATATTTCTTTAGCAAATATCAGTCATATTAATCGGTTTTTTCGTTTCTCAGCCGGGGGTTGAGCACAATACGTTCCCCCCTCCCGCATCATTGCTTTTGGCAATCAAAGCCTGCTATTGCCAGCAATTGGTGCGGGCATAATTATTTCTTTGGAGTGCGTTATACGCGCACCATCATTGTCTGTCTTGGATATCTGATGCGGAACCCGATCTTGGAGTACACAGTGACTCTGCCAGCCACTCCAAGGACAGGCTTGTCCCCTTTAAAGTGCCTTTTACCATCGTACCATCGATCGAAGCTCCAAGTGTCGTGCTAGTGCTTTAACCCAAAAAAAAAAAAAAAAAAAAAAAAAAAGAACAAGAAAGACAATCTAAACGAACCGCCT
This sequence comes from Drosophila dunni, assembly GCA_018152125.1. Lineage (NCBI taxonomy): Eukaryota > Metazoa > Arthropoda > Insecta > Diptera > Drosophilidae > Drosophila > Drosophila dunni. The sequence continues at coordinate 8,433 of JAECXC010000055.1, read as the reverse complement.
AAAGTTTGGCCATAACCTTAAACTGAAAAAAAACTTACAATTGAACTGAAAACTGAAAATTTTGCATATATTGGTGCCACCTGTTAACGTAAAATGATAGAAAGAAACGAAAAGTAATTGTAAAACAAGATTAATTAAAGTTAGTTGAATTGAATTTTGCTTGAGATGTTTGTCTAAAAAGAAAAAAAGAAAAAATTGAAAAATTATATATTATGATAAAATCAAATGTGTTCTTTGCGCACCGAACCGTTCTGTAATATCGCATGTACATTTAAATACAACATACTAACCTAACCTGCTAAAGCAAACGACACCACCGATGGAAGGCCTTTCAACGTTGGAATTTTGTCATGTAAGTGCATAAAAACAATGATTTCAGTGAATCTGAAATACCTGTGGACTTAACCTAAGTCACCTTGCTAATCTTTTCCAATATTGCATACTAACGTACAAGCGATATTTTTTGTACAGATATAAAAAGTAACAAAAAAGAAAAAAAATAAAATGTAATGAAAACGATTCGAATTAACAGTGCACAAAGACAATTGAACGAAGAAAAAGTCTCTTTTTAATCAAAAAAAAAAAAAAAAAAAATTGTAAAAATTTAGGAAAAATATATCAATATACACAAAAAAATGAAACTTATTATGCACCGATCAAATAAAAGAAAATTCAATGCCCTAAAGAAAGGAAACAAAAATATGTAGCGATTAGCAAGAACATAAAACAAACATTTCAAGATACATTCATTTTCCTAAAAAAAAAAAAAAAAAAATTATTATAAATTAAAAAAAATTAAATTAAATCTATTGTAAACTTTTCGAAAAAAAAAAATTGAATACGAATTAATGTCATAAACTAAAAACAACACCTATATGTATGTACAAATAATTACGGTTGATATATATCGAAAACAAAAACGAAACAACACAATGAATTCTTAAGAGAACAAAAAAATGTAATCTGAAAGAAATATGTCCACAAAAAAAAACACTATCGATCAACGACGATAACGTTATAAAATTCACTTTCGAAGGCTCCCTTGTTTCTGATTTAAAATTAGTAATAAATTCAAGATTATAATGTTTTACAAATCATTCTGCCTTTATTTTGTTCTGCGATGAATTGTATGATGTGTTAGATTTTTACGTTCCTGTGACTTGTTAACGTGATGGGGTAGAAAGCCTTTCTCTTTGGGGATCTTTCTCAACTGTCTTGGAAGGATCATGGTTGGGTAGGGTAGAGAATGCGAGTGTCAACTGACACCATAGACCTCGCCTCTTTTAGCAATAGGATGGGTTTTCCTTTTTTTGTTTGGTCATGGTGATTTTTGCCATGTTTGGGAGTAGAGCTCCTCTTTTACTTTTGTAGGGATCCTAACTTAAGATTTATGTACCAAGGACGAGAAGTAGCAACGAACCCCCCCCGCCTCCCGAATGAGCTAGGGAACCAGAGGATCCTGCCCCGCTACCGCTCTCGCCCGAACCTCGGACGATGTTGGTTTATTGTACGTCTGGAACGTCGTTCAAAATATAGATGGTCGAAGGTTACACAATATAAATGGTATTTCAATTAAAAACCGGTAGAGTTTTCACAGAGAAAATCAAGATTAATGCTCTTAATGTGGTGATTCCAAAATAAGGTCTAAAATCGTCTAGGACGACTAGAAACGCCCAAAAATTACAAAATAAAAAAAGTTGAAAAAAAATTTTAAATTGTCGAAATCATAATTATTTTGAAGAAGAGTCAATATAAATGGTATTTCAATTAAAAATCGGTTGAGTTTTCACAGAGAAAATCAAGATTATCGCTCTTAATGTGGTGATTCCAAAATAAGGTCCAAAATCGTCTAGGACGCCTAGAAAAGCCTAAAAATGAAAAAATAAAAAAAGTTGAAAAAAAATTTTAAATTGTCGAAATCATAATTATTTTGAAGTAGAGTCAATATAAATGGTATTTCAATAAAAAATCGGTTGAGTTTTCACAGAGAAAATCAGGATTAATGCTCTAAATATGGTGATTCCAAAATAGGGTCCAAAATCGTCTAGGACGACTAGAAAAGCCTAAAACTGAATAAATAAAAAAAGTTGAAAAAAAACTTTAAATTGTCGAAATCATAATTATTTTGAAGTAGAGTCAATATAAATGGTATTCCAATTAAAAACCGGTTGAGTTTTCATAGAGAAAATCGAGTTTAATGCTCTAAATGTGGTGATTCTTATATAAAAAAAGTTGAAAAAAATTTTAAATTGGTGAAATCATAATTATTTTGAAGTAGAGTCAATATAAATGGTATTCCCATTAAAAAGCGGTTGAGTTTTCACAGAGAAAATCAAGATTAATGCTTTAAATGTGGTGATTCCAAAATAAGGTCCAAAATCGTCTAGGACGCCTAGAAACGGCTAAAAAATGAAAAAATAAAAAAAGTAGAAAAAAAAATTCTAAATTGTCGAAATCATAATTATTTTGAAGTAGAGTCAATATAAATGGTATTACAATTAAAAACCGGTTGAGTTTTCACAGAGAAATTCGAGTTTAATGCTCTAAATGTGGTGATTCTTAAATAAAAAAAGTTGAAAAAAATTTTAAATTGGTGAAATCATAATTATTTTGAAGTAGAGTCAATATAAATGGTATTCCCATTAAAAAGCGGTTGAGTTTTCACAGAGAAAATCAAGATTAATGCTTTAAATGTGGTGATTCCAAAATCAGGTCCAAAATCGTCTAGGACGCCTAGAAACGGCTAAAAATGAAAAAATAAAAAAAGGTTGAAAAAAAATTTTAAATTGTCGAAATCATAATTATTTTGAAGTAGAGTCAATATAAATGGTATTTCAATTAAAAACCGGTTGAGTTTTCACAGAGAAAATCAAGATTAATGCTTTAAATGTGGTGATTCCAAAATAAGGTCTAAAATCGTCTAGGACGACTAGAAACGCCTAAAATCATAATTATTTTGAAGTAGAGTCAATATAAATGGTATTTCAATAAAAAATCGGTTTAGTTTTCACAGAGAAAATCAAGATTAATGTTTTAAATATGTTGATTCCAAAATAAGGTCCAAAATCGTCTAGGACGCCTAGAAACGCCTAAAAATGAAAAAATAAAAAAAGTTGAAAAAAAATTTTAAATTGTCGAAATCATAATTATTTTGAAGTAGAGTCAATATAAATGGTATTTCAATTAAAAACCGGTTGAGTTTTCACAGAGAAAATCAAGATTAATGCTTTAAATGTGGTGATTCCAAAATAAGGTCTAAAATCGTCTAGGACGACTAGAAACGCCTAAAAATGAAAAAATAAAAAAAGTTGAAAAAATATTATAAATTGTCCAAATCATAATTATTTTGAAGTAGAGTCAATATAAATGGTATTTCAATTAAAAACCGGTTGAGTTTTCACAGAGAAAATCAAGATTAATGCTTTAAATGTGGTGATTCCAAAATAAGGTCTAAAATCGTCTAGGACGACTAGAAACGCCTAAAAATGAAAAAAAAAACATAATTATTTTGAAGTAGAGTCAATATAAATGGTATTTCAATAAAAAATCGGTTGAGTTTTCACAGAGAAAATCAAGATTAATGCTCTAAATGTGGTGATTCCAAAATAAGGTCCAAAATCGTCTAGGACGCCTAGAAACGCCTAAAAATAAAAAAAAAAAAAAAAAAACAGGTGAAAAAAAATTTTAAATTGTCCAAATCATAATTATTTTGAAGTAGAGTCAATATAAATGGTATTCCAATTAAAAATCGGTTGAGTTTTCACAGAGAAAATCAAGATTAATGCTCTTAATGTGGTGATTCCAAAATAAGGTCCAAAATCGTCTAGGACGACTAGAAACGCCTAAAAATGAAAAAATAAAAAAAGTTGAAAAAAAACTTATAAATTGTCGAAATCATAATTATTTTGAAGTAGAGTCAATATAAATGGTATTCCAATTAAAAACCGGTTGAGTTTTCACAGAGAAAATCAAGATTAATGCTCTAAATGTGGTGATTCCAAAATAAGGTCTAAAATCGTCTAGGACGACTAGAAAACGCCTAAAAATGAAAAACCAAAAAAAAAGTTGAAAAAAATTTTAAATTGTCGAAATCATAATTATTTTGAAGTAGAGTCAATATAAATGGTATTTCAATTAAAAACCGGTTGAGTTTTCACAGAGAAAATCAAGATTAATGCTCTAAATGTGGTGATTCCAAAATAAGGTCTAAAATCGTCTAGGACGACTAGAAACGCCTAAAAATGAAAAAATAAAAAAAAGTTGAAAAAAAATTTTAAATTGTCGAAATCATAATTATTTTGAAGTAGAGTCAATATAAATGGTATTTCAATTAAAAATCGGTTGAGTTTTCACAGAGAAAATCAAGATTAATGCTCTTAATGTGGTGATTCCAAAATAAGGTCTAAAATCGTCTAGGACGACTAGAAACGCCTAAAAATGAAAAAATAAAAAAAGTTGAAAAAAAATTTTAAATTGTCGAAATCATAATTATTTTTAAGTAGAGTCAATATAAATGGTATTTCAATTAAAAACCGGTTGAGTTTTCACAGAGAAAATCAAGATTAATGCTCTAAATGTGGTGATTCCAAAATAAGGTCTAAAATCGTCTAGGACGACTAGAAACGCCTAAAAAAAAAATAAAAAAAAGTTAAAAAAAAATTTTAAATTGTCGAAATCATAATTATTTTGAAGTAGAGTCAATATAAATGGTATTCCAATTAAAAACCGGTTGAGTTTTCACAGAGAAAATCAAGATTAATGCTCTAAATGTGGTGATTCCAAAATAAGGTCTAAAATCGTCTAGGACGACTAGAAACGCCTAAAAATAAAAAAACAAAAAAAGGTGAAAAAAATTTTAAATTGTCGAAATCATAATTATTTTGAAGTAGAGTCAATATAAATGGTATTCCAATTAAAAATCGGTTGAGTTTTCACAGAGAAAATCAAGATTAATGCTCTTAATGTGGTGATTCCAAAATAAGGTCTAAAATCGTCTAGGACGACTAGAAACGCCTAAAAATGAAAAAATAAAAAAAGTTGAAAAAAAAAATTATAAATTGTCGAAATCATAATTATTTTGAAGTAGAGTCAATATAAATGGTATTCCAATTAAAAACCGGTTGAGTTTTCACAGAGAAAATCAAGATTAATGCTCTAAATGTGGTGATTCCAAAATAAGGGTCTAAAATCGTCTAGGACGACTAAAACAAAAATGAAAAAATAAAAAAAGTTGAAAAAAAATTATAAATTGTCCAAATCATAATTATTTTGAAGTAGAGTCAATATAAATGGTATTCCAATTAAAAACCGGTTGAGTTTTCACAGAGAAAATCAAGATTAATGCTCTAAATGTGGTGATTCCAAAATAAGGTCTAAAATCGTCTAGGACGACTAGAAACGCCTAAAAATGAAAAAATAAAAAAAAAAAAAGTTGAAAAAAAATTATAAATTGTCCAAATCATAATTATTTTGAAGTAGAGTCAATATAAATGGTATTCCAATTAAAAACCGGTTGAGTTTTCACAGAGAAAATCAAGATTAATGCTCTAAATGTGGTGATTCCAAAATAAGGTCTAAAATCGTCTAGGACGACTAGAAACGCCTAAAAATGAAAAAATAAAAAAAGTTGAAAAAAATTTTAAATTGTCGAAATCATAATTATTTTGAAGTAGAGTCAATATAAATGGTATTCCAATTAAAAACCGGTTGAGTTTTCACAGAGAAAATCAAGATTAATGCTCTAAATGTGGTGATTCCAAAATAAGGTCTAAAATCGTCTAGGACGACTAGAAACGCCTAAAAATGAAAAAAATTATAAATTGTCCAAATCACAATTATTTTGAAGTAGAATCAATATAAATGGTATTCCACTTAAAAACCGGTTGAGTTTTCACAGAGAAAATGAAGATTATTGCTTTTAATGTGGTGATTCCAAAATAAGGTCTAAAATCGTCTAGGACGACTAGAAACGCCTAAAAATGAAAAAAAAAAAAAAAGTTGAAAAAAAATTTTAAATTGTCGAAATCATAATTATTTTGAAGTAGAGTCAATATAAATGGTATTCCAATTAAAAACCGGTTGAGTTATCACAGAGAAAATCAAGATTAATGCTCTTAATGTGGTGATTCCAAAATAAGGTCTAAAATCGTCTAGGACGACTAGAAACACCTAAAAATGAAAAAATAAAAAAAATCGAAAAAAAATTATAAATTGTCGAAATCATAATTATTTTGAAGTAGAGTCAATATAAATAGTATTTCAATTAAAAAATGGTTGAGTTTTCACAGAGAAAATCAATATTAATGCTCTTAATGTGGTGATTCCAAAATAAGGTCTAAAATCGTCTAGGACGCCTAGAAACGCCTAAAAATGAAAAAAAAAAAAAAAAAAAAATTAAATGTCCAAATCATAATTATTTTGAAGTAGAGTCAATATAAATGGTATTTCAATTAAAAACCGGTTGAGTTTTCACAGAGAAAATCAAGATTAATGCTCTAAATGTGGTGATTCCAAAATAAGGTCTAAAATCGTCTAGGACGACTAGAAACGCCTAAAAATGAAAAAAAAAAAAAAAGTTGAAAAAAAATTTTAAATTGTCGAAATCATAATTATTTTGAAGTAGAGTCAATATAAATGGTATTCCAATTAAAAACCGGTTGAGTTTTCACAGAGAAAATCAAGATTAATGCTCTAAATGTGGTGATTCCAAAATAAGGTCCAAAATCGTCTAGGACGCCCAGAAACGCCTAAAAATGAAAAAATAAAAAAAAGGTGAAAAAAATTATAAATTGTCCAAATCATAATTATTTTGAAGTAGAGTCAATATATATGGTATTCCAATTAAAAACCGGTTGAGTTTTCACAGAGAAAATCAAGATTAATGCTCTAAATGTGGTGATTCCAAAATAAGGTCTAAAATCGTCTAGGACGACTAGAAACGCCTAAAAATGAAAAAAAAAAAAAAAAGAAAAAAAATTATAAATTGTCGAAATCATAATTATTTTGAAGTAGAGTCAATATAAATGGTATTCCATTAAAAAACCGGTTGAGTTTTCACAGAGAAAATCAAGATTAATGCTCTAAATGTGGTGATTCCAAAATAAGGTCTAAAATCGTCTAGGACGACTAGAAACGCCTAAAAATGAAAAAATAAAAAAAGTTGAAAAAAAATTATAAATTGTCCAAATCATAATTATTTTGAAGTAGAGTCAATATAAATGGTATTCCATTAAAAAACCGGTTGAGTTTTCACAGAGAAAATCAAGATTAATGCTCTAAATGTGGTGATTCCAAAATAAGGTCTAAAATCGTCTAGGACGACTAGAAACGCCTAAAAATGAAAAAATAAAAAAAGTTGAAAAAAATTATAAATTGTCCAAATCATAATTATTTTGAAGTAGAGTCAATATAAATGGTATTCCAATTAAAAACCGGTTGAGTTTTCACAGAGAAAATCAAGATTAATGCTCTAAATGTGGTGATTCCAAAATAAGGTCTAAAATCGTCTAGGACGACTAGAAACGCCTAAAAATGAAAAAATAAAAAAAGTCGAAAAAAAATTATAAATTGTCCAAATCATAATTATTTTGAAGTAGAGTCAATATAAATGGTATTCCAATTAAAAACCGGTTGAGTTTTCACAGAGAAAATCAAGATTAATGCTCTAAATGTGGTGATTCCAAAATAAGGTCTAAAATCGTCTAGGACGACTAGAAACGCCTAAAAATGAAAAAAATAAAAAAAGTTGAAAAAAAATTATAAATTGTCCAAATCATAATTATTTTGAAGTAGAGTCAATATAAATGGTATTTCAATTAAAAATCGGTTGAGTTTTCACAGAGAAAATCAAGATTAATGCTCTAAATGTGGTGATTCCAAAATAAGGTCTAAAATCGTCTAGGACGACTAGAAACGCCTAAAAATGAAAAAATAAAAGAAAAAAAAAAAAAAAGTTGAAAAAAAATTATAAATTGTCGAAATCATAATTATTTTGAAGTAGAGTCAATATAAATGGTATTCCAATTAAAAACCGGTTGAGTTTTCACAGAGAAAATCAAGATTAATGCTCTAAATGTGGTGATTCCAAAATAAGGTCTAAAATCGTCTAGGACGACTAGAAACGCCTAAAAATGAAAAAAATAAAAAAAGTTGAAAAAAAATTATAAATTGTCGAAATCATAATTATTTTGAAGTAGAGTCAATATAAATGGTATTTCAATTAAAAACCGGTTGAGTTTTCACAGAGAAAATCAAGATTAATGCTCTAAATGTGGTGATTCCAAAATAAGGTCTAAAATCGTCTAGGACGACTAGAAACGCCTAAAAATGAAAAAATAAAAAAAGTTGAAAAAAAATTTATAAATTGTCGAAATCATAATTATTTTGAAGTAGAGTCAATATAAATGGTATTCCAATTAAAAACCGGTTGAGTTT
>JAECXC010000540.1:0-44145 GCA_018152125.1 Drosophila dunni | reverse complement strand
AATTGTCGAAATCAATTATTTTGAAGTATAGTCAATATAAATGGTATTTCACTAAAAAATCGGTTGAGTTTCACAGAGAAAATCAAGATTACTGCTCTAAATGTGGTGATTCCAAATAAGGTCTAAAATCGTCTAGGACGACTAGAAACGCCTAAAAATGACAAAATAAAATTTTTAAATTGTCGAAATCATAATTATTTTGAAGTAGAGTCAATATAAATGGTATTTCCACCCAAAAACCGGTTGAGTTTTTACAGAGAAAATCATGATGAATGCTCTAAATGTGGTGATTCCAAATAAGGTCTAAAATCGTCTAGGACGACTAGAAACGCCTAAAAATAAAATCAAAACAAAAATTGGAAAAAAAATTATAAAATTGTCGAAATCAAAGGATTAATGCCTTAAATGTCTGATTCCAAATGAAGGTCCAAATCGTCTAGGACGCCTAGAAACGTCTAAAAATTGAAAATAAAAAAAAAAGGTGAAAGAAAATTTATAAATTGTCGAAATCATAATTATTTCGAAGTAGAGTCAATATAAATGGGTATTTCAATTAAAAACCGGTTGAGTTTTGCACAGAAAAATCAAGATTAATGCTCTAAATGTGTGTAGATTCCAAAACAAGGTCCAAAATCGTCTAGGACGACTAGAAACGCCCTAAAAAATGAAAAAAAAAAAAAAAGTCTTGAAAAAAATTTTAAATTGTCGAAATCATAATTATTTTGAAGTAGAGTCAATATAAATGGTATTCCAATTAAAAATCGGTTGAGTTTTCACAGAGAAAATCAAGATTAATGCTCTTAATGTGGTGATTCCAAAATAAGGTCCAAAATCGTCTAGGACGACTAGAAACGCCTAAAAAATGAAAAAAATAAAAAAAAGTTGAAAAAAATTTTAAATTGTCGAAATCATTTTTTTATTGTGGAGTAAATCTTGGTGGTGTTTGATTTAAAAATCTGGTGGGTTTTTCACAGAGAAAATCAAGATTAATGCTCTAAATGTGGTGATTCCAAAAATAAGGTCTAAAATCGTCTAGGACGACTAGAAACGCCTAAAAATGAAAAAATAAAAAAAAGTTGAAAAAAATTTTAAATTGTCGAAATCATAATTATTTTGAAGTAGAGTCAATATAAATGGTATTTCAATTAAAAACCGGTTGAGTTTTCACAGAGAAAATCAAGATTAATGCTCTAAATGTGGTGATTCCAAAATAAGGTCCAAAATCGTCTAGGACGACTAGAAACGCCTAAAAAATGAAAAAATAAAAAAAGTTGAAAAAATTTTAAATTGTCCAAATCATAATTATTTTGAAGTAGAGTCAATATAAATGGTATTCCAATTAAAAATCCGGTTGAGTTTTCACAGAGAAAATCAAGATTAATGCTCTAAATGTGGTGATTCCAAAATAATTAAATTGTCAAAATAGAAATCATAATTATTTTGGAAGTAGAGTCAATATAAATGGTAATTTCAATTAAAAACCGGTTGAATTTTCACAGAGAAAATCAAGATTCTCAAATGTGGTGATTCCAAAATAAGGTCCAAAATCGTCTAGGACGACTAGAAACGCCAAAAAATGAAAAAAAATAAAAAAGTTAAAAAATCATAATTATTTTGAAGTAGAGTCAATATAAATGGTATTCCAATTAAAAACCGGTTGAGTTTTCACAGAAAAAATCAAGATTAATGCTCTAAATGTGGTGATTCCAAAATAAGGTCTAAAATCGTCTAGGACGACTAGAAACGCCTAAAAATGAAAAAAAAAAAAAAAAGTTGAAAAAAATTTTTAAATTGTCGAAATCATAATTATTTTGAAGTAGAGTCAATATAAATGGTATTCCAATTAAAAACCGGTTGATTACAGAAAATCAAGATTAATGCTCTAAATGTGGTGATTCCAAAATAAGGTCTAAAATCGTCTAGGACGACTAGAAACGCCTAAAAAAAAGTAAATAAAAAAAGTTGAAAAAAAATTAAAAAAAAAAGTTGAAAAATAAATTGTCGAAATCATAATTATTTTGAAGTAGAGTCAATATAAATGGTATTTCAATTAAAAACCGGTTGAGTTTTCACAGAGAAAATCAAGATTAATGCTCTAAATATGGTGATTCCAAAATAAGGTCCAAAATCGTCTAGGACGCCTAGAAACGCCTAAAAATGAAAAAACAAAAAAAAAGTTAAAAAAAAAAATTTTAAATTGTCGAAATCATAATTATTTTGAAGTAGAGTCAATATAAATGGTATTCCAATTAAAAACCGGTTGAGTTTTCACAGAGAAAATCAAGATTAATGCTCTAAATGTGGTGATTCCAAAATAAGGTCTAAAATCGTCTAGGACGACTAGAAACGCCTAAAAATGAAAAAATAAAAAAGTTGAAAAAAATTTTAAATTGTCGAAATCATAATTATTTTGAAGTAGAGTCAATATAAATGGTATTCCAATTAAAAACCGGTTGAGTTTTCACAGAGAAAATCAAGATTAATGCTCTTAATGTGGTGATTCCAAAATAAGGTCCAAAATCGTCTAGGACGACTAGAAACGCCTAAAAATGAAAAAATAAAAAAAAGTTGAAAAAAAATTTTAAATTGTCGAAATCATAATTATTTTGAAGTAGAGTCAATATAAATGGTATTCCAATTAAAAACCGGTTGAGTTTTCACAGAGAAAATCAAGATTAATGCTCTTAAAGTGGTGATTCCAAAATAAGGTCTAAAATCGTCTAGGACGACTAGAAACGCCTAAAAATGAAAAAAATAAAAAAAGTTGAAAAAAATTATAAATTGTCGAAATCATAATTATTTTGAAGTAGAGTCAATATAAATGGTATTCCAATTAAAAACCGGTTGAGTTTTCACAGAGAAAATCAAGATTAATGCTCTAAATGTGGTGATTCCAAAATAAGGTCCAAAATCGTCTAGGACGACTAGAAACGCCTAAAAATGAAAAAAAAAAAAGTTGAAAAAAAATTTTAAATTGTCGAAATCATAAGTATTAATGCTCTAAAAACCGGTTGAGTTTTCACAGAAAAATCAAGATTAATGCCTAATGTGGTGATTCCAAAATAAGGTCTAAAATCGTCTAGGACGACTAGAAACGCCTAAAAATGAAAAAAAAAAAAAAGTTGAAAAAAAAATTTTAAATTGTCAAACATAATTATTTTGAAGTAGAGTCAATATAAATGGTATTTCAATTAAAATGGTTGAGTTTTCACAGAGAAAATCAAGATTAATGCTCTAAATGTGGTGATTCCAAAATAAGGTCAAAAATCGTCTAGGACGACTAGAAACGCCTAAAAAATGAAAAAAATAAAAAAAGTTGAAAAAAATTATAAATTGTCGAAATCATAATTATTTTGAAGTAGAGTCAATATAAATGGTATTCCAATTAAAAACCGGTTGAGTTTTCACAGAGAAAATCAAGATTAATGCTCTAAATGTGGTGATTCCAAAATAAGGTCTAAAATCGTCTAGGACGACTAGAAACGCCTAAAAATGAAAAAAATAAAAAAAGTTAAAAAAAATTTTAAATTGTCGAAATCATAATTATTTTGAAGTAGAGTCAATATAAATGGTATTCCAATTAAAAACCGGTTGAGTTTTTCACAGAGAAAATCAAGATTAATGCTCTTAAATGGGTGATTTCAAAATAAGGTCCAAAATCGTCTAGGAGACTAGAAACGCCTAAAAATGAAAAAAATAAAAAAAGTTGAAAAAAATTTTAAATTGTCGAAATCATAATTATTTTGAAGTAGAGTCAATATAAATGGTATTTCAATTAAAAACCGGTTGAGTTTTCACAGAGAAAATCAAGATTAATGCTCTTAAATGTGGTGATTCCAAAATAAGGTCTAAAATCGTCTAGGACGACTAGAAACGCCTAAAAATGAAAAAATAAAAAAAGTTGAAAAAAAATTTTTAAATTGTCGAAATCATATTAATAAATCAAAAAATAAAAACACAAAACTAAAAAAAAAAAAAAAAAATTTTGAAGTTATTTTAAGAGTCAATATAAATGGTATTCCAATTAAAAACCGGTTGAGTTTTCACAGAGAAAATCAAGATTAATGCTCTAAATGTGGTGATTCCAAAATAAGGTCTAAAATCGTCTAGGACGACTAGAAACGCCTAAAAATGAAAAAATAAAATAAAAAGTTAAAAAAAAATTTTAAATTGTCGAAATCATAATTATTTTGAAGTAGAGTCAATATAAATGGTATTCCAATTAAAAACCGGTTGAGTTTTCACAGAGAAAATCAAGATTAATGCTCTAAATGTGGTGATTCCAAAAATAAGGTCTAAAATCGTCTAGGACGACTAGAAACGCCTAAAAATAAAAAAATAAAAAGTGAAAAAATTTTAAATTGTCGAAATCATAATTATTTTGAATAGAGTCAATATAAATGTGAAATAAAAGTTAGTTTTCAAGAAAATCAAGATTAATCTCTAAATGTGGTGATTCCAAAAAAGTCCAAAATCGTGACTAAAACGCCTAAAAAATGAAAAAATAAAAAAGTTTAAAAAAAAATTATAAATTGTCCAAATCATAATTATTTTGAAAGAGTCAATATAAATGGTATTCCAATTAAAAACCGGTTGAGTTTATCAAAAAAATCAAGATTAATGCTCTAAATGTGGTGATTCCAAAATAAGGTCCAAAATCGTCTAGGACGACTAGAAACGCCTAAAAATGAAAAAAATAAAAAAGTTGAAAAAAAATTATAAATTGTCGAAATCATAATTATTTTGAAGTAGAGTCAATATAAATGGTATTCCAATTAAAAACCGGTTGAGTTTTCACAGAGAAAATAACAAGATTAATGCTCTTAATGTGGTGATTCCAAAATAAGGTCTCAAAATCGTCTAGGACGACTAGAAACGCCTAAAAATGAAAAAATAAAAAAATTGAAAAAAAATTATAAATTGTCCAAATCATAATTATTTTGAAGTAGAGTCAATATAAATGGTATTTCAATTAAAAACCGGTTGAGTTTTCACAGAGAAAATCAAGATTAATGCTCTTAATGTGGTGATTCCAAAATAAGGTCTAAAATCGTCTAGGACGACTAAAAACAAAAATGAAAAAATAAAAAAATAAAAAAATTGAAAAAATTTTAAATTGTCGAAATCATAATTAATTTGAAGTAGAGATCAATATAAATGGTATTCCAATTAAAAACCGGTTGAATTTCCACAGAAGAAAAATCAAGATTAATGCTCTAAATGTGGTGATTCCAAAATAAAGGTCTAAAATCGTCTAGGACGACTAGAAACGCCTAAAAATGAAAAAAATAAAAAAGTTGAAAAAAAATTTTAAATTGTCGAAATCATAATTATTTTGAAGTAGAGTCAATATAAATGGTATTCAATTAAACGGCTGAGTTTCACAGAGAAAATCAATAATTTGTTGGTCAATATAAATGGTATTTCAATTAAAAACGTTGGAGTTTTCACGAGAAAATCAAGATTAATGCTCTAAATGTGGTGATTCCAAAATAAGGTCCAAAATCGTCTAGGACGACTAGAAACGCCTAAAAATGAAAAAAAAAAAAAAAAGTGAAAAAAAATTTTTAAATTGTCGAAATCATAAAAGAGAAAATCAAGATTAATGCTCTAAATGTGGTGATTCCAAAATAAGGTCTAAAATCGTCTAGGACGACTAGAAACGCCTAAAAAATGAAAAAAATAAAAAAGTTGAAAAAAAATTTTAAATTGTCGAAATCATAATATAAAAACAAAAAGGAGTTAAATAAATTGTCCAAATCATAATTATTTTGAAGTAGAGTCAATATAAATGGTATTCCAATTAAAAAGTTGAATTTTAAAGAAAATCAAGATTAATGCTCTAAATGTGGTGATTCCAAAATAAGGTCTAAAATCGTCTAGGACACTAGAAACGCCAAAAAAAAAAAATAGTTTTAAAAAAATTTTAAATTGTCGAAATCATAATTATTTTGAAGTAGAGTCAATATAAATGGTATTTCAATTAAAAACCGGTTGAGTTTTTACAGAGAAAATCAAGATTAATGCTCTAAATGTGGTGATTCCAAAATAAGGTCTAAAATCGTCTAGGACGACTAGAAACGCCTAAAAATGAAAAAATTAAAAAAGTTGAAAAAAAATTATAAATTGTCCAAATCATAATTATTTTGAAGTAGAGTCAATATAAATGGTATTCCAATTAAAAACCGGTTGAGTTTTCACAGAGAAAATCAAGATTAATGCTCTTAATGTGGTGATTCCAAAATAAGGTCTAAAATCGTCTAGGACGACTAGAAACGCCTAAAAATGAAAAAATAAAAAAAGTTGAAAAAAAATTATAAATTGTCCAAATCATAATTATTTTGAAGTAGAGTCAATATAAATGGTATTCCAATTAAAAACCGGTTGAGTTTGCACAGAGAAAATCAAGATTAATGCTCTTAATGTGGTGATTCCAAAATAAGGTCTAAAATCGTCTAGGACGACTAGAAACGCCTAAAAATGAAATAATAAAAAAAGTTAAAAAAAAATTATAAATTGTCCAAATCATAATTATTATGAAGTAGAGTGAATATAAATGGTATTCCAATTAAAAACAACTGGTGATTCCAAAATAAGGTCCAAAATCGTCTAGGACGACTAGAAACGCCTAAAAATGAAAAAATAAAAAAAGTTGAAAAAAAATTTTAAATTGTCGAAATCATAATTATTTTGAAGTAGAGTCAATATAAATGGTATTTCAATTAAAAACCGGTTGAGTTTTCACAGAGAAAATCAAGATTAATGCTCTAAATGTGGTGATTCCAAAATAAGGTCTAAAATCGTCTAGGACGACTAGAAACGCCTAAAAATGAAAAAAACAAAAAAATGTGAAAAAAAATTTTAAATTGTCGAAATCATAATTATTTTGAAGTAGAGTCAATATAAATGGTATTTCAATTAAAAATCGGTTGAGTTTTCACAGAGAAAATCAAGATTAATGCTCTAAATGTGGTGATTCCAAAATAAGGTCTAAAATCGTCTAGGACGACTAGAAACGCCTAAAAATGAAAAAATAAAAAAAGTTGAAAAAAAATTTTAAATTGTCGAAATCATAATTATTTTGAAGTAGAGTCAATATAAATGGTATTCCAATTAAAAACCGGTTGAGTTTTCACAGAGAAAACCAAGATTAATGCTCTTAATGTGGTGATTCCAAAATAAGGTCTAAAATCGTCTAGGACGACTAGAAACGCCTAAAAATGAAAAAATAAAAAAAGTTGAAAAAAAATTATAAATTGTCCAAATCATAATTATTTTGAAGTAGAGTCAATATAAATGGTATTCCAATTAAAAACCGGTTGAGTTTGCACAGAGAAAATCAAGTTTAATGCTCTTAATGTGGTGATTCCAAAATAAGGTCTAAAATCGTCTAGGACGACTAGAAACGCCTAAAAATGAAATAATAAAAAAAAGTTTAAAAAAAATTATAAATTGTCCAAATCATAATTATTATGAAGTAGAGTCAATATAAATGGTATTCCAATTAAAAACCGGTTGAGTTTGCACAGAGAAAATCAAGATTAATGCTCTAAATGTGGTGATTCCAAAATAAGGTCTAAAATCGTCTAGGACGACTAGAAACGCTTAAAAATTAAAAAAAAATAAAAAAATTGAACAAAAATTATAAATTGTCGAAATCATAATTATTTTGAAGTAGAGTCAATATAAATGGTATTTCAATTAAAAATCGGTTGAGTTTACACAGAGAAAATCAAGATTAATGCTCTTTATGTGGTGATTCCAAAAAAGGGTCCAAAATCGTCTAGGACGACTAGAAACGCCTAAAAATGAAAAAAACAAAAAAAAGGTGAAAAAAATTTTAAATTGTCGAAATCATAATTATTTTGAAGTAGAGTCAATATAAATGGTATTCCAATTAAAAACCGGTTGAGTTTGCACAGAGAAAATCAAGTTTAATGCTCTTAATGTGGTGATTCCAAAATAAGGTCCAAAATCGTCTAGGACGACTAGAAACGTCTAAAAATGAAAAAAATAAAAAAAGTTGAAAAAAAATTTTAAATTGTCCAAATCATAATTATTATGAAGTAGAGTCAATATAAATGGTATTTCAATTAAAAACCGGTTGAGTTTTCACAGAGAAAATCAAGATTAATGCTCTAAATGTGGTGATTCCAAAATAGGGTCTAAAATCGTCTAGGACGACTAGAAACGTCTAAAAATGAAAAAAATAAAAAAAGTTGAAAAAAAATTTTAAATTGTCGAAATCATAATTATTATGAAGTAGAGTCAATATAAATGGTTTTTCAATTAAATTTTAAATTGTCGAAATCATAATTATTTTGAAGTAGAGTCAATATAAATGGTATTCCAATTAAAAACCGGTTGAGTTTTTACAGAGATAATCAAGATTAATGCTCTTAGTGTGGTGATTCCAAAATAAGGTCTAAAATCGTCTAGGACGACTAGAAACGCCTAAAAATGAAAATATTAAAAAAGTTGAAAAAAAAATTTTAAATTGTCGAAATCATAATTATTTTGAAGTTGAGTCAATATAAATGGTATTCCAATTAAAAACCGGTTGAGTTTTCACAGAGAAAACCAAGATTAATGCTCTTAATGTGGTGATTCCAAAATAAGGTCTAAAATCGTCTAGGACGACTAGAAACGCCTAAAAATGAAAAAATAAAAAAAGTTGAAAAAAAATTATAAATTGTCCAACTCATAATTATTTTGAAGTAGAGTCAATATAAATGGTATTCCAATTAAAAACCGGTTGAGTTTGCGCAGAGAAAATCAAGTTTAATGCTCTTAATGTGGTGATTCCAAAATAAGGTCTAAAATCATCTAGGACGACTAGAAACGCCTAAAAATGAAATAATAAAAAAAGTTTAAAAAAAATTATAAATTGTCCAAATCATAATTATTATGAAGTAGAGTGAATATAAATGGTATTCCAATTAAAAACTGGTGATTCTAAAAAAAGGTCCAAAATCGTCTAGGACGACTAGAAACGTCAAAAAATGAAAAAATAAAAAAAGTTGAAAAAAAATTTTAAATTGTCGAAATCATAATTATTTTGAAGTAGAGTCAATATAAATGGTATTTCAATTAAAAATCGGTTGAGTTTTCACAGAGAAAATCAATATTAATGCTCTAAATGTGGTGATTCCGAAAAAAGGTCTAAAATCGTCTAGGACGACTAGAAACGCCTAAAAATGAAAAAACAAAAAAAAATGTGAAAAAAAATTTTAAATTGTCGAAATCATAATTATTTTGAAGTAGAGTCAATATAAATGGTATTTCAATTAAAAATCGGTTGAGTTTTCACAGAGAAAATCAAGATTAATGCTCTAAATGTGGTGATTCCAAAATAAGGTCTAAAATCGTCTAGGACGACTAGAAACGCTTAAATATTAAAAAAAAATAAAAAAATTGAACAAAAATTATAAATTGTCGAAATCAGAATTATTTTGAAGTAGAGTCAATATAAATGGTATTTCAATTAAAAATCGGTTGAGTTTTCACAGAGATAATCAATATTAATGCTCTTTATGTGGTGATTCCAAAATAAGGTCCAAAATCGTCTAGGACGACTAGAAACGCCTAAAAATTAAAAAACAAAAAAAAATGTGAAAAAAATTTTAAATTGTCGAAATCATAATTATTTTGAAGTAGAGTCAATATAAATGGTATTTCAATTAAAAATCGGTTGAGTTTTCACAGAGAAAATCAAGTTTAATGCTCTTAATGTGGTGATTCCAAAATAAGGTCTAAAATCGTCTAGGACTACTAGAAACGTCTAAAAATGAAATAATAAAAAAAGTTAAAAAAAATTATAAATTGTCGAAATCATAATTATTTTGAAGTAGAGTCAATATTAATGGTAGTTCAATTAAAAATGGTTGAGTTTTCACAGAGAAAATCAAGATTAATGCTCTTAGTGTGGTGATTCCAAAATAAGGTCTTAAATCGTCTAGGACGACTAGAAACGCCTAAAAATGAAAATATTAAAAAAGTTGAAAAAAAATTCTAAATTGTCCAAATCATAATTATTATGAAGTAGAGTGAATATAAATGGTATTCCAATTAAAAACTGGTGATTCTAAAATAAGGTCCAAAATCGTCTAGGACGACTAGAAACGTCTAAAAATGAAAAAATAAAAAATGTTGAAAAAAAATTTTAAATTGTCGAAATCATAATTATTTTGAAGTAGAGTCAATATAAATAGTATTCCAATAAAAAACCGGTTGAGTTTTCACAGAGAAAATCAAGACTAATGCTCTTAATGTGGTGATTCCAAAATAAGGTCTAAAATCGTCTAGGACGACTAGAAACGCCTAAAAATGAAAAAAATAAAAAAAAGTTGAAAAAAAATTTTAAATTGTCGAAATCATAATTATTTTGAAGTAGAGTCAATATAAATGGTTTTTCAATTAAAAATCGGTTGAGTTTTCACAGAGATAATCAATATTAATGCTCTTTATGTGGTGATTCCAAAATAAGGTCCAAAATCGTCTAGGACGACTAGAAACGTCTAAAAATGAAAAAAATAAAAAAAGTTGAAAAAAAGTTTTAAATTGTCCAAATCATAATTATTATGAAGTAGAGTCAATATAAATGGTATTTCAATTAAAAACCGGTTGAGTTTTCACAGAGAAAATCAAGATTAATGCTCTAAATGTGGTGATTCCAAAATAAGGTCTAAAATCGTCTAGGACGACTAGAAACGCCTAAAAATGAAAATATTAAAAAAGTTGAAAAAAAATTTTAAATTGTCGAAACCATAATTATTTTGAAGTTGAGTCAATATAAATGGTATTCCAATTAAAAACGTATTTTACAGAGAAAACTAAGATTAACTATCCTAAATAAGGCAAAACGCTATAGAAACGCCTAAAAAAAAAAAAAAAAAAAGTTGAAAAAAAATTATAAATTGTCCAACTCATAATTATTTTGAAGTAGAGTCAATATAAATGGTATTCCAATTAAAAACCGGTTGAGTTTGCGCAGAGAAAATCAAGTTTAATGCTCTTAATGTGGTGATTCCAAAATAAGGTCTAAAATCATCTAGGACGACTAGAAACGCCTAAAAATGAAATAATAAAAAAAGTTTAAAAAAAATTATAAATTGTCCAAATCATAATTATTATGAAGTAGAGTGAATATAAATGGTATTCCAATTAAAAACTCGTGATTCTAAAATAAGGTCCAAAATCGTCTAGGACGACTAGAAACGCCTAAAAATGAAAAAACAAAAAAAATGTGAAAAAAAATTTTAAATTGTCGAAATCATAATTATTTTGAAGTAGAGTCAATATAAATGGTATTTCAATTAAAAATCGGTTGAGTTTTCACAGAGAAAATCAAGATTAATGCTCTAAATGTGGTGATTCCAAAATAAGGTCTAAAATCGTCTAGGACGACTAGAAACGCCTAAAAATATAAAAAAAAAAAAAAAATTGAACAAAAATTATAAATTGTCGAAATCATAATTATTTTGAAGTAGAGTCAATATAAATGGTATTTCAATTAAAAATCGGTTGAGTTTTCACAGAGAAAATCAAGATTAATGCTCTTTATGTGGTGATTCCAAAATAAGGTCCAAAATCGTCTAGGACGACTAGAAACGCCTAAAAATTAAAAAAAAAAAAAATGTGAAAAAAATTTTAAATTGTCGAAATCATAATTATTTTGAAGTAGAGTCAATATAAATGGTATTTCAATTAAAAATCGGTTGAGTTTTCACAGAGAAAATCAAGTTTAATGCTCTTAATGTGGTGATTCCAAAATAAGGTCTAAAATCGTCTAGGACGACTAGAAACGCCTAAAAATGAAAAAATAAAAAAAAGTTAAAAAAAATTATAAATTGTCGAAATCATAATTATTTTGAAGTAGAGTCAATATAAATGGTATTTCAATTAAAAATCGGTTGAGTTTTCACAGAGAAAATCAATATTAATGCTCTAAATGTGGTGATTCCGAAAAAAGGTCTAAAATCGTCTAGGACGACTAGAAACGCCTAAAAATGAAATAATAAAAAAAGTTTAAAAAAAATTATAAATTGTCCAAATCATAATTATTATGAATTAGAGTGAATATAAATGGTAATCCAATTAAAAACTGGTGATTCTAAAATATGGTCCAAAATCGTCTAGGACGACTAGAAACGTCTAAAAATGAAAAAATAAAAAAAGTTGAAAAAAAATTTTAAATTGTCGAAATCATAATTATTTTGAAGTAGAGTCAATATAAATGGTATTTCAATTAAAAATCGGTTGAGTTTTCACAGAGAAAATCAATATTAATGCTCTAAATGTGGTGATTCCGAAAAAAGGTCTAAAATCGTCTAGGACGACTAGAAACGCCTAAAAATGAAAAAACAAAAAAAATGTGAAAAAAATTTTAAATTGTCGAAATCATAATTATTTTGAAGTAGAGTCAATATAAATGGTATTTCAATTAAAAATCGGTTGAGTTTTCACAGAGAAAATCAAGATTAATGTTTTAAATGTGGTGATTCCAAAATAAGGTCTAAAATCGTCTAGGACGACTAGAAACGCTTAAAAATTAAAAAAAAATAAAAAAATTGAACAAAAATTATAAATTGTCGAAATCAGGATTATTTTGAAGTAGAGTCAATATAAATGGTATTTCAATTAAAAATCGGTTGAGTTTTCACAGAGATAATCAATATTAATGCTCTTTATGTGGTGATTCGAAAATAAGGTCCAAAATCGTCTAGGACGACTAGAAACGCCTAAAAATTAAAAAACAAAAAAAAATGTGAAACAAATTTTAAATTGTCGAAATCATAATTATTATGAAGTAGAGTCAATATAAATGGTATTTCAATTAAAAATCGGTTGAGTTTTCACAGAGAAAATCAAGTTTAATGCTCTTAATGTGGTGATTCCAAAATAAGGTCTAAAATCGTCTAGGACGACTAGAAACGTCTAAAAATGAAATAATAAAAAAAGTTAAAAAAAAATTATAAATTGTCGAAATCATAATTATTATGAAGTAGAGTCAATATAAATGGTAGTTCAATTAAAAATGGTTGAGTTTTCACAGAGAAAATCAAGATTAATGCTCTAAATGTGGTGATTCCAAAATAAGGTCTAAAATCGTCTAGGACGACTAGAAACGCCTAAAAATGAAAAATAATAAAAAAGTTAAAAAAAAATTATAAATTGTCCAAATCATAATTATTTTGAAGTAGAATCAATATAAATGGTATTCCAATTAAAAACCGGTTGAGTTTACATAGAGAAAACCAAGATTAATGCTCTTAATGTGGTGATTCCTAAATAAGGTCTAAAATCGTCTAGGACGACTAGAAACGCCTAAAAAAGAAAAAATAAAAAAAGTTGAAAAAAAATTATAAATTGTCCAACTCATAATTATTTTGAAGTAGAGTCAATATAAATGGTATTCCAATTAAAAACCGGTTGAGTTTGCACAGAGAAAATCAAGTTTAATGCTCTTAATGTGGTGATTCCAAAATAAGGTCTAAAATCGTCTAGGACGACTAGAAACGCCTAAAAATGAAATAATAAAAAAAGTTTAAAAAAAATTATAAATTGTCCAAATCATAATTATTATGAATTAGAGTGAATATAAATGGTAATCCAATTAAAAACTGGTGATTCTAAAATAAGGTCCAAAATCGTCTAGGACGACTAGAAACGTCTAAAAATGAAAAAAATAAAAAAAGTTGAAAAAAAATTTTAAATTGTCGAAATCATAATTATTTTGAAGTAGAGTCAATATAAATGGTATTTCAATTAAAAATCGGTTGAGTTTTCACAGAGAAAATCAATATTAATGCTCTTAATGTGGTGATTCCGAAAAAAGGTCTAAAATCGTCTAGGACGACTAGAAACGCCTAAAAATGAAAAAACAAAAAAAATGTGAAAAAAAATTTTAAATTGTCGAAATCATAATTATTTTGAAGTAGAGTCAATATAAATGGTATTTCAATTAAAAATCGGTTGAGTTTTCACAGAGAAAATCAAGATTAATGCTTTAAATGTGGTGATTCCAAAATAAGGTCTAAAATCGTCTAGGACGACTAGAAACGCCTAAAAATTAAAAAAAAAAAAAAAAATTGAACAAAAATTATAAATTGTCGAAATCAGAATTATTTTGAAGTAGAGTCAATATAAATGGTATTTCAATTAAAAATCGGTTGAGTTTTCACAGAGATAATCAATATTAATGCTCTTTATGTGGTGATTCCAAAATAAGGTCCAAAATCGTCTAGGACGACTAGAAACGCCTAAAAATTAAAAAACAAAAAAAAAATGTGAAACAAATTTTAAATTGTCGAAATCATAATTATTATGAAGTAGAGTCAATATAAATGGTATTTCAATTAAAAATCGGTTGAGTTTTCACAGAGAAAATCAAGTTTAATGCTCTTAATGTGGTGATTCCAAAATAAGGTCTAAAATCGTCTAGGACGACTAGAAACGTCTAAAAATGAAATAATAAAAAAAAGTTAAAAAAAAATTATAAATTGTCGAAATCATAATTATTATGAAGTAGAGTCAATATAAATGGTATTTCAATTAAAAATCGGTTGAGTTTTCACAGAGAAAATCAAGATTAATGCTCTAAATGTGGTGATTCCAAAATAAGGTCTTAAATCGTCTAGGACGACTAGAAACGCCTAAAAATGAAAAAATAAAAAAAATTAAAAAAAAATTATAAATTGTCCAAATCATAATTATTTTGAAGTAGAGTCAATATAAATGGTATTCCAATTAAAAACCGGTTGAGTTTACATAGAGAAAATCAAGATTAATGCTCTAAATGTGGTGATTCCAAAATAAGGTCCAAAATCGTCTAGGACGACTAGAAACGCCTAAAAATGAAAAAAAAAAAAAAAAAAAAGGTGAAAAAAATTTTAAATTGTCGAAATCATAATTATTTTGAAGTAGAGTCAATATAAATGGTATTCCAATTAAAAACCGGTTGAGTTTGCACAGAGAAAATCAAGTTTAATGCTCTTAAGTGGTGATTCCAAAAAAGGAAAATGAGGAGACAAAAACGCCTAAAAAAAAAAAAAAAAAATTGAAAAAAATTTTAAATTGTCGAAATCAAGATTAATGCTCTAAATGTGGTGATTCCAAAATAAGGTCTAAAATCGTCTAGGACGACTAGAAACGCCTAAAAATGAAAAAATAAAAAAAGTTGAAAAAAAAATTTTAAATTGTCGAAATCATAATTATTTTGAAGTAGAGTCAATATAAATGGTATTTCAATTAAAAACCGGTTGAGTTTTCACAGAGAAAATCAAGATTAATGCTCTAAATGTGGTGATTCCAAAATAAGGTCTAAAATCGTCTAGGACGACTAGAAACGCCTAAAAATGAAAAAATAAAAAAAGTTGAAAAAAAAATTTTAAATTGTCGAAATCATAATTATTTTGAAGTAGAGTCAATATAAATGGTATTCCAATTAAAAACCGGTTGAGTTTTCACAGAGAAAATCAAGATTAATGCTCTTAATGTGGTGATTCCAAAATAAGGTCTAAAATCGTCTAGGACGACTAGAAACGCCTAAAAAAAAAATAAAAAAAAAAAAATTTAAATTTAAACATAATTATTTTGAAGAAAAATATTTAAAATTGATCAGAAAAAATCAAGATTAATGCTCTAAATGTGGTGATTCCAAAATAAGGTCTAAAATCGTCTAGGACGACTAGAAACGCCTAAAAATGAAAAAATAAAAAAAGTTAAAAAAAAATTATAAATTGTCGAAATCATAATTATTTTGAAGTAGAGTCAATATAAATGGTATTCCAATTAAAAACCGGTTGAGTTTTCACAGAGAAAATCAAGATTAATGCTCTTAATGTGGTGATTCCAAAATAAGGTCTAAAATCGTCTAGGACGACTAGAAACGCCTAAAAATGAAAAAAATAAAAAAAGTTGAAAAAAAATTTTAAATTGTCGAAATCATAATTATTTTGAAGTAGAGTCAATATAAATGGTATTTCAATTAAAAACCGGTTGAGTTTTCACAGAGAAAATCAAGATTAATGCTCTTAATGTGGTGATTCCAAAATAAGGTCCAAAATCGTCTAGGACGACTAGAAACGCCTAAAAATGAAAAAAAAAAATTTAAAAAAAAAAATTTAAATTGTCGAAATCATAATTATTTTGAAGTAGAGTCAATATAAATGGTAATCCAATTAAAAACCGGTTGAGTTTTCACAGAGAAAATCAAGATTAATGCTCTTAATGTGGTGATTCCAAAATAAGGTCTAAAATCGTCTAGGACGACTAGAAACGCCTAAAAATGAAAAAATAAAAAAAAATTGAAAAAAAATTTTAAATTGTCGAAATCATAATTATTTTGAAGTAGAGTCAATATAAATGGTTTTTCAATTAAAAATCGGTTGAGTTTTCACAGAGATAATCAATATTAATGCTCTTTATGTGGTGATTCCAAAATAAGGTCCAAAATCGTCTAGGACGACTAGAAACGCCTAAAAATGAAAAAACAAAAAAAATGTGAAAAAAATTTTAAATTGTCGAAATCATAATTATTTTGAAGTAGAGTCAATATAAATGGTATTTCAATTA
Organism: Drosophila dunni; assembly: GCA_018152125.1. NCBI lineage: Eukaryota > Metazoa > Arthropoda > Insecta > Diptera > Drosophilidae > Drosophila > Drosophila dunni. Next base: position 27,570 of record JAECXC010000540.1, on the reverse strand, counting down.
AAAATCGGTTGAGTTTTCACAGAGAAAATCAAGATTAATGCTCTAAATGTGGTGATTCCAAAATAAGGTCTAAAATCGTCTAGGACGACTAGAAACGCCTAAAAATGAAAAAATAAAAAAATTTGAAAAAAAATTTTAAATTGTCGAAATCAAGATTAATGCTCTAAATGTGGTGATTCCAAAATAAGGTCTAAAATTGTCTAGGACGACTAGAAACGCCCAAAAATGAAATAATAAAAAAAGTTAAAAAAAAATTATAAATTGTCCAAATCATAATTATTTTGAAGTAGAGTCAATATAACTGGTATTCCAATTAAAAACCGGTTGAGTTTACACAGAGAAAATCAAGATTAATGCTCTTTATGTGGTGATTCCAAAAAAGTGTCCAAAATCGTCTAGGACGACTAGAAACGCCTAAAAATGAAAAAAACAAAAAAAGGTGAAAAAAATTTTAAATTGTCGAAATCATAATTATTTTGAAGTAGAGTCAATATAAATGGTATTCCAATTAAAAACCGGTTGAGTTTGCACAGAGAAAATTAAGTTTAATGCTCTTAATGTGGTGATTCCAAAATAAGGTCCAAAATCGTCTAGGACGACTAGAAACGTCTAAAAATGAAAAAAATAAAAAAAGTTGAAAAAAAATTTTAAATTGTCCAAATCATAATTATTATGAAGTAGAGTCAATATAAATGGTATTTCAATTAAAAACCGGTTGAGTTTTCACAGAGAAAATCAAGATTAATGCTCTAAATGTGGTGATTCCAAAATAGGGGCTAAAATCGTCTAGGACGACTAGAAACGTCTAAAAATGAAAAAATAAAAAAAGTTGAAAAAAAATTTTAAATTGTCGAAATCATAATTATTTTGAAGTAGAGTCAATATAAATGGTATTCCAATTAAAAACCGGTTGAGTTTTCACAGAGAAAACCAAGATTAATGCTCTTAATGTGGTGATTCCAAAATAAGGTCTAAAATCGTCTAGGACGACTAGAAACGCCTAAAAATGAAAAAATAAAAAAAGTTGAAAAAAAATTATAAATTGTCCAAATCATAATTATTTTGAAGTAGAGTCAATATAAATGGTATTCCAATTAAAAACCGGTTGAGTTTGCACAGAGAAAATCAAGTTTAATGCTCTTAATGTGGTGATTCCAAAATAAGGTCTAAAATCGTCTAGGACGACTAGAAACGCCTAAAAATGAAATAATAAAAAAAGTTTAAAAAAAATTATAAATTGTCCAAATCATAATTATTATGAAGTAGAGTGAATATAAATGGAATTCCAATTAAAAACTGGTGATTCTAAAATAAGGTCCAAAATCGTCTAGGACGACTAGAAACGTCTAAAAATGAAAAAATAAAAAAAGTTGAAAAAAAATTTTAAATTGTCGAAATCATAATTATTTTGAAGTAGAGTCAATATAAATGGTATTTCAATTAAAAATCGGTTGAGTTTTCACAGAGAAAATCAAGATTAATACTCTAAATGTGGTGATTACGAAAAAAGGTCTAAAATCGTCTAGGACGACTAGAAACGCCTAAAAATGAAAAAACAAAAAAAGTTGAAAAAAAATTTTAAATTGTCGAAATCATAATTATTTTGAAGTAGAGTCAATATAAATGGTATTTCAATTAAAAACCGGTTGAGTTTGCACAGAGAAAATCAAGATTAATGCTCTAAATGTGGTGATTCCAAAATAAGGTCTAAAATCGTCTAGGACGACTAGAAACGTCTAAAAATGAAAAAATAAAAAAAGTTGAAAAAAAAATTTAAATTGTCGAAATCATAATTATTATGAAGTAGAGTCAATATAAATGGTATTTCAATTAAAAATCGGTTGAGTTTTCACAGAGAAAATCAAGATTAATGCTCTAAATGTGGTGATTCCAAAATAAGGTCTAAAATCGTCTAGGACGACTAGAAACGCCTAAAAAATGAAAAAAAAAAAAAAAGTTGAAAAAAAATTTTAAATTGTCGAAATCAAGATTTATGCTCTTAATGTGGTGATTCCAAAATAAGGTCTAAAATCGTCTAGGACGACTAGAAACGCCTAAAAATGAAAAAATAAAAAATAAGTTGAAAAAAAATTTTAAATTGTCCAAATCATAATTATTTTGAAGTAGAGTCAATATAAATGGTATTCCAATTAAAAACCGGTTGAGTTTTCACAGAGAAAAGTCAAGATTATTGCTCTAAATGTGGTGATTCCAAAATAAGGTCCAAAATCGTCTAGGACGACTAGAAACGCCTAAAAACGAATAAATAAAAAAAGTTGAAAAAAAATTATAAATTGTCGAAATCATAATTATTTTGAAGTAGAGCAATATAAATGGTATTTCAATTAAAAATCGGTTGATTTTTCAGAGAGAAAATCAAGATTAATGCTCTTAATGTGGTGATTCCAAAATAAGGTCCAAAATCGTCTAGGACGACTAGAAACGCCTAAAAATGAAAAAATAAAAAAAGTTGAAAAAAAAATTTTAAATTGTCGAAATCATAATTATTTTGAAGTAGAGTCAATATAAATGGTATTTCAATTAAAAACCGGTTGAGTTTTCACAGAGAAAATCAAGATTAATGCTCTAAATATGGTGATTCCAAATTAAGGTCTAAAATCGTCTAGGACGACTAGAAACGCCTAAAAATGAAAAAACAAAAAAAAAGGTGAAAAAAATTTTAAATTGTCGAAATCATAATTATTTTGAAGTAGAGTCAATATAAATGGTATTTCAATTAAAAATCGGTTGAGTTTTCACAAAGATAATCAAGATTAATGCTCTTTATGTGGTGATTCCAAAATAAGGTCCAAAATCGTCTAGGACGACTAGAAACGCCTAAAAATGAAAAAACAAAAAAAGGTGAAAAAAAATTTTAAATTGTCGAAATCATAATTATTTTGAAGTAGAGTCAATATAAATGGTATTTCAATTAAAAACCGGTTGAGTTTGCACAGAGAAAATCAAGATTAATGCTCTAAATGTGGTGATTCCAAAATAAGGTCTAAAATCGTCTAGGACGACTAGAAACGTCTAAAAATGAAAAAATAAAAAAAGTTGAAAAAAAATTTTAAATTGTCGAAATCATAATTATTATGAAGTAGAGTCAATATAAATGGTATATCAATTAAAAACCGGTTGAGTTTTCACAGAGAAAATCAAGATTAATGCTCTAAATGTGGTGATTCCAAAATAAGGTCTAAAATCGTCTAGGACGACTAGAAACGCGTAAAAATGAAAAAAAATTAAAAAAGTTGAAAAAAAATTTAAATTGTCGAAATCAAGATTTATGCTCTAAATGTGGTGATTCCAAAATAAGGTCTAAAATCGTCTAGGATGACTAGAAACGCCTAAAAATGAAAAAAATAAAATAAGTTTAAAAAAAATTATAAATTGTCCAAATCATTATTATTTTGAAGTAGAGTCAATATAAATGGTATTCCAATTAAAAACCGGTTGAGTTTTCACAGAAAAAGTCAAGATTAATGCTCTAAATGTGGTGATTCCAAATAAGGTGTAAAATCGTTTAGGACGACTAGAAACGCCTAAAAACGAAAAAAAAAAAAAAGTTAAAAAAAAATTATTAAATTGTCCAAATCATAATTATTATGAAGTAGAGTCAATATAAATGGTATTCCAATTAAAAACTTTTTTTTTTTCAAAAAAAGTCAAGATTAATGCTCTTAATGTGGTGATTCCAAAATAAGGTCTAAAATCGTCTAGGACGACTAGAAACGCCTAAAAATGAAAAAATAAAAAAAGTTGAAAAAAAATTTTAAATTGTCGAAATCATAATTATTATGAAGTAGAGTCAATATAAATGGTATTCCAATTAAAAACTGGTGATTCCAAAATAAGGTCCAAAATCGTCTAGGACGACTAGAAACGTCTAAAAATGAAAAAATAAAAAAAGTTGAAAAAAAATTTTAAATTGTCGAAATCAAAATTATTATGAAGTAGAGTCAATATAAATGGTATTTCAATTAAAAACCGGTTGATTTTCACAGAGAAAATCAAGATTAATGCTCTAAATGTGGTGATTCCAAAATAAGGTCTAAAATCGTCTAGGACGACTAGAAACGCCTAAAAATGAAAAAAATAAAAAAAGTTGAAAAAAAATTTTAAATTGTCGAAATCAAGATTTATGCTCTAAATGTGGTGATTCCAAAATAAGGTCTAAAATCGTCTAGGATGACTAGAAACGCCTAAAAATGAAAAAAATAAAATAAGTTAAAAAAAAATTATAAATTGTCCAAATCATTATTATTTTGAAGTAGAGTCAATATAAATGGTATTCCAATTAAAAACCGGTTGAGTTTTCACAGAGAAAATCAAGATTAATGCTCTAAATGTGGTGATTCCAAAATAAGGTGTAAAATCGTCTAGGACGACTAGAAACGCCTAAAAATGAAAAAATAAAAAAAGTTGAAAAAAAATTTTAAATTGTCGAAATCATAATTATTTTGAAGTAGAGTCAATATAAATGGTATTTCAATTAAAAACCGGTTGAGTTTGCACAGAGAAAATCAAGATTAATGCTCTAAATGTGGTGATTCCAAAATAAGGTCTAAAATCGTCTAGGACGACTAGAAACGTCTAAAAATGAAAAAATAAAAAAAAGTTGAAAAAAAAATTTTAAATTGTCGAAATCATAATTATTATGAAGTAGAGTCAATATAAATGGTATATCAATTAAAAACCGGTTGAGTTTTCACAGAGAAAATCAAGATTAATGCTCTAAATGTGGTGATTCCAAAATAAGGTCTAAAATCGTCTAGGACGACTAGAAACGCCTAAAAATGAAAAAAAAAAAAAAAAAAAAAAAAAAGTTGAAAAAAATTTTTAAATTGTCGAAATCAAGATTTATGCTCTAAATGTGGTGATTCCAAAATAAGGTCCAAAATCGTCTAGGACGACTAAAAACGCCTAAAAAAAAAAAACCAAAAAGTTGAAAAAAATTTAAAATTGTCCAAATCAATTTTATTTTGAAGGAGTCAATGAAAATGGTATTCCAATTAAAAATCGGTTGAGTTTTTACGGCGAAAATCAAGATCAAAGCTTAAAATGTGGTGATTCCAAATTAATGTCCAAAATCGTCTAGGACGACTAGAAACGCCTAAAAATGAAAAAAATAAAAAAAGTAGAAAAAAAATTTTAAATTGTCGAAATCAAGATTTATGCTCTTAATGTGGTGATTCCAAAATAAGGTCTAAATTCGTCTAGGACGACTAGAAACGCCTAAAAATGAAAAAAAAAAAAAGTTGAAAAAAAATTTTAAATTGTCGAAATCATAATTATTTTGAAGTAGAGTCAATATAAATGGTATTCCAATTAAAAACCGGTTGAGTTTTCACAGAAAAAGTCAAGATTAATGCTCTAAATGTGGTGATTCCAAAATAAGGTGTAAAATCGTTTAGGACGACTAGAAACGCCTAAAAACGAAAAAAATAAAAAAAGTTGAAAAAAAATTTTAAATTGTCGAAATCATAATTATTTTGAAGTAGAGTCAATATAAATGGTATTCCAATTAAAAACCGGTTTAGTTTACACAGAGAAAATCAAGATTAATGCTCTAAATATGGTGATTCCAAAATAAGGTCCAAAATCGTCTAGGACGCCTAGAAACGCCTAAAAATGAAAAAACAAAAAAAAAGGTGAAAAAAAATTTTAAATTGTCGAAATCATAATTATTTTGAAGTAGAGTCAATATAAATGGTATTTCAATTAAAAACCGGTTGAGTTTACACAGAGAAAACCAAGATTAATGCTCTAAATGTGGTGATTCCAAAATAAGGTCTAAAATCGTCTAGGACGACTAGAAACGCCTAAAAATGAAAAAATAAAAAAAAGTTGAAAAAAAATTTTAAATTGTCGAAATCATAATTATTTTGAAGTAGAGTCAATATAAATGGTATTCCAATTAAAAACCGGTTGAGTTTTCACAGAGAAAATCAAGATTAATGCTCTTAATGTGGTGATTCCAAAATAAGGTCTAAAATCGTCTAGGACGACTAGAAACGCCTAAAAATGAAAAAATAAAAAAAAGTTGAAAAAAAATTTTAAATTGTCGAAATCATAATTATTTTGAAGTAGAGTCAATATAAATGGTATTTCAATTAAAAACCGGTTGAGTTTTCACAGAGAAAATCAAGATTAATGCTCTAAATGTGGTGATTCCAAAATAAGGTCTAAAATCGTCTAGGACGACTAGAAACGCCTAAAAATGAAAAAAATAAAAAAAGTTGAAAAAAAATTTTAAATTGGCGAAATCAAGATTTATGCTCTAAATGTGGTGATTCCAAAATAAGGTCTAAAATCGTCTAGGATGACTAGAAACGCCTAAAAATGAAAAAAAAAAAAAGGTTAAAAAAAATTATAAATTGTCGAAATCATAATTATTTTGAAGTAGAGTCAATATAAATGGTATTCCAATTAAAAACCGGTTGAGTTTTCACAGAGAAAATCAAGATTAATGCTCTAAATGTGGTGATTCCAAAATAAGGTCTAAAATCGTCTAAGACGACTAGAAACGCCTAAAAATGAAAAAAATAAAAAAAAGTTGAAAAAAAATTTTAAATTGTCGAAATCAAGATTTATGCTCTTAATGTGGTGATTCCAAAATAAGGTCTTAATTCGTCTAGGACGACTAGAAACGCCTAAAAATGAAAAAATAAAAAAAGTTGAAAAAAAATTTTAAATTGTCGAAATCATAATTATTTTGAAGTAGAGTCAATATAAATGGTATTCCAATTAAAAACCGGTTGAGTTTTCACAGAAAAAGTCAAGATTAATGCTCTAAATGTGGTGATTCCAAAATAAGGTGTAAAATCGTTTAGGACGACTAGAAACGCCTAAAAACGAAAAAATAAAAAAAGTTGAAAAAAAATTATAAATTGTCCAAATCATAATTATTTTGAAGTAGAGTCAATATAAATGGTATTCCAATTAAAAACCGGTTTAGTTTTCACAGAGAAAATCAAGATTAATGCTCTAAATGTGGTGATTCCAAAATAAGGTCCAAAATCGTCTAGGACGCCTAGAAACGCCTAAAAATGAAAAAACAAAAAAAAAGGTGAAAAAAATTTTAAATTGTCGAAATCATAATTATTTTGAAGTAGAGTCAATACAAATGGTATTTCAATTAAAAACCGGTTGAGTTTACACAGAGAAAACCAAGATTAATGCTCTAAATATGGTGATTCCAAATTAAGGTCCAAAATCGTCTAGGACGCCTAGAAACGCCTAAAAATGAAAAAACAAAAAAAGTTGAAAAAAAATTTTAAATTGTCGAAATCATAATTATTTTGAAGTAGAGTCAATATAAATGGTATTTCAATTAAAAACCGGTTGAGTTTTCACAGAGAAAATCAAGATTAATGCTCTTAATGTGGTGATTCCAAAATAAGGTCTAAAATCGTCTAGGACGACTAGAAACGCCTAAAAATGAAAAAATAAAAAAATTGAAAAAAAATTTTAAATTGTCGAAATCATAATTATTTTGAAGTAGAGTCAATATAAATGGTATTCCAATTAAAAACCGGTTGAGTTTTCACGGAGAAAATCAAGATTAATGCTCTAAATGTGGTGATTCCAAAATAAGGTCCAAAATCGTCTAGGACGACTAGAAACGCCTAAAAATGAAAAAATAAAAAAAGTTGAAAAAAAATTTTAAATTGTCCAAATCATAATTATTTTGAAGTAGAGTCAATATAAATGGTATTCCAATTAAAAACCGGTTGAGTTTTCACAGAGAAAATCAAGATTAATGCTCTAAATGTGGTGATTCCAAAATAAGGTCTAAAATCGTCTAGGACGACTAGAAACGCCTAAAAATGAAAAAATAAAAAAAAGTTGAAAAAAAATTATAAATTGTCGAAATCATAATTATTTTGAAGTAGAGTCAATATAAATGGTATTCCAATTAAAAACCGGTTGAGTTTTCACAGAGAAAATCAAGATTAATGCTCTAAATGTGGTGATTCCAAAATAAGGTCTAAAATCGTCTAGGACGACTAGAAACGCCTAAAAATGAAAAAATAAAAAAAGTTGAAAAAAATTTTAAATTGTCGAAATCAAGATTAATGCTCTAAATGTGGTGATTCCAAAATAAGGTCCAAAATCGTCTAGGACGCCTTGAAACGCATAAAAATGAAAAAATAAAAAAGTTGAACAAAAATTTTAAATTGTCGAAATCATAATTATTTTGAAGTAGAGTCAATATAAATGGTATGTCAATTAAAAACCGGTTGAGTTTTCACAGAGAAAATCAAGATTAATGCTCTAAATAAGGTGATTATAAATTAAGGTCCAAAATCGTCTAGGACGACTAGAAACGCTTAAAAATGACAAAATAAAAAAATTAGAAAAAAAATTTTAAATTGTCGAAATCATAATTATTTTGAAGTAGAGTCAATACAAATGGTATTTCAATTAAAAACCGGTTGAGTTTACACAGAGAAAATCAAGATTAATGCTCTAAATATGGTGATTCCAAATTAAGGTCCAAAATCGTCTAGGACGCCTAGAAACGCCTAAAAATGAAAAAAACAAAAAAAATGGTGAAAAAAATTTTAAATTGTCGAAATTATAATTATTTTGAAGTAGAGTCAATATAAATGGTATTTCAATTAAAAATGGTTGAGTTTTCACAGAGAAAATCAAGATTAATGCTCTAAATGTGGTGATTCCAAGATAAGGTCTAAAATCGTCTAGAACGACTAGAAACGCCTAAAAATGACAAAATAAAAAATGTAGAAAAAAAATTTTAAATTGTCGAAATCATAATTATTTTGAAGTAAAGTCAATATAAATGGTATTCCAATTAAAAACCGGTTGAGTTTTCACAGAAATAATCAAGATTAATGCTCTTAATATGGTGATTCCAAAATAAGGTCTAAAATCGTCTAGGACGACTAGAAACGCCTAAAAATGAAATAATAAAAAAAGTTGAAAAAAAATTTTAAATTGTCGAAATCATAATTATTTTGAAGTAGAGTCAATATAAATGGTATTTCAATTAAAAACCGGTTGAGTTTTCACAAAGAAAATCAAGATTAAAACTCTAAATGTGGTGATTCCAAAATAAGGTCTAAAATCGTCTAGGACGACTAGAAACGCCTAAAAATGACAAAATAAAAAAATTGAACAAAAATTTTAAATTGTCGAAATCATAATTATTTTGAAGTAGAGTCAATATAAATGGTATTCCAATTAAAAACCGGTTGAGTTTTCACAGAGAAAATCAAGATTAATGCTCTTAATGTGGTGATTCCAAAATAAGGTCTAAAATCGTCTAGGACGACTAGATACGCCTAAAACTGAAAAAATAAAAAAAGTTGAAAAAAAATTATAAATTGTCCAAATCATAATTATTTTGAAGTAGAGTCAATATAAATGGTATTCCAATTAAAAACCGGTTGAGTTTTCACAGAGAAAATCAAGACTAATGCTCTCAATGTGGTGATTCCAAAATAAGGTCTAAAATCGTCTAGGACGACTAGAAACGCCTAAAAATGAAAAAATAAAAAAAGTTGAAAAAAAATTATAAATTGTCCAAATCATAATTATTTTGAAGTAGAGTCAATATAAATGGTATTCCAATTAAAAACCGGTTGAGTTTTCACAGAGAAAATCAAGATTAATGCTCTAAATGTGGTGATTCCAAAATAAGGTCTAAAATCGTCTAGGACGACTAGAAACGCCTAAAAATGAAATAATAAAAAAAAGTTGAAAAAAAATTTTAAATTGTCGAAATCAAGATTAATGCTCTCAATGTGGTGATTCCAAAATAAGGTCTAAAATCGTCTAGGACGACTAGAAACGCCTAAAAATGAAAAAATAAAAAAAGTTGAAAAAAAATTATAAATTGTCCAAATCATAATTATTTTGAAGTAGAGTCAATATAAATGGTATTCCAATTAAAAACCGGTTGAGTTTTCACAGAGAAATTCAAGATTAATGCTCTAAATGTGGTGATTCCAAAATAAGGTCCAAAATCGTCTAGGACGACTAGAAACGCCTAAAAATGAAATAATAAAAAAAGTTGAAAAAAAAATTTTAAATTGTCGAAATCAAGATTAATGCTCTAAATGTGGATATTTCAAAATAAGGTCTAAAATCGTCTAGGACGACTAGAAACGCCTAAAAATGAAAAAATAAAAAAAGTTGAAAAAAAATTATAAAATGTCGAAATCATAATTATTTTGAAGTAGAGTCAATATAAATGGTATTCCAATTAAAAACCGGTTGAGTTTTCACAGAGAAAATCAAGATTAATGCTCTAAATGTGGTGATTCCAAAATAAGGTCTAAAATCGTCTAGGACGACTAGAAACGCCTAAAAATGAAAAAATAAAAAAAGTTGAAAAAAAATTTTAAATTGTCGAAATCAAGATTAATGCTCTAAATGTGGTGATTCCAAAATAAGGTCCAAAATCGTCTAGGACGCCTTGAAACGCATAAAAATGAAAAAATTAAAAATGTTGAAAAAAAATTTTAAATTGTCGAAATCATAATTATTTTGAAGTAGAGTCAATATAAATGGTATTTCAATTAAAAACCGGTTGAGTTTTCACAGAGAAAATCAAGATTAATGCTCTAAATAAGGTGATTATAAATTAAGGTCCAAAATCGTCTAGGACGACTAGAAACGCCTAAAAATGACAAAATAAAAATAGTAGAAAAAAAATTTTAAATTGTCGAAATCATAATTATTTTGAAGTAGAGTCAATATAAATGGTATTTCAATTAAAAACCGGTTGAGTTTTCACAGAGAAAATCAAGATTAATGCTCTAAATATGGTGATTCCAAATAAAGGTCCAAAATCGTCTAGGACGCCTAGAAACGCCTAAAAATGAAAAAACAAAAAAAAAGGTGAAAAAAATTTTAAATTGTCGAAATCATAATTATTTTGAAGTAGAGTCAATATAAATGGTATTCCAATTAAAAACCGGTTGAGTTTTCACAGAGAAAATCAAGATTAATGCTCTAAATGTGGTGATTCCAAAATAAGGTCTTAAATCGTCTAGGACGACTAGAAACGCCTAAAAATGACAAAATAAAAAAAGTTGAAAAAAAATTATAAATTGTCCAAATCATAATTATTTTGAAGTAGAGTCAATATAAATGGTATTTCAATTAAAAACCGGTTGAGTTTTCACAGAGAAAATCAAGATTAATGCTCTAAATGTGGTGATTCCAAAACAGGGTCTAAAATCGTCTAGGACGACTAGAAACGCCTAAAAATGAAAAAATAAAAAAAGTTGAAAAAAAATTTTAAATTGTCGAAATCATAATTATTTTGAAGTAGAGTCAATATAAATGGTATTCCAATTAAAAACCGGTTGAGTTTTCACAGAGAAAATCAAGATTAATGCTCTTAATGTGGTGATTCCAAAATAAGGTCTAAAATCGTCTGGGACGACTAGAAACGCCTAAAAATGAAAAAATAAAAAAAAGTTAAAAAAAAATTATAAATTGTCCAAATCATAATTATTTTGAAGTAGAGTCAATATAAATGGTATTCCAATTAAAAACCGGTTGAGTTTTCACAGAGAAAATCAAGATTAATGCTCTAAATATGGTGATTCCAAATTAAGGTCCAAAATCGTCTAGGACGCCTAGAAACGCCTAAAAATGAAAAAACAAAAAAAAGGTGAAAAAAAATTTTAAATTGTCGAAATCATAATTATTTTGAAGTAGAGTCAATATAAATGGTATTTCAATTAAAAATGGTTGAGTTTTCACAGAGAAAATCAAGATTAATGCTCTAAATGTGGTGATTCCAAAATAAGGTCCAAAATCGTCTAGGACGCCTTGAAACGCCTAAAAACGAAAAAAAAAAAAAAGTTGAAAAAAAATTTTAAATTGTCCAAATCATAATTATTTTGAAGTAGAGTCAATATAAATGGTATTTCAATTAAAAACCGGTTGAGTTTTCACAGAGAAAATCAAGATTAATGCTCTAAATAAGGTGATTATAAATTAATGTCCAAAATCGTCTAGGACGACTAGAAACGCCTAAAAATGAAAAAATAAAAAAAGTTGAAAAAAAATTTTAAATTGTCGAAATCATAATTATTTTGAAGTAAAGTCAATATAAATGGTATTCCAATTAAAAACCGGTTGAGTTTTCACAGAGATAATCAAGATTAATGCTCTTAATGTGGTGATTCCAAAATAAGGTCTAAAATCGTCTAGGACGACTAGAAACGCCTAAAAATGAAAAAAATAAAAAAAGTTGAAAAAAAATTATAAATTGTCCAAATCATAATTATTTTGAAGTAGAGTCAATATAAATGGTATTTCAATTAAAAACCGGTTGAGTTTTCACAGAGAAAATCAAGATTAATGCTCTAAATATGGTGATTCCAAATTAAGGTCCAAAATCGTCTAGGACGCCTAGAAACGCCTAAAAATGAAAAAACAAAAAAAAAGGTGAAAAAAAATTTTAAATTGTCGAAATCATAATTATTTTGAAGTAGAGTCAATATAAATGGTATTTCAAGAGAAAATCAAGATTAATGCTCTAAATGTGGTGATTCCAAAATAAGGTCTAAAATCGTCTAGGACGCCTAGAAACGCCTAAAAATGACAAAATAAAAAAAAGTTGAAAAAAAATTATAAATTGTCCAAATCATAATTATTTTGAAGTAGAGTCAATATAAATGGTATTCCAATTAAAAACCGGTTGAGTTTTCACAGAGAAAACCAAGATTAATGCTCTTAATGTGGTGATTCCAAAATAAGGTCTAAAATCGTCTAGGACGACTAGAAACGCCTAAAAATGAAAAAATAAAAAAAGTTGAAAAAAAATTATAAATTGTCCAAATCATAATTATTTTGAAGTAGAGTCAATATAAATGGTATTCCAATTAAAAACCGGTTGAGTTTTCACAGAGAAAATCAAGATTAATGCTCTAAATGTGGTGATTCCAAAATAAGGTCCAAAATCGTCTAGGACGCCTAGAAACGCCTAAAAATGAAAAAATAAAAAAAGTTGAAAAAAAAATTTAAATTGTCGAAATCATAATTATTTTGAAGTAGAGTCAATATAAATGGTATTCCAATTAAAAACCGGTTGAGTTTTAGTAGAGAAAATCAAGATTAATGCTCTTAATGTGGTGATTCCAAAATAAGGTCCAAAATCGTCTAGGACGACTAGAAACGCCTAAAAATGAAAAAAAATAAAAAAAAGTTGAAAAAAAATTAGAAATTGTCCAAATCATAATTATTTTGAAGTAGAGTCAAGATTAATGCTCTAAATATGGTGATTCCAAAATAAGGTACAAAATCGTCTAGGACGCCTAGAAACGCCTAAAAATGAACAAATAAAAAAAGTTGAAAAAAAATTATAAATTGTCCAAATCATAATTATTTTGAAGTAGAGACAATATAAATATTATTCCAATTAAAAACCGGTTGAGTTTTCACAGAGAAAATCAAGACTAATGCTCTAAATGTGGTGATTCCAAAATAATGTCTAAAATCGTCTAGGACGACTAGAAACGCCTAAAAATGAAAAAATAAAAAAAGTTAAAAAAAAATTATAAATTTTCCAAATCATAATTATTTTGAAGTAGAGTCAATATAAATGGTATTCCAATTAAAAACCGGTTGAGTTTTCACAAAGAAAATCAAGTTTAATGCTCCTTATGTGGTGATTCCAAATAAGGTCCAAAATCGTCTATGACGACTAGATACGCCTAAAAATAAAAAATAAAAAAAGGTGAAAAAAATTTTAAATTGTCGAAATCATAATTATTTTGAAGTAGAGTCAATATAAATGGTATTCCAATTAAAAACCGGTTGAGTTTTCACAGAGAAAATCAAGATTAATGCTCTAAATGTGGTGATTCCAAAATAAGGTCTAAAATCGTCTAGGACGACTAGAAACGCCTAAAAATGAACAAATAAAAAAAAGTTGAAAAAAAATTTTAAATTGTCAAAATCATAAATATTTTTGAAAAAAACAAAAAAAAAATAAAAAAAAAATTTTAATTTGTGAAACAAGTCAAGATTAATGCTCTAAATGTGGTGATTCCAAAATGAGGTCTAAAAACGTCTAGGACGACTAGAAACGCCTAAAAATGAAAAAATAAAAAAAGTTGAAAAAAATATTTAAAATTGTCGAAATCATAATTATTATGAAGTAGAGTCAATATAAATGGTATTTCAATTAAAAACCGGTTGAGTTTTCACAAAGAAAATCAAGATTAATGCTCTAAATGTGGTGATTCCAAAATAAGGTCTAAAATCGTCTAGGACGACTAGAAACGCCTAAAAATGAAAAAAAAAAAAAAGTTGAAAAAAAATTTTAAATTTGTCGAAATCAAGATTAATGCTCTAAATGTGGTGATTTCAAAATAAGGTCTAAAATCGTCTAGGACGCCTAGAAACGCCTAAAAATGAAAAAATAAAAAAAGTTGAAAAAAATTATAAATTGTCGAAATCATAATTATTTTGAAGTAGAGTCAATATAAATGGTATTTCAATTAAAAACCGGTTGAGTTTTCACAGAGAAAATAAAGATTAATGCTCTAAATATGGTGATTATAAATTAAGGTCCAAATTCGTCTTAGACGACTAGAAACGCCTAAAAATGAAAAAATAAAAAAAGTTGAAAAAAAATTTTAAATTGTCGAAATCATAATTATTTTGAAGTAAAGTCAATATAAATGGTATTCCAATTAAAAACCGGTTGAGTTTTCACAGAGATAATCAAGATTAATGCTCTTAATGTGGTGATTCCAAAATAAGGTCTAAAATCGTCTAGGACGACTAGAAACGCCTAAAAATGAAAAAATAAAAAAAAGTTGAAAAAAAATTATAAATTGTCCAAATCATAATTATTTTGAAGTAGAGTCAATATAAATGGTATTTCAATTAAAAACCGGTTGAGTTTTCACAGAGAAAATCAAGATTAATGCTCTAAATATGGTGATTCCAAATTAAGGTCCAAAATCGTCTAGGACGCCTAGAAACGCCTAAAAATGAAAAAACAAAAAAAAGGTGAAAAAAATTTAAATTGTCGAAATCATAATTATTTTGAAGTAGAGTCAATATAAATGGTATTCCAATTAAAAACCGGTTGAGTTTTCACAGAGAAAATCAAGATTAATGCTCTTAATGTGGTGATTTCAAAATAAGGTCTAAAATCGTCTAGGACGACTAGAAACGCCTAAAAATTAAAAAAAAAAGTTGAAAAAAAATTATAAATTGTCCAAATCATAATTATTTTGAAGTAGAGTCAATATAAATGGTATTCCAATTAAAAACCGGTTGAGTTTTCACAGAGAAAATCAAGATTAATGCTCTTAATGTGGTGATTCCAAAATAAGGTCTAAAATCGTCTAGGACGACAAGAAACGCCTAAAAATGAAAAATAAAAAAAGTTGAAAAAAAATTATAAATTGTCCAAATCATAATTATTTTGAAGTAGAGTCAATATAAATGGTATTCCAATTAAAAACCGGTTGAGTTTTCACAGAGAAAATCCACATTAATGCTCTAAATGTGGTGATTCCAAAATAAGGTCCAAAATCGTCTAAGACGCCTAGAAACGCCTAAAAATGAAAAAATAAAAAAAGTTGAAAAAAAATTTTAAATTGTCGAAATCATAATTATTTTGAAGTAGAGTCAATATAAATGGTATTCCAATTAAAAACCGGTTGAGTTTTCACAGAGAAAATCAAGATTAATGCTCTTAATGTGGTGATTCCAAAAAAAGGTCTAAAATCGTCTAGGACGACTAGAAACGCCTAAAAATGAAAAAAAAAAAAAAGTATGAAAAAAAATTATAAATTGTCCAAATCATAATTATTTTGAAGTAGAGTCAAAAGATTAATGCTCTAAATGTGGTGATTCCAAAATAAGGTACAAAATCGTCTAGGACGCCTAGAAACGCCCTAAAAATGAACAAATAAAAAAAGTTGAAAAAAAATTATAAATTGTCCAAATCATAATTATTTTGAAGTAGAGACAATATAAATGTTATTCCAATTAAAAACCGGTTGAGTTTTCACAGAGAAAATCAAGACTAATGCTCTAAATGTGGTGATTCCAAAATAAGGTCTAAAATCGTTTAGGACGACTAGAAACGCCTAAAAATGAAAAAAT
Source organism: Drosophila dunni (assembly GCA_018152125.1). NCBI lineage: Eukaryota > Metazoa > Arthropoda > Insecta > Diptera > Drosophilidae > Drosophila > Drosophila dunni. Next base: position 11,454 of record JAECXC010000540.1, on the reverse strand, counting down.
AAAAAAAAGTTAAAAAAAAATTATAAATTTTCCAAATCATAATTATTTTGAAGTAGAGTCAATATAAATGGTATTTCAATTAAAAACCGGTTGAGTTTTCACAGAGAAAATCAAGATTAATGCTCTAAATGTGGTGATTCCAAAATAAGGTCCAAAATCGTCTAGGACGACTAGAAACGCCTAAAAACGAAAAAAAAAAAAAGTTGAAAAAAAATTATAAATTGTCCAAATAATAATTATTTTGAAGTAGAGTCAATATAAATGGTATTCCAATTAAAAACCGGTTGAGTTTTCACAGAGAAAATCAAGATTAATGCTCTAAATGTGGTGATTCCAAAATAAGGTCCAAAATCGTCTAGGACGACTAGAACGCCTAAAAATGAAAAAATAAAAAAAGTTGAAAAAAAATTATAAATTGTCCAAATCATAATTATTTTGAAGTAGAGTCAATATAAATGGTATTCCAATTAAAAACCGGTTGAGTTTTCACAGAGAAAATCAAGATTAATGCTCTCAATGTGGTGATTTCAAAATAAGGTCCAAAATCGTCTAGGACGACTAGAAACGCCTAAAAATGAAAAAATAAAAAAAGTTGAAAAAAAATTTTAAATTGTCGAAATCATCATTATTTTGAAGTATAGTCAATATAAATGGTATTCCAATTAAAAACTGGTTGAGTTTTCACAGAGAAAATCAAGATTAATGCTCTAAATGTGGTGATTCCAAAATAAGGTCCAAAATCGTCTAGGACGCCTAAAAACGCCTAAAAATGAATAAATAAAAAAAGTTGAAAAAAAATTTTAAATTGTCGAAATCATAATTATTTTGAAGTAGAGTCAATATAAATGGTATTCCAAATAAAAACCAGTTGAGTTTTCACAGAGAAAATCCACATTAATGCTCTAAATGTGGTGATTCCAAAATAAGGTCCAATATCGTCTAGGAACGCCTAGAAACGCCTAAAAATGAAAAAATAAAAAAAGTTGAAAAAAAATTTTAAATTGTCGAAATCATAATTATTTTGAAGTAGAGTCAATATAAATGGTATTCCAATTAAAAACCGGTTGAGTTTTAACAGAGAAAGTCAAGATTAATGCTCTTAATGTGGTGATTCCAAAAAAAGGTCTAAAATCGTCTAGGACGACTAGAAACGCCTAAAAATGAAAAAAAAAAAAAAGTTGAAAAAAAATTATAAATTGTCCAAATCATAATTATTTTGAAGTAGAGTCAAGATTAATGCTCTAAATGTGGTGATTCCAAAATAAGGTACAAAATCGTCTAGGACGCCTAGAAACGCCTAAAAATGAACAAATAAAAAAAGTTAAAAAAAAAATTATAAATTGTCCAAATCATAATTATTTTGAAGTAGAGACAATATAAATATTATTCCAATTAAAAACCGGTTGAGTTTTCACAGAGAAAATCAAGACTAATGCTCTAAATGTGGTGATTCCAAAATAATGTCTAAATCCTTTAGGACGACTAGAAACGCCTAAAAATGAAAAAATAAAAAAAAGTTAAAAAAAAATTATAAATTTTCCAAATCATAATTATTTTGAAGTAGAGTCAATATAAATGGTATTCCAATTAAAAACCGGTTGAGTTTTCACAGAGAAAATCAAGTTTAATGCTCCTTATGTGGTGATTCCAAATAAGGTCTTAAATCGTCTAGGACGACTAGAAACGCCTAAAAATGAACAAATAAAAAAAGTTGAAAAAAAATTTTAAATTGTCGAAATCATAAATATTTTGAAAAAACAAAAAAAATGTGAAAAAAAATTTTAAATTGTCGAAATCAAGATTAATGCTCTAAATGTGGTGATTCCAAAATAAGGTCTAAAATCGTCTAGGACGACTAGAAACGCCTAAAAATGAAAAAATAAAAAAAGTTGAAAAAAAACTATAAATTGTCCAAATCATAATTATTTTGAAGTAGAGTCAATATAAATGGTATTTCAATTAAAAACCGGTTGAGTTTTCACAGAGAAAATCAAGATTAATGCTCTAAATGTGGTGATTCCAAAATAAGGTCCAAAATCGTCTAGGACGACTAGAAACGCCTAAAAACGAAAAAATAAAAAAAGTTGAAAAAAAATTATAAATTGTCCAAATAATAATTATTTTGAAGTAGAGTCAATATAAATGGTATTCCAATTAAAAACCGGTTGAGTTTTCACAGAGAAAATCAAGATTAATGCTCTAAATGTGGTGATTCCAAAATAAGGTCCAAAATCGTCTAGGACGACTAGAACGCCTAAAAATGAAAAAATAAAAAAAAGTTGAAAAAAAATTATAAATTGTCCAAATCATAATTATTTTGAAGTAGAGTCAATATAAATGGTATTCCAATTAAAAACCGGTTGAGTTTTCACAGAGAAAATTAAGATTAATGCTCTTAATGTGGTGATTTCAAAATAAGGTCCAAAATCGTCTAGGACGACTAGAAACGCCTAAAAATGAAAAAATAAAAAAAGTTGAAAAAAAATTTTAAATTGTCGAAATCATCATTATTTTGAAGTATAGTCAATATAAATGGTATTCCAATTAAAAACTGGTTGAGTTTTCACAGAGAAAATCAAGATTAATGCTCTAAATGTGGTGATTCCAAAATAAGGTCCAAAATCGTCTAGGACGCCTAAAAACGCCTAAAAATGAATAAATAAAAAAAGTTGAAAAAAAATTTTAAATTGTCGAAATCATAATTATTTTGAAGTAGAGTCAATATAAATGGTATTCCAATTAAAAACCGGTTGAGTTTTCACAGAGAAAATCAAAATTAATGCTCTTAATGTGGTGATTTCAAAATAAGGTCCAAAATCGTCTAGGACGACTAGAAACGCCTAAAAATGAAAAAATAAAAAAAGTTGAAAAAAAATTTTAAATTGTCGAAATCATCATTATTTTGAAGTAGAGTCAATATAAATGGTATTCCAATTAAAAACTGGTTGAGTTTTCACAGAGAAAATCAAGATTAATGCTCTAAATGTGGTGATTCCAAAATAAGGTCCAAAATCGTCTAGGACGCCTAAAAACGCCTAAAAATGAATAAATAAAAAAAGTTGAAAAAAAATTTTAAATTGTCGAAATCATAATTATTTTGAAGTAGAGTCAATATAAATGGTATTCCAAATAAAAACCAGTTGAGTTTTCACAGAAAAAAGCAAGAGTAATGCTCTCAATGTGGTGATTCCAAAATAAGGTCCAAAATCGTTTAGGACGACTAGAAACGCCTAAAAATGAAAAAATAAAAAAAGTGGAAAAAAAATTATAAATTGTCCAAATCATAATTATTTTGAAGTAGAGTCAATATAAATGGTATTCCAATTAAAAAACCTGTTGAGTTTTCACAGAGAAAATCAAGTTTAATGCTTCTTAATGTGGTGATTCCAAAAAAAGGTCTAAAATCGTCTAGGACGACTAGAAACGCCTAAAAATGAAAAAAAAAAAAAAAAGTTGAAAAAATAAAATTATATTGTCCAAATCATAATTATTTTGAAGTAGAGTCAATATAAATGGTATTCCAATTAAAAACCGGTTGAGTTTTCACAGAGAAAATCAAGTTTAATGCTCTTAATGTGGTAATTCCAAAATAAGGTCCAAAAACGTGTAAGGACGACTAGATACGCCTAAAAATAAAAAAAAAAAAAGGTGAAAAAAAATTTTAAATTGTCCAAATCAAGATTAATGCTCTAAATGTGGTGATTCCAAAATAAGGTCTAAAATCGTCTAGGACGACTAGAAACGCATAAAAATGAAAAAATAAAAAAAGTTGAAAAAAAATTATAAATTGTCGAAATCATAATTATTTTGAAGTAGAGTCAATATAAATGGTATTCCAATTAAAAACCGGTTGAGTTTTCACAGAGAAAATCAAGATTAATGCTCTAAATGTGGTGATTCCAAAATAAGGTCTAAAATCGTCTAGGACGACTAGAAACGCCTAAAAATGAAATAATAAAAAAAGTTGACAAAAAATTTTAAATTGTCCAAATCAAGATTAATGCTCTAAATGTGGTGATTCCAAAATAAGGTCTAAAATCGTCTAGGACGACTAGAAACGCCTAAAAATGAAAAAATAAAAAAAGTTGAAAAAAATTTAAAAATTGTCGAAATCATAATTATTTTGAAGTAGAGTCAATATAAATGGTATTCCAATTAAAAACCGGTTGAGTTTTCACAGAGAAAATCAAGATTAATGCTCTAAGTTGCTAAATGCTAAAAGTTGAAAAAAAATTTTAAATTGTCCAAATCAAGATTAATCCTAAATGTGGTGATTTCAAAATAAGGTCTAAAATCGTCTAGGACGACTAGAAACGCCTAAAAATGAAAAAAAAAAAAAAGTTGAAAAAAATTATAAATTGTCGAAATCATAATTATTTTGAAGTAGAGTCAATATAAATGGTATTCCAATTAAAAACCGGTTGAGTTTTCACAGAGAAAATCAAGATTAATGCTCTAAATGTGGTGATTCCAAAATAAGGTCTAAAATCGTCTAGGACGACTAGAAACGCCTAAAAATGAAAAAATAAAAAAAGTTGAAAAAAATTTAAAAATTGTCGAAATCATAATTATTTTGAAGTAGAGTCAATATAAATGGTATTCCAATTAAAAACCGGTTGAGTTTTCACAGAGAAAATCAAGATTAATGCTCTAAATGTGGTGATTCCAAAATAAGGTCTAAAATCGTCTAGGACGACTAGAAACGCCTAAAAATGAAAAAAAAAAAAAAAAAGAAAAAATTTGAAAAAAAATAATTTTAAAATTGTCGAAATCAAGATTAATGCTCTAAATGTGGTGATTTCAAAATAAGGTCTAAAATCGTCTAGGACGCCTAGAAACGCCTAAAAATGAAAAAAAAAAAAAAAGTTGAAAAAAAATTATAAATTGTCGAAATCATAATTATTTTGAAGTAGAGTCAATATAAATGGTATTTCAATTAAAAACCGGTTGAGTTTTCACAGAGAAAATAAAGATTAATGCTCTAAATAAGGTGATTATAAATTAAGGTCCAAAATCGTCTTAGACGACTAGAAACGCCAAAAATGACAAAATAAAAAAAGTTGAAAAAAAATTATAAATTGTCCAAATCATAATTATTTTGAAGTAGAGTCAATATAAATGGTATTCCAATTAAAAACCGGTTGAGTTTTCACAGAGAAAATGAAAGATTAATGCTCTTAATGTGGTGATTCCAAAATAAAGTCTAAAATCGTCTAGGACGACTAGAAACGCCTAAAAATGAAAAATAAAAAAAGTTGAAAAATAATTATAAATTGTCCAAATCATAATTATTTTGAAGTAGAGTCAATATAAATGGTATTCCAATTAAAAACCGGATGAGTTTTCACAGAGAAAATCAAGATTAATGCTCTAAATGTGGTGATTCCAAAATAAGGTCCAAAATCGTCTAGGACGACTAGAAACGCCTAAAAATGAAAAAAATAAAAAAAGTTGAAAAAAAAATTTTAAATTGTCGAAATCATAATTATTTTGAAGTAGAGTCAATATAAATGGTATTCCAATTAAAAACCGGTTGAGTTTTAACAGAGAAAATCAAGATTAATGCTCTTAATGTGGTGATTCCAAAAAAAGGTCTAAAATCGTCTAGGACGACTAGAAACGCCTAAAAATGAAAAAAAAAAAAAAAGTTGAAAAAAAATTATAAATTGTCCAAATCATAATTATTTTGAAGTAGAGTCAAGATTAATGCTCTAAATGTGGTGATTCCAAAATAGGGTACAAAATCGTCTAGGACGCCTAGAAACGCCTAAAAATGAACAAATAAAAAAAGTTGAAAAAAAATTATAAATTGTCCAAATCATAATTATTTTGAAGTAGAGACAATATAAATGGTATTCCAATTAAAAACCGGTTGAGTTTTCACAGAGAAAATCAAGATTAATGCTCTAAATGTGGTGATTCCAAAATAATGTCTAAAATCGTCTAGGACGACTAGAAACGCCTAAAAATTAAAAAATATAAAAAGTTAAAAAAAATTATAAATTGTCGAAATCATAATTATTTTGAAGTATAGTCAATATAAATGGTATTTCAATTAAAAACCGGTTGAGTTTTCACAGAGAAAATCAAGTTTAATGCTCCTTATGTGGTGATTCCAAATAAGGTCCAAAATCGTGAAAGACGACTAGATACGCCTAAAAATAAAAAACAAAAAAAGGTGAAAAAAATTTTAAATTGTCGAAATCATAATTATTTTGAAGTAGAGTCAATATAAATGGTATTCCAATTAAAAACCGGTTGAGTTTTCACAGAGAAAATCAAGAATAATGCTCAAAATGTGGCTATTCCAAAATAAGGTCTAAAATCGTCTAGGACGACTAGAAACGCCTAAAAATGAACAAATAAAAAAAGTTGAAAAAAAATTTTAAATTGTCGAAATCATAATTATTTTGAAAAAACAAAAAAAATGTGAAAAAAATTTTAAATTGTCGAAATCAAGATTAATGCTCTAAATGTGGTCATTTCAAAATGACGTCTAAAATCGTCTAGAACGACTAGAAACGCCTAAAAATGAAAAAATAAAAAAAGTTGAAAAATAAATTTAAATTGTCGAAATCATAATTATTATGAAGTAGAGTCAATATAAATGGTATTTCAATTAAACACCGGTTGAGTTTTCACAGAGAAAATCAAGATTAATGCTCTAAATGTGGTGATTCCAAAATAAGGTCTAAAATCGTCTAGGACGACTAGAAACGCCTAAAAATGAAATAATAAAAAAAGTTGAAAAAAAATTTTAAATTGTCCAAATCAAGATTAATGCTCTAAATGTGGTGATTTCAAAATAAGGTCTAAAATCGTCTAGGACGACTAGAAACGCCTAAAAATGAAAAAATAAAAAAAGTTGAAAAAAAATTATAAATTGTCGAAATTATAATTATTTTGAAGTAGAGTCAATATAAATGGTATTCCAATTAAAAACCGGTTGAGTTTTCACAAAGAAAATCAAGATTAATGCTCTAAATGTGGTGATTCCAAAATAAGGTCTAAAATCGTCTAGGACGACTAGAAACGCCTAAAAATGAAAAAATAAAAAAAGTTGAAAAAAAATTTTAAATTGTCCAAATCAAGATTAATGCTCTAAATGTGGTGATTCCAAAATGACGTCTAAAATCGTCTAGGACGACTAGAAACGCCTAAAAATGAAAAAATAAAAAAAGTTGAAAAAAAATTTAAAATTGTCGAAATCATAATTATTTTGAAGTAGAGTCAATATAAATGGTATTCCAATTAAAAACCGGTTGAGTTTTCACAGAGAAAATCAAGATTAATGCTCTAAATGTGGTGATTCCAAAATAAGGTCTAAAATCGTCTAGGACGACTAGAAACGCCTAAAAATGAAATAATAAAAAAAGTTGAAAAAAAATTTTAAATTGTCCAAATCAAGATTAATGCTCTAAATGTGGTGATTTCAAAATAAGGTCTAAAATCGTCTAGGACGACTAGAAACGCCTAAAAATGAAAAAAATAAAAAAAGTTGAAAAAAAATTATAAATTGTCGAAATCATAATTATTTTGAAGTAGAGTCAATATAAATGGTATTCCAATTAAAAATCGGTTGAGTTTTCACAGAGAAAATCAAGATTAATGCTCTAAATGTGGTGATTCCAAAATAAGTTCTAAAATCGTCTAGGACGACTAGAAACGCCTAAAAATGAAAAAAATAAAAAAAGTTGAAAAAAAATTTAAAATTGTCGAAATCATAATTATTATGAAGTAGAGTCAATATAAATGGTATTTCAATTAAAAACCGGTTGAGTTTTCACAGAGAAAATCAAGATTAATGCTCTAAATGTGGTGATTCCAAAATAAGGTCTAAAATCGTCTAGGACGACTAGAAACGCCTAAAAAATGAAAAAAATAAAAAAAGTTGAAAAAAAATTTTAAATTGTCGAAATCAAGATTAATGCTCTAAATGTGGTGATTTGAAAATAAGGTCTAAAATCGTCTAGGACGCCTAGAAACGCCTAAAAATGAAAAAATAAAAAAAAGTTGAAAAAAAAATTATAAATTGTCGAAATCATAATTATTTTGAAGTAGAGTCAATATAAATGGTATTTCAATTAAAAACCGGTTGAGTTTTCACAGAGAAAATAAAGATTAATGCTCTAAATAAGGTGATTATAAATTAAGGTCCAAAATCGTCTTAGACGACTAGAAACGCCTAAAAATGACAAAATAAAAAAAGTAGAAAAAAAATTTTAAATTGTCGAAATCATAATTATTTTGAAGTAAAGTCAATATAAATGGTATTCCAATTAAAAACCGGTTGAGTTTTCACAGAGAAAATCAAGATTAATGCTCTAAATGTGGTGATTCCAAAATAAGGTCTAAAATCGTCTAGGACGACTAGAAACGCCTAAAAATGAAATAATAAAAAAAGTTGAAAAAAAATTTTAAATTGTCCAAATCAAGATTAATGCTCTAAATGTGGTGATTTCAAAATAAGGTCTAAAATCGTCTAGGACGCCTAGAAACGCCTAAAAATGAAAAAATAAAAAAAAGTTGAAAAAAAATTATAAATTGTCGAAATCATAATTATTTTGAAGTAGAGTCAATATAAATGGTATTTCAATTAAAAACCGGTTGAGTTTTCACAGAGAAAATCAAGATTAATGCTCTAAATGTGGTGATTCCAAAATAAGGTCTAAAATCGTCTAGGACGACTAGAAACGCCTAAAAATGAAATAATAAAAAAAGTTGAAAAAAAATTTTAAATTGTCCAAATCAAGATTAATGCTCTAAATGTGGTGATTCCAAAATGACGTCTAAAATCCGTCTAGGACGACTAGAAACGCCTAAAAATGAAAAAATAAAAAAAGTTGAAAAAAAATTTAAAATTGTCGAAATCATAATTATTTTGAAGTAGAGTCAATATAAATGGTATTCCAATTAAAAACCGGTTGAGTTTTCACAGAGAAAATCAAGATTAATGCTCTTAATGTGGTGATTCCAAAATAAGGTCTAAAATCGTCTAGGACGACTAGAAACGCCTAAAAATGAAAAAATAAAAAAAGTTGAAAAAAATTATAAATTGTCCAAATCATAATTATTTTGAAGTAGAGTCAATATAAATGGTATTTCAATTAAAAACCGGTTGAGTTTTCACAGAGAAAATCAATATTAATGCTCTTAATATGGTGATTCCAAATTAAGGTCCAAAATCGTCTAGGACGCCTAGAAACGCCTAAAAATGAAAAACAAAAAAAAGGTGAAAAAAATTTTAAATTGTCCAAATCATAATTATTTTGAAGTAGAGTCAATATAAATGGTATTCCAATTAAAAACCGGTTGAGTTTTCACAGAGATAATCAAGATTAATGCTCTTAATGTGGTGATTTCAAAATAAGGTCTAAAATCGTCTAGGACGCCTAGAAACGCCTAAAAATGAAAAAATAAAAAAAGTTGAAAAAAAATTATAAATTGTCGAAATCATAATTATTTTGAAGTAGAGTCAATATAAATGGTATTTCAATTAAAAACCGGTTGAGTTTTCACAGAGAAAATAAAGCTTAATGCTCTAAATAAGGTGATTATAAATTAAGGTCCAAAATCGTCTTAGACGACTAGAAACGCCTAAAAATGACAAAATAAAAAAAGTAGAAAAAAATTTTAAATTGTCGAAATCATAATTATTTTGAAGTAAAGTCAATATAAATGGTATTCCAATTAAAAACCGGTTGAGTTTTCACAGAGATAATCAAGATTAATGCTCTTAATGTGGTGATTCCAAAATAAGGTCTAAAATCGTCTAGGACGACTAGAAACGCCTAAAAATGAAAAAATAAAAAAAGTTGAAAAAAAATTATAAATTGTCCAAATCATAATTATTTTGAAGTAGAGTCAATATAAATGGTATTTCAATTAAAAACCGGTTGAGTTTTCACAGAGAAAATCAAGATTAATGCTCTTAATATGGTGATTCCAAATTAAGGTCCAAAATCGTCTAGGACGCCTAGAAACGCCTAAAAATGAAAAAAAAAAAAAAAGGTGAAAAAAAATTTTAAATTGTCCAAATCATAATTATTTTGAAGTAGAGTCAATATAAATGGTATTCCAATTAAAAACCGGTTGAGTTTTCACAGAGATAATCAAGATTAATGCTCTTAATGTGGTGATTTCAAAATAAGGTCTAAAATCGTCTAGGACGACTAGAAACGCCTAAAAATGAAAAAAATAAAAAAAGTTGAAAAAAAATTATAAATTGTCCAAATCATAATTATTTTGAAGTAGAGTCAATATAAATGGTATTCCAATTAAAAACCGGTTGAGTTTTCACAGAGAAAATGAAAGATTAATGCTCTTAATGTGGTGATTCCAAAATAAGGTCTAAAATCGTCTAGGACGACTAGAAACGCCTAAAAATGAAAAATAAAAAAAGTTGAAAAATAATTATAAATTGTCCAAATCATAATTATTTTGAAGTAGAGTCAATATAAATGGTATTCCAATTAAAAACCGGTTGAGTTTTCACAGAGAAAATCAAGATTAATGCTCTAAATGTGGTGATTCCAAAATAAGGTCCAAAATCGTCTAGGACGCCTAGAAACGCCTAAAAATGAAAAAAAAATAAAAAAGTTGAAAAAAAATTTTAAATTGTCGAAATCATAATTATTTTGAAGTAGAGTCAATATAAATGGTATTCCAATTAAAAACCGGTTGAGTTTTAACAGAGAAAATCAAGATTAATGCTCTTAATGTGGTGATTCCAAAAAAAGGTCTAAAATCGTCTAGGACGACTAGAAACGCCTAAAAATGAAAAGAAATAAAAAAAGTTGAAAAAATATTATAAATTGTCCAAATCATAATTATTTTGAAGTAGAGTCAAGATTAATGCTCTAAATGTGGTGATTCCAAAATAGGGTACAAAATCGTCTAGGACGCCTAGAAACGCCTAAAAATGAACAAATAAAAAAAGTTGAAAAAAAATTATAAATTGTCCAAATCATAATTATTTTGAAGTAGAGTCAATATAAATGGTATTCCAATTAAAACCCGGTTGAGTTTTCACAGAGAAAATCAAGATTAATGCTCTAAATGTGGTGATTCCAAAATAAGGTCTAAAATCGTCTAGGACGACTAGAAACGCCTAAAAATGAAAAAATAAAAAAAAGTTAAAAAAAAATTATAAATTTTCCAAATCATAATTATTTTGAAGTAGAGTCAATATAAATGGTATTCCAATTAAAAACCGGTTGAGTTTTCACAGAGAAAATCAAGTTTAATGCTCCTTATGTGGTGATTCCAAATAAGGTCCAAAATCGTGTAAGACGACTAGATACGCCTAAAAATAAAAAACAAAAAAAGGTGAAAAAAATTTTAAATTGTCGAAATCATAATTATTTTGAAGTAGAGTCAATATAAATGGTATTCCAATTAAAAACCGGTTTAGTTTTCACAGAGAAAATCAAAAATAATGCTCTAAATGTGGCT
>JAECXC010000535.1:0-122057 GCA_018152125.1 Drosophila dunni | reverse complement strand
ATGGACTCTTTTGTTCAAAACTTTTCTGCATTATCAGGGTCTAATCCATCGGCAATATAAGTGGCTTCTAGTTAATTTCGCAAGCTGTCAATTTCTGTTGTGTTTTTCGATGCGGTTTTGCCTTTTTGCTTAATGTTTAGCAATTTGCCTTTAGAGTGCCTTATATAGTCGTATCGTTTTTTACCTTGTGCCAGATTGTGCCTTTTTTTTGACTTAATAACTTTAACTGCTATATCTTCTTGGTCACCCTTGGTTCTTTCTAAAATTCTTAATGCTGTTAAGAACCGATTCAATGATAGCTTCTTACCACCGAATTCAGGAATGGTAAGGGATACCTGCTTCACATAGTCCCTATCTAAGGAGACCTGGTTTGCCATGTCTATTTTAATGCTTTCAATGTTTTCATCTAGGGTTTCTGATTCATTGTTTGGATCAATCATAGGCATGGATTCATCTATATCTTGAAGTTGTTTTTTGTTGAATTTAGCCAGTAAGTTTAGTTTGCCTGGAACATATGTTTCAATGTTTCGACTAATGCCAATGTTTTTCAATCCTACGTTTACAGATTGTATTAATTTGTGGCATCTATTAGTGTGATCACTAGAGAGTTTTTGATCCCATTTATTGACTGTGTTCACAATATTATTATATTGTTCAGTTAGTATGGTGATGTGGTGTATTAGCGTGTCTTTTAGTTCTGCACTTTTGTTGACACATTTGTAAGATTTTTGAAATTTGTCTTTGTATGTATTAAGCTGTTTTGCTATTACACTCCATCCCATAATTTATATCATGATTAAATGCCATTTATCGATGCAATCGCGCCAATAATATGATTGTTGATCCCAATATGGACGTTTCTTCTGTTTGGGTTTTTATCGAGACATAAGGTAATGTACTTAAGACAATTCCTTTCTCGAAATTTGAACAATGTATCAAGGGACTGGCCGTTTTATTAAATGTTTGAATATATTCGTTTTAAAATTCATTGATTGATATATATTCTCTGTGTTTTTACAAAATTGTCATTGAATTTATTATAAAGTCTGGGTCATTAATGAAAGTTTGACAGATTTGGTAGGAATACATGTTATTTACTATTTTTTTTTTTTGGACTGCGTCAATGTTGTCAATATTGTAATACTGAAAGTATTGTCAAAATAAGGAGTAAGATCCACAGTGCTTGGATATCAATTGTGTGATCGATTATTTTGGCATTATTGACCAGTTTGGCCGTATTGTCTTTGGACTAAGTGTCGTTGCTTCGGAACCAACCCATTGTGTAGATAATTCGGGCAAAAGAATGAATTAAAAAATTTTTTTTTGTAGAATCGGATTTTGTTTATGAAATTGATCGAACGGAACGTAAAACAAATATTAGTTGTAAGCGATGAAAAGTTTACATTAGATTTTAAAAATTCTTTCTTTTTTTTTAAATACTACTCATCGTTGGTTAGTAAAAGCTTAACAAAATTAGTATTTTCCAGACAACGGTTTCCCGCATCGATCTGGATGAGTAGAGCTTATTATCTAAGCCAAATTGGGGCATTGGCAATTATGCAGCCCGTTTGCGTTGCTTCGCCCAATTGCGAAGTTTATCATCAATTTCACTTATACGCTCTATGTAGAGTTGTCGGCTTTGCTCATCTTTTGCTGCCTTGATCAAGTCCTTGATCAAGTGTCGCTGCTGCAGGAGCTTAAATCTCTTTCCGCTCCGTTTGTGTTTAGGCAATTCTCGTGAGTGGGCGTGGACCACGCCAACCGATGGACCATCGGTTGGAATTGCTTGCAAGGCCTCTTGCAGCCTCGGCAAATCCCTTTTCTTAGAAGGAGCAGCTGACTCAAAAGTAGGTTCCTCCGTTGAAATTGGTTGCGTTTGTTTATTTATTGTTTATTGTTTTGTTGTTGTGTGTGTTACAAAGTTTAAAGGTTGCATTTTTTTTCACTTATTGTTGTTTTTGTTTTGTGCGACGATTTTCATTATTTTTGAAAATTTGTATTTGAATTTGTAAAAGTCGTGAAATATTCACATGCTCTGGATGCGCACACACTTTAGCTTTTCTTTTTACATAATATGTAATATATTCCATTTAATGTCTTAGGAAAGTAGTTATCAGCTTTATTTTGACAGCGGATTCCTGCTTCCCTTTGTTTATTATGATTTCTTGAACGCATTACTACGTACTCCTTCATACAGACACACTCTCTCATATGTAAGTAAGAAAATTTAATTAAATCAATTTGCATAAATAAATGAATTTTTTGTTGGGGCACACTTTTGTTTCGATATGTACATGCATACTTTGAGGCACACACGCATTTCTCTGTCAGACGCCATGACAAACCTGGCAGTCAGGCACACCAAAAAGGAAACTTTTTTAATTAAAGCCAACAAAAACAAAACGAACAAAGCTTAAATCTTTTTTAATTAAAGCCAACAAAAACAAAACGAACGAAAACTAAAAAAAAAACAAACAAAACATATAAAGTTGCCCCACTGACAAAATCTTTTCCTGACCATAAGACCATCAGAGGCCATCAACAAGTTGGAATGTATTTCTCTGCACGACGATAGAGCAACTACCTGTTTAAATACTCTATAAAGTTCGGCTTAAATATATATACATTACAAATTTATTTAAGCCTATAAATATCAAAGAAAAAATATGTATATATATAATGGAATCCGGTTATAAGGACTCCGCTTAAAGCGTCTGTCCGGTCATTGCGACGAAAATCCGATGACTTGTTTGGTTCCCATATAAGCTTTTTTCTTTGTTCGTTTCGGTTAAAGCGTCTGACGGGTATAACGACGTAAAATCGTCGGTCCCTTAAGTGTGGTTATAACCGGATTCCACTGTATTTATACATAATAAAATATATTGAAATTAAATTTTACACTTCTATTTCTGCTTAAAATAGTGGCCTTAGAAACTATGATTAATTTTTTTTATTTAATTATGTATATTTTGTGAACAAGTGTTCTGCTGCCTTTTACACTATTAGCTTAATTTTTACTAAATTTTAATGAAAGCAACTCAAACATAGAGCATTTGAAAGCCGCTCACTATTAAAGCCGAATTTCTCTTGCTGCTTATTACTCTGCTTCATTTCTGGTAACAGAAATAAATCGTTTAGCAAGCAGTCTTTTCAATGATTTTGCTTCTTCTTTTTGTACATTTTTGTTTTGTATGTATTTTTTATTTTATTCTCATTTTTTTTTTTTTTTTTGAAATTTATTTATTTATCTCAATTTTTTTTTGTGGACTGAAATTGGAAAGCAGTTGAGATTATATGTACTTTGTCTTTTGTCCTGACTTTGTGGTTTACCATATCAATTTGCTATTGACGCCTCAAATGCCATTCTGAATGGTTTTGCGCTTTTCTTAAACAACTGCAAAATTGGAAATGTGAAGCAGCAAAAAAATTGACATATACATATATCAGTCATTGATTTATATGCTTCCTGGGTACTGGGGAAAGCTTTAATTTATTTTAGGTATTAATTTGGAGAGCTCGTGAGCACAACATTGAAAAAGGTTTGCATAGCGGCAAAAATATTAAATTAGTGGGGAACTTTAGGTTATAAAATATGCATATTCCTTTCAGCTTTAAACTAAAGTCAAGCAGACATTAAAAAATATGGAAAAGTCCCGGATTTTCCGGATTTCCCGGATTTACCGGATTTTCCGGATTTCCCAGAGTTTCCGGATTTCTTTTGAGTATGTGTATGTCTTGTGAGATTACCAAACATTATGTAGCATATACACACGTAATTTATTTTGTGAAATTGGAAACACATCATAAATAATGGGAACTGCAATTGCGAATCGGTCACTAATAAAGCAACTCAATTGATGATCAGACTTTATGAAGCATAATTTTATTGACTTCTTTGGCAAGAAAATGGGTGGGTGGTGGTTCCTCAACACCTGATTTGTTTACGTGATGTTTTGGAACTGACGGAATAACGCGCTCGACGTCATCGTCAGGTCCTTTAGTGTCCTTACATACTGCCGTTCTGAAAATATGCCCATGTATAAGGATCAATTTGATAAGCTTTGCGATGAACGTTACGAGCCATCGATCCCAAAATTGCCAAAATCATTCCATTCAAACAGTTGTGAATGACATCATTTTTTTTATTTATTAGTTATTAAATGATTTACTTAGTTTAATTAGTTAACGTCGTAGAATAAAGTACTGAATGCTCTAGCCGACTGTAAAATAAAAAGAAATAAAAATGAATAACAATAAATAAAAACAAGAAAGAAAAGTACAGTCGAGCACGCCCGACAGCATAATACTCTCTGCATTTTTTCCCGATTAAATTATTAAAATCGATATAAAGATATTACAATGGGTAGTATTTGCATTAAAAAGTACAATATATTTATAAAAGTGCAACCAATTTTTTTGGGCCATAAATTAACATTTTTTTAATTTCAATTAGTTTGGTTTAAGTAGGTTAACAGAGAAACTCTTCGTATACACCTCAATCAAATGAAATACTTCACATGTCGAACAAACTGAATGAGTGTTTTGTTGGCTTCTTGTTTCAGATTTCATTTGAATGTGTTTTCTTTGTTTAAAGTAATTATCAAAACAACAGCTTCTCGGCTTCCTCCACATCCCAGTTGGCCTTTGAGAGCATCAGCCGAGCCTCATCGACATCTGCCCTTTGGTCCTTGAGCTGCTTAATCTTATCATCGCATGCTGCTGCGGCCCATTTGCATAGGCATTGGTCCAGTGCTGTGCTGTCATTTTAAACATTTCCCGGCACTGCGGCAGACAACAGTGCCTGCAGCGATAGCAACGCCGTGCGGATGGGTATACTTGCAGTCCAGCCCTTGCAGACATCACGGCAGATTGAACCGTTTACCGGTGACACATTTGGATGCCAGATGCGTGTTATAAAGCGCACTTGTGGTGGCACACTTGGATATGGCTCTGGCAGCTTGATCTCAAGCAAAAATCTACCGCCCTCATAGGGCGAATCCTTTGGCCCTTCTATTTGGCCGAGCAGCGCAGTCCAATTGTCACCGATCGACTGGAACTTTTTCAGACAATCCTCGAGTTTTTCCCTTTGCATTGCGCTCTGCAGCAATTCACGCTTGATCCGTTTTGCTCTCGAATCTTCCATAGTTTCAGTTGGTTTTTAGTATCTTTTTGAACTATTTTCGGCCGATTTGTCTAATGGGAGCTACTTTATCTGTTTGTGCTATCCGAATAAAACTTACTCAAGATAGTTATAATGGTACTGTACACATTATATGTGAGTTTCGTTGCGGTAGCTCAACTAAAACTACATGTTTTCATACAAATTTCCTATTTCCGACAGATGGGATTAGATACTTTTGAGATCATTGCAGCAGTACGTGAGTAGCTTTGGGGGTTGGGCACATAAATGTAGTATTGGCATCAACGGCAGCAAGTGTGGAAATGTTACATTTGCGACAAGGCCAGCGAGTTGTGATAAGATCGATATGCAAGGTGCTCCACTGCAACACAAAGGATCTCACAACGTTCTTGCCGTAGTGCTGGATATAACCCTTACCTAAGGCTAAGGCTGGGAAAATGGCATGGCTTCTTACACCGTCGAACAAACTGTCCCTGCGTAATAAGGTTACATAAGTCCATCATATGTCCTATATGCAATTGTCCTATATGGAATTGCAGGCAAGTCAAACCTTAATAAAATAAGAGTTGCTCAAGCGAAAATTCTCAGACAGCGAAAGAGATTTGATGGTTCCCAAAGTAGGGGACGTTATCCAAAAAGTAGCAGATAACTATTTTCGAAGAGTAGCAGATCATCCCAACCACCTAGCGAAACAATTTGTCAAAAATCAAGAAAAAGGAGACTTAATAAGAAAGAAAAGTACAGTCTAGCACGCCCAACCGAGGAATACTCTCTGCATTTTTTCCCGATTAAATTATTAAAATCGGTATCCAGATATTGCAATGTGTTGTACTTGCATTAAAACACTGAAACAAAAATAATCTAAGCATAATCACACATACATCTGTTTGTCTGTATGCGAATACACATACGTTTGACAATATATGATGCATTTATGTATGTATGTGTTAATTCGGCGCAGCCAGCGACTGCGGGCAGCGCTGCCGCCACACAGGCGAAAACGTTCTTGAATGTTTCTGTCTCGCTTGCTCTCATTAGTGATATTCCGTTCAATTATCAATATTGTAACGCTTCTAGTTCTCTTCTTTATAGTCCGATTTCAATGCGTCTTCTTAGGATAGTTTGATATAGTTAGCCTCGAATCAAATTATACAATTACAATGCTGTACTATATGAACAAATGCCTGTAAGCGGAACGAAAGTTGAGAGTTATTTTTATGTATTGTGGGAAAAAGGGGCGTGGCAGTCCAAAATTTTAAATAC
Organism: Drosophila dunni; assembly: GCA_018152125.1. NCBI lineage: Eukaryota > Metazoa > Arthropoda > Insecta > Diptera > Drosophilidae > Drosophila > Drosophila dunni. Next base: position 115,654 of record JAECXC010000535.1, on the reverse strand, counting down.
CAATGCATTTACGCTGTCGCTAGAAAATTCCATACCAGAATTGGTGATCCTAGTTGTCATGGTTACTGAGATATTCGCCGAAAACACCGATTTTTTCGGAGGTGTTTCTAGTTTTTTGCTCATTGTGGGCGAATGTGGCGTGGCATCGAAAAAAAGAAAGATTCTTGTATTGACTGACTAAATATGTGATCGATTGACACCAAGCTCGAACTTGTAGCTCTTACCATCTCTGAAATCTGTATGTTCATACGGACAGACAGACAGACAGACAGACGGACAGACAGACGGACAGACGGACATGGCTATATCGACTCGGCTTGTGATCAAGAATATATATACCGGAGAGTCGATTGCGTCTCAAGCAAATTCAAATTTGTTGATTCCAAATTTGTTGAAAATGCTTTTTCTATTGATGAAACAAATAAAAAATGTAAAAATTATTTTATTTAAAATCAATAAAATAATAATTTTTATTTTGTAAAATAAGCAACTTTAAAGCAATTTAAATGTGTAAACAAATCAGAACGAGCAGACCGATATTTGAACTCACTCACTCCCCGCTTGCCAGTCAAGCATCTAGTCGCCTGCGCCACGAGAACATTTTCTCGCGACCGGCTTTAAACCATACCCATGCCTTAAAAATATTTATGGCACCCAAGCTCGATCGCTATTTTGTCGAAAACACAGATTTTTTGCAGCGAGCTGCTGAAAAGAGCCGTTGCAAAAGGTGTGCATCTGGCATGCCAGAAAGAGACAAACATATACATACGAAACGAGAGCAAAATCGACACAGCCGTGTTCATCGTTTCTCTGACTGAATCAGACTAAATTTATTTTCGTCTGCTTTAAATTTGCTGAGACGCAATCGACTCTCCGGGGCGCTAGGCTTTCGGCTTTTTGCCGAAGTTTAATTTTTGCAGCGAGCTGATTGCTTCGCAAAATGTGTGCATCTGGCATGCCAGAAAGAGACAAACATATACATACGAAACGAGAGCAAAATCGACACAGCGGTGCTCATCGATTCGCTGACTGAATCAGACTAAATTTATTTTCGTCTGCTTTAAATTTGCTGAGACGCAATCGACTCTCCTGGGCGCTACGCTTTCGGCTGTTTGCCGAAGTTCTGTGGGGGTCCATTAGCAAGCTAGCGTTTGCTTTCAAAAAATCTTGCGTTTGACGCATCTATGTATTGTATGGTTAGTGATACAACTTATTAAGCTGCCAATAAGGTAGCAGTAAACCTGTTTATTTTTATATAGAACGTTTTAATAAAAGACAATTTCCATTGAAAATAAAAAAATGTTTAATTAAAGTGAACTCCTAAAAATATGCAACGTAATAATTTCGATCTAAATGAAACAGTTAACATTGCATTTTGTAGTGAAGTATCACTCTTTTTTACTGAACTCCACTTGACAAAATTAGAAAGAGCAAAAGTTGTGACACTTGTTCAGAAGCTGTCGCCAGGCTGACAGTGACTACGACAAGTAAATGGACCCACATCAATGAGCTGTCAACGGTTTTGAAATCGTTTCGACAGTCAGCAATATCTTCGTCCATCCTGTCCATTTTAATTGCATGGCCAAAGTCATGAATTTTTCATGCCATCAGCATTTGAACACAACCACACACACACACAACCACACACACACACACACACACACACACGATACTCGATGCGGATTGTTTGTGCTTTGAGCGGGCCGCGTTGTTCCTTCTGAAATTGCAGTTGCAGAGTCAGGAAAATCGCAAATTTCCACACTAGCGCTTACCTGGACGGAGCGCCACCCATAGACGCGTACGGGCCGGGCCTGGTGCTAAACCGACGTAGTCTACGATTGAAACTAAAATTTTGATCGTCGGTTGGCTTCCTGGCGAGGGGACGCTGGAGAGGGGTGAGTTCCTTCCTCTTTCTCTTCGTTCGCTTGGTTGAGTGCCTTTTTTGCGCGGCAACTTGTTGTATTTGTCGACAAATTGTTTACTCAAGTGCCAAAACACCTCGCAAACACACCAGTGTTGGAAACCGCTTACCCAACTGATCAGCTGGTAGCAGAGTTGCCACATCGATAGAAATCGATCATACAAGCGCGACCGATACACGAGCTTCCGATAAGGCGCCAGTTTTGACCGCCAAATTTAAATTTAAATTTAAATTCAAGCCTGAAGGAAATACTTCTACTGAGCTCTGGCTAATCATAGCCCCACTGCTTTGGGTGTCTCGCCCCAGGCACCCATAGCAGTCGAAATCTCTGGAGCGAGTCATGATGCGCACAACGACACGGCCGATGCCGCCCCCATGGCGTTCGCAAAGTCGAACAAAATGCTGAGATCGCCCCCCGATTACTGCTTGTCGCTCAGCCCCGCCCGTATTGGCGGAAAAAATCTTTGCGTTTCCGGCCACATATGAAGCGGACACTCCAAAGAGACACAGAGAAGCTGAAAATCCCTGTAGCCCACAAAAGAAAAACACCACCTAAAAGGGTTAAGCTGACGCCTATCGAGCTAATGAACGAGCTTGGAACTCTGGCGGGCGATATCATATCCAGACTGGAGGATAAGGCCGTTCGACATGTTAACGTAGTCATGAAGAATCAGCTTAAGCGCATCAAAGCTATACAAGAAGAGGTTAGTCAGCAGCTAAACAGCACTCTAGAGGCACAAACAAATATGTTTTGCCAACACTGGAGCGGAGCAAATACCAGCTCGAATCCAACGTTCGCCTCAGTGACCAAAGGCCAAAACGCTTCATGCGAGGGAGCAAAAAGAACTCTCGTCCGTCTCCGGGCACCTCAGACAAAAAAGGTGAACTCGCCCGAACAAGCCTGCTCAGCAGGAGAGGGAACTGAATGGAGAAAGGTGGGAAAACAAAATAAAACACCGATGGCTCGCAAAAACCGTCCCGATGCCGTTTTAATCCGCTGTAAAACTAAAGAAGCCTATGGCGACGTGCTAAACGAGCTCCAAAAAAACAGCGCACTCCAGCAGTTCAAGAGCTCCGTGACCGGAATACGTCGTACAGCAGCTGGAGAAGTCCTGCTGAACCTTGCAGAAGCTTCGGACAAAAGCACTGTCCCACTGCAGAAGGCGATCGAAGCAGTCCTGGGCGACGGAGTGGTAGTAAAGGCTCTCGGAGACAGCGTGAATATTGAGCTGCGAGACATCATGGAGGGCACATCCAGCGAGGATGTATTGGGAGCAATCTCCGAAATACTGGAGCCATACCAGCTCACAAGCGAGCTGATTAAAATGCGTCCGGGCTACAATGGCACACTCGTTGCCACACTCCCCGTGCCCAAGGACAGCGCCGATAAGCTCATCAAAGAAGGAAGAATTAGAATAGGCTGGGCTGTCTGCCGTATTCGCCTGAACAACACGCCGAGAAGATGCTACCGCTGCTTGAACTTTGGCCATATCGCAGCAAGATGCCGGAGCCAGCACGACGCCTCAAAACAGAGCTTTAACTGCGGGTCGGCCGACCACTCGGCGAAAGCATGCACAGCAAAGCCGTCTTGCATCCTATGCACTAGAGCCGGCAAACAAGATACGCTCCATGCAACCAGCAGCCGTCAATGTCCAGCTTTTATCGAAGCAATAAAAAATCTTAGGACATGAAGTTTATGCAGATCAACCTCAACCACTGCAGGGCAGCTCAAGATCTGCTCTCCCAGACGACGCGCGAAAATGATATCGATATCGCAATAATTAGCGAGCCTCTTAAAATCCCACACAGGCCCAACTTTGTCGGCAACACAGCAAACCTGGCCGCGATCTGGGCATGCTCCGAACAGCCATCATTCATGGACAACATTGGCTCAGGCTCCGCCTTTGTCAGAGCCTTGTCTAAGGGTGTTTTGATCTACAGCTGCTATATGCCACCGAGCTGGAATCTTAACGTTTTTGCCACCGCGCTTGACGAACTAGTGGAGGATGCACGAGCACGCACGCCATCAATTATAGCGGGCGACTTCAATGCCTGGGCAATTGAATGGCAATCAGAGTCAACAAATGCTAAAGGGGAAGCTGCTGCTTGAAGCCCTGGGCAGCCTTAACCTGGTCTTACTAAACGTAGGCAACAAAAAAAACGTTCGTCAGAGGGAGCCTTAGCTCGATAGTGGATCTAACGTTTGCATCGCCCCAGCTGGCGAGGTCCTCTACATGGCAAGTCAGCGACATGTATACAGCTAGCGATCACATGGCCATTTTCTTTTCCTTTAATGGACGGAACCCGCAACCTAACAGGCAGTCTGTCAGACGGTACAGGCCCGATACCTTGATCCCAACTCTATTCGCCGAGGAGCTACAGGATCTCAGCGTTAGTGGCAACGCTGAGGAGATGACGATATCCGTCATGAGAGCTATTAGGCGAGCCTGCGACGTCAGCATGTCCAGCGGCAAGTCATCTCGTCGCCACAAGCCAGTTTTCTGGTGGACCACTGAAATTGCGGAGATCAGACGAGAATGTAATGCAGCCAGAAGGAAGTACACGCGTGCAGCCCGTAGACACATACCGTGCGAGGATTTACGTGGTGCGTTTAAACTAAAACGTAGTGCCTTGTGCAAAAGCTATCCGCGCCAGCAAACTCAACTGCTTTAGAGCTCTCTGCGCGGAGGCAGACCAGGACCCTTGGGGACGAGCGTATAAACTTGTCATGAAGAAGATGCAAGGCAACCACAATTACGCCCCCACAGATAAGGCCAAACTGGACGCTATAGTGAAGACGCTCTTCCCGCGTCAGCAGGCTAGAGACACTAACCATGTCTTTAACGCCCCGACAACCAGCTCCTTCCCACCAATAACGCCAGAAGAGGTTATCGACTCGGCAAAAGGCTGCCAAATTTTAAGGCACCGGGTCCGGATGGGATCCCTAATAGGGCTATCAAGCTAGCTGCCACCTTACACCCAAACATCTTGGCCATACTCTTCACGACATGTCTAAGTGACGGCGTCTTCCCGACATGCTGGAAGTCGCAAAACCTGTGTCTGATTCCGAAACCAGGAAAAAACTCAAATGACGCCTCATCGTTCAGACCAATATGCCTGCTGGACTCGATGGGGAAGCTGTTCGAGAGAGTCATCTGTAACAGGCTGACGGCAGCATTATGCAGCGGAAGAGACCTCTCTGAGAGACAGTTCGGGTTTCGCAAGGGGCGGTCCACAGTCGACGCTTTTATGTTACTGACGGAGACAGTGTCTGCTGCGATAAAAGGGACACGATGGAAGGGCGGATCAAAAAACTACAGCTTAGTTTTAACCCTGGATGTAAGGAATGCCTTTAATTCGGCTAATTGGAGCCTCATACTGGACGCACTACGTAATTTTAACATCCCCCACTACCTGACAAACATTATTAGCGACTACCTCAACAAGCGGACTCTAATGTTTCAAACAGAAGTCGGCACAGCAAAATACGAGGTCACAGCTGGCGTGCCACAAGGCTCCATTCTAGGGCCTACCTTGTGGAACATAATGTATGACGGGATATTGAGGTTGGAACTCCAGGATAACGTGAAGATCGTGGGCTTCGCTGACGATATTGCCATCGTCGTCATAGCGAAACACATCCACGAGGCGGAAGCACTAGCTGAGGACTCCGTAAGGCGGGTGACAGTCTGGCTGGAATCTAGGGGTCTTAGCCTTGCCGCCCACAAGACTGAAGCGGTGCTCATAAGCAGCAGGAAGACAGTTGAGACAGCAACCCTTAGACTAGAAGGAGCCACTGTAGTATCCAAAAGAGCCATTCGATACCTCGGCGTTCATATAGATACGCGTCTTTCCTTCTCCTATACGCCCACAAAAAGGCGACAGGGATTACCCAACGCCTCTCAAGGATGATGTCTAACCACGGCGGACCCAGACAAAGTGTTAGACGTTTGATAAGCAGCGTTATGAAGTCGACTATCCTATACGCGGCGCCGGTCTGGGCCGAGGCAACCGAAAAGAAGTCGTACATGAGAGGCATCGACTCAGCGTACAGACTCTGCGCGATCAGAGTCTCCAGTGCCTTCCGAACTATCTCTGGGGAGGCGGTCCTAGTTATATCAGGCATGATCCCACTCAGCATCTTAATATCAGAAGCCAGACACGTACACGAGTCGAGAAGAAACGTTAGCGGGTCTATACCGATTAGACACATAAAAGCCGACGCACGCAGAGCCAGCCTATACCAGTGGCAGACCAGATGGGAGAGAACGGAAACCGGACGATGGACGGCGCGCCTAATACACAACATAGATGACTGGATGCAGCGCAAGCACGGGGAAGTAAACTTCTACCTGACCCAACTCCTGAGCGGTCACGGGTGCTTTAGGGCATACCTGTTCAGATTCGGACACGACACAAGCGATAGGTGCCCTACGTGCGATGCAACGGAAGATGCCGAACATGTCCTCATTTCGTGCAGCAGGTTCAACGCGGAGCGAAGTCTAGTCGAACGGGAAATAGGCGGCGAAATAGAAGTGGACACTATAATTTCAAATATGATTAGCAGTCCGGTCATCTGGTCAGCCGTCAACAAATTCGCGAGAGAGGTCATGATCACCCTTAGGGCAGAGGAACAGCAAAGATGGTCCCAAACGCAGGAGAGGGGCTCTTAAGCCACGAGCCGGCGCTGCGAAGCATTACCTCACGACAGTCCCGCAGCTCCGGCCCCAGAGAGAACGGCAATTCTTACCTTTTGTTTTTCGCCTCTTCTAGGCCACACCCCACATTAATATCACATCTCCCCATAGCAAAATCCCGCCATGTATATATACTTCCCTATCATACTGCCAATAAAACCGACACACCCAGAAAAAAAAAAAAAAAAAAAAAAACACACACACACACACACACACACACACGCACACACACACACACACACACACACACACACACACACACACACGTAGTCTACGTTGAAACTAAAATTTTGATCGTCGGTTGGCTTCCTGGCGAGGGGACGCTGGAGCGGGGTGAGTTCCTTCCTCTTTCTCTTCGTTCGCTTGGTTGAGTGCCTTTTTGCGCGGCAACTTGTTGTATTTGTCGACAAATTGTTTACCTCAAGTGCCAAAACACCTCGCAAACACACCAGTGTTGGAAACCGCTTACCCAACTGATCAGCTGGTAGCAGAGTTGCCACATCGATATAAATCGATCATACAAGCGCGATCGATACACGAGCTTCCGATAAGGCGCCAGTGTTGACCGCCAAATTTAAATTTAAATTTAAATTCAAGCCTGAAGGAATACTTCTACTGAGCTCTGGCTAATCATAGCCCCACTGCTTTGGGTGTCTCGCCCCAGGCACCCATAGCAGTCGAAATCTCTGGAGCGAGTCATGACGCGCACAACGACACGGCCGATGCCGCCCTCATGGCGTTCGCAAAGTCGAACAAAATGCTGAGATCGCCCCCGATTACTGCTTGTCGCTCAGCCCCGCCCGTATTGGCGGAAAAAATCTTTGCGTTTCCGGCCACAAATGAAGCGGACACTCCAAAGAGACACAGAGAAGCTGAAAATCCCTGTAGCCCGCAAAGAAAAAACACCACCAAAAGGGTTAAGCTGACGCCTATCGAGCTAATGAACGAGCTTGGAACTCTGGCGGGCGATATCATATCCAGACTGGAGGATAAGGCCGTTCGACATTTTAACGTAGTCATGAAGAAGCAGCTTAAGCGCATCAAAGCTATACAAGAAGAGGTTAGTCAGCAGCTAAACAGCACTCTAGAGGCACAAACAAATATGTTTTGCCAACACTGGAGCGGAGCAAATACCAGCTCGAATCCAACGTTCGCCTCAGTGACCAAAGGCCAAAACGCTTCATGCGAGGGAGCAAAAAAGAACTCTCGTCCGTCTCCGGGCACCTCAGACAAAAAAGTGAACTCGCCCGAACAAGCCTGCTCAGCAGGAGAGGGAACTGAGTGAAGAAAGGTGGGAAAACAAAATAAGACACCGATGGCTCGCAAAAACCGTCCCGATGCCGTTTTAATCCGTTGTAAAACTAAAAGAAGCCTATGGCGACGTGCTAAACGAGCTCCAAAAAAACAGCGCACTCCAGCAGTTCAAGAGCTCCGTGTCCGGAATACGTCGTACAGCTGCTGGAGAAGTCCTGCTGAACCTTGCAGAAGCTTCGGACAAAAGCACTGTCCCACTGCAGAAGGCGATCGAAGCAGTCCTGGGCGACGGAGTGGTAGTAAAGGCTCTCGGAGACAGCGTGAATATTGAGCTGCGAGACATCATGGAGGGCACATCCAGCGAGGATGTATTGGGAGCAATCTCCGAAATACTGGATCCAGACCAGCTCACAAGCGAGCTGATTAGAATGCGTCCGCGCTACAATGGCACACTCGTTGCCACACTCCCCGTGCCCAAGGACAGCGCCGATAAGCTCATCAAAGAAGGAAAAATTAGAATAGGCTGGGCTGTCTGCCGTATTCGCCTGAACAACACGCCGAGAAGATGCTACCGCTGCTTGAACTTTGGTCATATTGCAGCAAGATGCCGGAGCCAGCACGACGTCTCAAAACAGTGCTTTAACTGCGGGTCGGCCGACCACTCGGCGAAAGCATGCACAGCAAAGCCCTCTTGCATCCTATGCACTAGAGCCGGCAAACAAGATACGCTCCATGCAACCAGCAGCCGTCAATGTCCAGCTTTTATCGAAGCAACAAAAAATCTTAGGACATGAAGATTGTGCAGATCAACCTCAACCACGACGCGCGAAAATGATATCGATATCGCAATAATTAGCGAGCCTCTTAAAATCCCACACAGGCCCAACTTTGTCGGCAACACAGCAAACCTGGCCGCGATCTGGGCATGCTCCGAACAGCCATCATTCATGGACAACATTGGCTCAGGCTCCGCCTTTGTCAGAGCCTTGTCTAAGGGTGTTTGGATCTACAGCTGCTACATGCCACCGAGCTGGAATCTTAACGTTTTTGCCACCGCGCTTGACGAACTAGTGGAGGATGCACGAGCACGCACGCCATCAATTATAGCGGGCGACTTCAACGCCTGGGCAATTGAATGGCAATCAGAGTCAACAAATGCTAAAGGGAATCTGCTGCTTGAAGCCCTGGGCAGCCTTAACCTGGTCTTACTAAACGTAGGCAACAAAAAAACGTTCGTCAGAGGGAGTCTTAGCTCGATAGTGGATCTAACGTTTGCATCGCCCCAGCTGGCGAGGTCCTCTACATGGCAAGTCAGCGACATGTATACAGCTAGCGATCACATGGCCATTTTCTTTTCCTTTAATGGACGGAACCCGCAACCTAACAGGCAGTCTGTCAGACGGTACAGGCCCGATACCTTGATCCCAACTCTATTCGCCGAGGAGCTACAGGATCTCAGCGTAAGTGGCAACGCTGAGGAGATGACGATATCCGTCATGAGAGCTATTAGGCGAGCCTGCGACGTCAGCATGTCCAGCGGCAAGTCATCTCGTCGCCACAAGCCAGTTTTCTGGTGGACCACGGAAATTGCGGAGATCAGACGAGAATGTAGTGCAGCCAGAAGGAAGTCCACGCGTGCAGCCCGTAGACACATACCGTGCGAGGATTTACGTGGTGCGTTTAAACTAAAACGTAGTGCCTTGTGCAAAGCTATCCGCGCCAGCAAACTGAACTGCTTTAGAGCTCTCTGCGCGGAGGCAGACCAGGACCCATGGGGACGGGCGTATAAACTTGTCATGAAGAAGATGCAAGGCAACCACAATTACGCCCCCACAGATAAGGCCAAACTGGACGCTATAGTGAAGACGCTCTTCCCGCGTCAGCAGGCTAGAGACACTAACCATGTCTTTAACGCCCCGACAACTAGCTCCTTCCCACCAATAACGCCAGAAGAGGTTATCGACTCGGCAAAAAGGCTGCCAAATTTTAAGGCACCGGGTCCGGATGGGATCCCTAATAGGGCTATCAAGCTAGCTGCCACCTTACACCCAAACATCTTGGCCATACTCTTCACGACATGTCTACGTGACGGCGTCTTCCCGACATGCTGGAAGTCGCAAAACCTGTGTCTGATTCCGAAACCAGGAAAAAACTCAAATGACGCCTCATCGTTCAGACCAATATGCCTCCTGGACTCGATGGGGAAGCTGTTCGAGAGAGTCATCTGTAACAGGCTGACGGCAGCATTATGCAGCAGAAGAGACCTCTCTGAGAGACAGTTCGGGTTTCGCAAGGGGCGGTCCACAGTCGACGCTATTATGTTACTGACGGAGACAGTGTCTGCTGCGATAAAAGGGACACGATGGAAGGGCGGATCAAAAAACTACAGCTTAGTTTTAACCCTGGATGTAAGGAATGCCTTTAATTCGTCTAATTGGAGCCTCATACTGGACGCACTACGTAATTTTGACATCCCCCACTACCTGACAAACATTATTAGCGACTACCTCAACAAGCGGACTCTAATGTTTCAAACAGAAGTCGGCACAGCAAAATAAGAGGTCACAGCTGGCGTGCCACAAGGCTCCATTCTAGGGCCTACCTTGTGGAACATAATGTAGATGTTTGATAAGCAGCGTTATGAAGTCGACTATCCTATACGCGGCGCCGGTCTGGGCCGAGGCAACCGAAAAGAAGTCGTACATGAGAGGCATCGACTCAGCGTACAGACTCTGCGCGATCAGAGTCTCCAGTGCCTTCCGAACTATCTCTGGGGAGGCGGTCCTAGTTATATCAGGCATGATCCCACTCAGCATCCTAATATCAGAAGCCAGACACGTACATGAGTCGAGAAGAAACGTTAGCGGGTCTATACCGATTAGACACATAAAAGCCGATGCACGCAGAGCCAGCCTATACCAGTGGCAGACCAGATGGGAGAGAACGGAAACCGGACGATGGACGGCGCGCCTAATACACAACATAGATGACTGGATGCAGCGCAAGCACGGGGAAGTAAACTTCTACCTGACCCAACTCCTGAGCGGTCACGGGTGCTTTAGGGCATACCTGTTCAGATTCGGACACGACACAAGCGATAGGTACCCTACGTGCGATGCAACGGAAGATGCCGAACATGTCCTCAATTCGTGCAGCAGGTTCAGCACGGAGCGAAGTCTAGTCGAACGGGAAATAGGCGGCGAAATAGAAGTGGACACTATAATTTCAAATATGATTAGTAGTCCGGTCATCTGGTCAGCCGTCAACAAATTTGCGAGAGAGGTCATGATCACCCTTAGGGCAGAGGAACAGCAAAGAAGGTCCCAAACGCAGGAGAGGGGCTCTTAAGCCACGAGCCGGCGCTGCGAAGCATTACCTCACGACAGTCCCGCAGCTCCGGCCCCAGAGAGAACGGCAATTCTTACCTTTTGCTTTTCGCCTCTTCTAGGCCACACCCCACATTAATATCACATCTCCCCATAGCAAAATCCCGCCATGTATATATACTTCCCTATCATACTGCCAATAAAACCGACACACCCTGAAAAAAAAAAAAAAAAAACACACACACACACACACCGACGTGTTTGAGTCTGGCCTTGTGCGGCTATAGCGGGGACACCGGCGTTTTTTCTTTTCATTTTTTAATCACGGGCATCTGGAGGCTGTCTGGCGCGGCTTTTCTTTTTTCGGCCAACAATGAAGTCGACACCCCAATGAGACCGAGAGAGCAAGAAAGTACGCTCAGCCCTCAACGGAAAACACCGCCGAAAAAGGCAAAGCTGACGGCTGGTGAACTTATGAGCGAGCTTGGGGGCCTAGTTAGCGACATTCTTTTTAGATTGGAGGACAAATCGGTAAGACATATTAATTTGGTGATGAAAAGTAAGCTAAAGCGAATACAAGCCATCCAGGAGGAAGTAAGACAACAACTAATGAGCTCGCACGAGAACGCAACCACGAAGGGCCAACGCTGTAGCGGGGCAAAGACCAGTCCAAACAAAAGCTACGCTACTGTGACCAGAGGTCCGCAGCCTCTACCTGAGAGACCAAAAAAGAGCACCAGTACGCCGATAGACATATCGGACGAGGAGGAGTCGTCACTGCCCGAACAATCTCGCCCAGAAGCAGCAGAATGGAGAAATGTGGTAAAACACTCCAAACCGCCTCACGCTCGCAGAAGCCGCCCCGATGCAGTCCTGTTTCGCTGCAAGGATAAGGAGGCATATGGAGATGTGTTAAATGAGCTCCAAAGAAACTGCTCTCTCCAACAATTCAGTGTCTGGAATTCGGCGCACAGCAGCTGGCGAGGTACTTTTGAACCTAGCGGAAGCAGGTGATAAGAACACTGTGCCATTGCAGAAGGCAAGTCGAGGCTATTCTAGGAGAAGGAGCAGTAGTAAAGGCTCTCGGCGATAGCGTCAATTTAGAAGTACGTGACTTAACAGAGGGAACACAAAGCGACGATGTACTTGGAGCAATATCGTTAGCGCTGGAGTCAGAACATCCCACATACGCGGCACTCAAAATGCGTCCTGGCTACAATGGCACGCTCATAGCTACTCTAGCGTTGCCCAAGGACTGCGCGGAAAAACTTCTCAAGTTGGAGAAAATGCTGTGCTATCGTTGCCTGAATTTCGGGCACATTGCAGCGAGGTGCAGAAGCATCCATGATGCTTCGAAACTGTGTTTCAACTGCGGGTCGGCCGAACACTCGGCAAAATCATGCGTCGCTAAGCCTGCGTGCATTCTATGCACTCGAGAAGGGAAAAAGGATACATCCCACCCAACAGGAAGTCGTCAATGTCCGGCATACCTCGAAGCCATCAAAAAACTCCGGGTATGAACTTTATGCAGATCAACCTAAACCACTGCAGAGCAGCACATGACCTGCTCTCTCAGTCAACGCGCGAAAACAACACTGATTTAGCCATAATAAGTGAACCCTTCAAAATTCCAGCAAAATTCCGAGGGCAGCAAGGTGGCTAGTGAGCGATATGTATACGGCCAGCGACCATTTGGCTATCATATTCGTCGTAAACAGGATCATTCCTCAGACTCACAGGCAGTCTAGCAGGCGGTACAGGCCGGACACTATGGTACCTTCGTTATTCGCAGAGGAGCTACGAGGCATTAGCGCAGCTGGACACGCTGAGGAAATGACGGTGTCCATTATAGCGAAAATCAAGCAAGCCTGCGACGCCAGCATGGCTAGGGGACGGTCATCCAGTCGTCACAGACCGGTATTCTGGTGGACATTGGAGATAGCGGAGATCAGGCGCGAATGCAACGCTGCCAGAAGAAGGTACACGCGAGCCTCCCGCAGGCGCACACCATGCGAAGACTTGCGCAGCGAGTTCAAGTCTAAACGTAGAGAACTGAGCAAAGCGATCCGCGCTAGCAAAGCCACCTGCTTCAAGGCACTGTGCGATGAAGCAGACCATGACCCATGGGGACGAGCGTACAAAATAGTCATGCAAAAAAATGCAAGGCCTCAACAACTACGGCCCCACAGAACGAGCCACACTGAACGCCATAGTTCAAACGCTATTCCCGCCTCAGCAGGAGAGAGAACCCTTCATCACGATACAAACAAGCTGTACCTTCCCAGCCGTAACACCAGAAGAGGTGAGCAATGCAGCGAGAAAGTTGGCAAACTTTAAAGCTCCTGGCCCAGACGGGATTCCGAACAGGGCTGTCAAGCTCGCAGCCGCACTACACCCAAACGTTTTTGCACAACTTTTCTCGACATGCCTGCGCGAAGGGGTCTTCCCGACATGTTGGAAGTCTCAAACTCTTTGCCTGATCCCAAAGCCAGGGAAGAAACCAGATGACGCCTGAGCGTACAGACCGCTATGTGTGTTGGACTCGATGGGAAAACTGTTTGAACGAATCATCTCTAAGAGACTGACGGAAGCAATACACAGAGGTGGAGACCTATCGCAAAGTCAGTTTGGATTTCGCAAGGAGCGGTCTACAGTTGACGCCATAATGCTGCTGACAAAGATAGCATCTGCTGCAATAGAAGGGAAGAGATGGAAAGGAGGAGTAAAGAAGTACTGCCTGATAATTACACTAGACGTCAAAAATGCCTTTAACTCGGCCAAATGGAGCTGCATAATTGACGCACTTAGTAATTTCGACATTCCACAATACCTGACCAATATAATTAGTGACTACCTCAACAACCGTACCCTCATGTTCGACACCGATGACGGCACAAAAACATATAACGTCACAGCTGGAGTACCCCAAGGCGTGAATCCTTAAGGTATATTGGGACTAGATCTGCAAGACAACGTGAAAAGCGTGGGCTACGCCGATTACATTGCTTTAATAGTCCAGGCAAAACGTTTGCACGAAGCAGAAGCACTCGGCGAGGACTCCATCATGCGCGCGAAAGCTTGGGTGCATATAGACAGGGCTTCTGAGCTTGCGACACAAAAAGACCGAATCGGTGCTCATAAGTAGAAGAAACAGAGTCGAGACGGCAACTCTCAGTCTGGACGGAGTCACAATTCAATTTTAAATTTTCACCTAACCCAAATAGTGAGCGGCCACGTGTGCTTTAGAGCCTATCTCCACAGATTTGGGCACGACGGTAATAAAGCTGACTGGTGCCCAACGTGTGACGTCGCACCACGAAGTCGCAAGCACAGCACTTCCTCACCTCGTGCATTCGGTTTGGGTCAGAGAGAAGTCGCGTCGAACGGAAAATCGGTGGCGCCATTGAAGTTGATTCCATCATTTCCCTGATGATTAGCAACCCTGACATATGGGCAGCAGTCAACACATTTTGTAAAGATGTCATGGTCGCCCTTAGGGCGGAGGAGCTGCTTAGAAGAACGCAAATGTAGTAGAGCGGCTTTTACAGCCACAAGCCGGGCCTGTGAAGCAATACCTCACGTCAGTTCCGCAGTCCCGTCCTCCATGAGAACGCATACTTCGCCTACTTTGTATATATAACTTACTCTAACCTATTCCTTTTTTACACTTTTAATAAACTGGAAAAAAAAAAAACACACACGCACACACACACACTGAGTCAGACTTTTGACTGTGTTTTCGTGTAGACGCGTTTCTTTTCCGTCCTGCAAGGAACCAGTTTCTATCCAAGTACGCGGTTCTGCAAAACGAATAGTTGGCAGTAAAGTGTACTACAGGGTGCGCCCTAGTTACCGCACAAGGCTGGCCGCCCACTGGCCGCCGTCGTTGGAGTTCTGCGCATTCTTCCCGTAGGAGCTGATCACAGAGGTACTGGAAAACATTGAGCTTAGGGGAGAGGGGCTTGCTATTGTGGGCGCCTCTTTCCATCCTTCCATTCTTATTTCCAGCTTACTTGCATTTCTATGAGTTGCAATTCACTGCGAGAGAAATACCTCCACCTGTCACCCTCCAGTGTTTGGCAATAACGCAAGTCTTGATCAGCTGTGGCTTAACATGGATACAACCCTGATCGAGCCATACCAACCAGCTTCTGTCAGCGTCTCAGCTGGCGCGTAAATCCCGCCGTTATTTTCAAACTCAAATTCAAACTTGATCTGGCCCCGATTTAAAATTTTAACTCAACATTTTTAAATTTTAAATTTTAATTTTGAGTTCAAATTTCAAGTTTGTGTCGAGACCCTGAAGATACGAGAAGAGTTTTTGGGTTTCCAATATAGGAAAATATGGAGGTCAGAGACCCCTTTGCCAAAAGCAGCACTACGGCCCACTCGCCGTACCAACTACCAACTACCAACGCATAGTGTTGCGAGCCCAGAGGATAAAGAAAACGAGTCGCTCAAGGACATTTGTAGCGAAATCCAGGGCATTCGCAAAGCTGCAAACGGCAACTTGCGCCTATTTAAGCGTCCCACACGTAGCACCTCAGAGCTACAAAAAACCGTGAGCAATGTCTAGAGTTCACAATGCCCTTGGCTTAAATGCCATTGTGAAAGCTCTCACCGAGCAGCAGAGGGTCGAAATTCGGGACCTTGACGAGATTACCACCAAAGATGACATCATCTCAGCCGTCAACACAGCAACGGGTGGAAACTCCTTCACAAGCGAGGCAGTTATTTCACTTAGGGTGACGAGAGACGGCCTACAAAGAGCTATCTTATCTCTACCCACAAGTAAAATCCGCATTGGGTGGGTGATATGTAGGATTAGACCCGTTATCCAACCACAACGGTGTTATAGATGTCTAGAGTTCGGACACATTGCCCTAAACTGCAAAAGCGAGGAAGACATGAGAGGGTCTTGCTTTAAATGCGGCGAAATCGGCCACCAGGCAAACAAGTGCCAAAACACGCCCTCCTGTTGCGTCTGCGTAGGTCACAAGCTTGAACCCTCAAACCATGTCTCGGGTAGCTTCAGATGTCCAGCATACCGTGTAGCAATCCAAAATTCACGATGCTGAGGCTCCTCCAGCTCAACCTCAACCACTGCACGGCCGCCCAGGAACTGCTGGCTGAATCATTTAGAGAGTTCAGAATAGACTTGGCCATTCTGAGCGAACCCTATAGGGCTCCAACCTGCGGTACGTGGACCGCGGACCATTATAAAAAGGCAGCAATTTGGACATGCGGGTCACCACCACTATCAGTAAGCGACGCTAAACAGGCGCGTGGTTACGTCAGAGTAAAAGTCAGGAATATTTGGATATACAGCTGCTACCTCCCACCCAGCTGGTCCCTGGCCGAGTTCAGCAACTGCATTGACGTCCTAGCCGACGATTTAAGAGCTCACTCTCCGGTCATCGTTGGAGGCGACTTCAACGCGTGGGCAACTGATTGGCAGTCGCCGTCAACTAATGCAAGAGGGAGTATACTCGTGGAGGCGTTCTCGTCAATAGACCTTATACTCCAGAACCACGGAAGCACAAACACCTTGATCAGAGCAGGAGGCGGATCCATTATCGATCTCACGCAAGTTGCAAGATTGCCAGAAAAATGACGTGGAAACTGAGCGACCACTACACTACAAGCGACCATCAAGCCATTTTGTGTGAAGTCCACAGCAATTCTCAACGCTCTGGCACAGCGACAAGACCTCACTACAGGGACTCATCTCTAAACATCCAAGTTTTCAAGGACGCAGTCAGTTCCACAACGGTAACTGGCACTGGCGAGGCGATGGCCAATCAGCTTGTGGACAGAGTTAAGCTGGCGTGCGAATCAAGCATGAAAAAGTGCTGTTCCTTCACCGGCCACAGGCCAGTGTACTGGTGGAACCAGGACATCCACATAGCCAGGCTGGACTGCATTCGCTCACGGCGACTTTACTACAGAGCCCGTGGAGGTCCAAACTACGAGGAACTAAGAGCAACATACGCCGCCAAGAAGAGAATTCTCAAAAAATCCATTAAAGAAAGCAAAAGAAGTTGTTTCCTGGAGTTATGCGACGAAGCTGAACATGTCCTGTTCGGTAGAGCCTACAAAGTAGTCATGAAGAGGATGAATGCCTTCAAGAGCTCCTGGAAATAATCGAGACTCATCCCTAAGCAGCAAGAGCCCCCTGCCATTACAGAACCACTATCACAGCAAGAGATACTTCCTGTCACAACGGAGGAGCTGCTCCGATTGGCAAGATCGGTCTCCAACAAGAAAGCTCCTGGTCCGGACGGCATCCCGAACAGAGCGCTAAAACTGGCGATCAGTCTCCTGCCAATGGTGTTTATTCAGGTGTTCAACAAATGTCTTGCTGACGGTATATTCCCCCGGATATGGAAGCACCAAAATCTCGGGCTTATCCCAAAGCCTGGTAAAGACCCTAAAGAGGCCTCGTCTTATCGTCCAATTTGCCTCCTGGACACGGCAGGAAAAATCTTCGAAGGCTTAATCGAAACATGCCTGAAAACCGAAATCGAAGCCCGGGGCGGCCTCTCGGCTTCAGGAAGTCGCGCTCAACTGTCGATGCGCTCACTAAGGTAACTAGCACGGCCTCAAACGCCATTGAAGGGACCAGGTGGCTTGGTGGAAGCAAGCAATTCTGCCTCGTAACCGGACATCAAGAACGCCTTTAATTCAGCGTCCTGGGCAAGGATACTGGAGGCTATCAGGAGTTTAAGCCTGCCTAGTTACCTCACCAATATAGTATGCTGCTACCTGCGCGAAAGATGGCTCCACTACACCTCAGAGAACGGTACTCATACGTACCAAGTAACACGAGGGGTATCACAAGGCTCGGTTCTTGGCCCGCTCCTATGGAACACGATGTACGACGGAATCCTGATGCTCGAATTTCGGCAAGGTGTGGAGATAGTTGGATTTGCCGACGACGTGGCCATCGTCACTGTGAGGAAAACTATTCCTGAGGTCGAAGAAGCAACAAACGAGGCCATCTGCGCATCGGGAACTGGCTCAGGCTCGCTGGACTGGAACTGGCCAACCACAAAACGGAGGCTGTACTGATCAGCAGTCGCAAACTGGACCCACAAACTAATCCCGGACTTCGCAACATGGATAGGACGCAAGCACGGCGAGCTTACTTTCCATCTCACCCAAGTGTTGAGCGGCCACGGAGTTTTCAATCAATACCTCCACCGCTTTGGCCACGAGGAAAAAAAAAACACACACACACACAGGGAAGAGCAAAAGCGCGCCAACCAACGCCCCGCCCCGCTGCTATTATAATTGAGCCGAAGGGTAAAATGACATACTCCGAGATGTTGAACTTGGTTACTCGCAACCAGGACGGTAAACTCAAGGGTGTAGGCGAGAACGTACGCAGAGTGAAGTGCACTGCCAAAGGCGCACTCTTGTTGGAGCTCTGTGGCTCAGCGCACGAGTCAACGCAACAAATTCGAGACAGTATTGGTGCTGCTGCTCTAGAGGACAAAGCACGAGCTCTGACCCATCTGACCCGTCTACCTGTAGTCCTCGATCTAAATGAGATGTCTACCGAAGAAGATCTGCAAAAGGCCTTGTCAGGATAAGCTGGGAGTCTCATATTAGAGTTCTCTTTGAAAACCCAATACTAGAAGCCTAAATGCGTCCTTCGTTTGGGAGCACTCAACGTGCCATCCTCAGCGTTCCAGCAACCACCGCTAAGCGATCTCCTGGACTGTAAAGTCAAGAGTAGCCTAGTCCAGTTGCAGGATTAAGGAGCTGTCACAACCTCCAAGGTGTTGCAAATGCCAAGAAGTCAGACACTTAGCAAGCAGATGCACCAGTGAAATCGACAGAAGCAACCTATGTTTCCGATGCGGATCTAGTCATAAAATGCGTGACTGCAAGAATGAAGCTAAATGATTCCGCTGCGCTCAGAGTGAAAGGGCATCCACCCACATAGCAGGAAGTGCCAGGTGCCCGATCTCCTTAAAGGGCTCAGAGAAGATCAAACCACTGTCTCAATGACCGCCTTTTTTCAAATAAACTTGAACCAATGCGCGGCCGCATGGGATCTCCTGACACAGTCAGTGCGTGAGAAAAAATCGGATGTTGCTTTATCATCAGCCAGCCTTATGGCACACCAGATACGGGCTGTTGGATCCAAAGTCTGTCCTCAAAAGTTACGATTTGGACTTGTGGGAGACTATGTCTTCGGC
Source organism: Drosophila dunni (assembly GCA_018152125.1). Lineage (NCBI taxonomy): Eukaryota > Metazoa > Arthropoda > Insecta > Diptera > Drosophilidae > Drosophila > Drosophila dunni. The sequence continues at coordinate 96,249 of JAECXC010000535.1, read as the reverse complement.
CATCGTCTTCGGCCTTATCAAGGTATTTTGTAAGAGCTTAACTGGGATACCTCTGGGTCTACAGCTTCTATCTCCCGCCAAGCTGAAGTCGGTATGGATTTGCTGCAGCAATAGACGAGTTGGCTGTCGATGCGAGAGACCATAAACCGACCATTATAGCAGGAGATTTCAACGCCTGGGCTCAGGAGTGGGGTAGCGACTATCCAGGAGTAGCAGCTCTGATGCTACACAAAGCGACGATGTTCTTAAAGCAATATCATTAGCGCTGGAGTCAGGACATCCCACATACGCGGCACTCAAAATGCGTCCTGGCTACAATGGCACACTCATAGCTACTCTAGCGTTGCCCAAGGACAGCGCGGAAAAACTTCTCAAGTTGGAGAAAATTAGAGTTGGCTGGCCTATCTGTCGCATCCGACGAAACGACTCGCCGAGAAGGTGCTATCGTTGCCTGAATTTCGGGCACATTGCAGCGAGGTGCAGAAGCATCCATGATGCTTCGAAACTGTGCTTCAACTGCGGGTCGGCCGAACACTTGGCAAAATTATGCGTCGCTAAGCCTGCGTGCATACTCGAGAAGGGAAAAAGGATACATCCCACCCAACAGGAAGTCGTCAATGTCCGGCATACCTCGAAGCCATCCAAACAGTCCGGGTATGAACTTTATGCAGATCAACCTAAACCACTGCAGAGCAGCACATGACCTGGTCGCTCAGTCAACGCGCGAAAACAACACTGATTTAGCAATAATAAGTGAACCCTTCAAAATTCCAACTGAACCAAACTTCGCCAGCAACGCATCAAACTCTGCTGCGATTTGGGTATGCTCGAAACAGCCACTACGCATGGCAAACATCACCACCTTTCGTAGAGCATCGTTAAGGAACAGGATCTATAGCTCCTACAGCCACTCAGCGAGGAGCATTCTAGCCTCATTAGGCGGTAGAGAATGCACGCACACTGGCACCCAACAGTAATAGCAGGGGACTTCACACGCACGGGCGTAATAGCTGGACTGGCTGAGTGGCAGTCACAGTCGGCGTCCATTATGGCGAAAATCAAGCAAGCCTGCGACGCCAGCATGGCTAGGGGACGGTCATCCAGTCGTCACAAACCGCTATTCTGGTGAACATTGGAGATAGAGGAGATCAGGCGCGAATGCAACGCCGCCAGAAGAAGGTACACGTGAGCCTCCCGCAGGCGCACACCATGCGAAGACTTGCGCAGCGAATTCAAGTCAAAACGTAGAGAACTGAGCAAAGCGATCCGCGCTAGCAAAGCCACCTGCTTCAAGGCACTGTGCGATGACAGACCACAGACCATGACCCATGGGGACGAGCGTATAAAATAGTCATGAAAAAAATGCAAGGCCTTAACAACTACGGTCCCACAGAACGAGCTACACTGAACGCCATAGATCAAACGCTATTTTCGCCTCAGCAGGAGAGAGAACCCTACATCACGTCAGAGGTGAGCAATGCAGCGAGAAAGTTGGCACACTTTAAAGCTCCTGGCCCAGATGGGATTCCGAACAGGGCTGTCATGCTCGCAGCCGCACTACACCCAAACGTTTTTGCACAACTACAATCGACATGCCTGCGCGAAATGGTCTTCCTGACATGTTGGAAGTCTCAAACCCTTTGCCTGATCCCAAAACCAGGGAAAAAACCAGATGACGCCTCAGCGTACAGACCGCTATGTTTGTTGGACTCGATGGGAAAACTGTTTGAACGAATCATCTCTAAGAGACTGACGGAAGCAATACACAGAGGTGGAAACCTATCGCAAAGTCAGTTTGGATTTCGCAAGGAGCGGTCTACAGTTGACGCCATAATGCTGCTGACAAAGATAGCATCTGCTGCAATAGAAGGGAAGAGATGGAAAGGAGGAGTAAAGAAATACTGCCTGATAATTATACTAGACGTCAAAAATGCCTTTAACTCGGTCAAATGGAGCTGCATAATTGACGCACTTAGTAATTTCGATATTACACAATACCTGACCAATATAATTAGTGACTACCTCAACATCCGTACCCTCATGTTCGACGCCGATGACGACACAGCAACATATAACGTCACAGCTGGAGTACCCCAAGGCTTGATCCTAGGTATATTGGGACTAGATCTGCAAGACAACGTGAAAAGCGTGGGCTTTGCCGATGACATTGCTTTAATAGTCCAGGCAAAACGTTTGCACGAAGCAGAAGCACTCGGCGAGGACTCCATCATGCGCGCGAAAGCTTGGCTAAGCTCGATAGGGCTTGAGCTTGCGACACAAAAGACCGAATCGGTGCTCATAAGTAGAAGAAACAGAGTCGAGACGGCAACTCTCAGTCTGGACGGAGTCACAATTCAATTTTAAATTTTCACCTAACCCAAATAGTGAGCGGCCACGGGTGCTTTAGAGCCTATCTCCACAGATTTGGGCACGACGTAAGTGACAGGTGCCCAACTTGTGACGTCGCAGAAGTCGCAGAGCACTTCCTCACCTCGTGCATTCGGTTTGGGTCAGAGAGAAGTCGCGTCGAACGGGAAATCGGTGCGCCATTGAAGTTGATTCCATCATTTCCCTGATGATAAGCAACCCTGACATATGGGCAGCAGTCAACACATTTTGTAAAGATGTCATGGTCGCCCTTAGGGCGAAGGAGCTGCTTAGAAGAACGCAAATGTAGTAGAGCGGTTTTTACAGCCACAAGCCGGGCCTGTGAAGCAATACCTCACGTCAGTTCCGCAGTCCCGTCCTCCATGAGAACGCATACTTCCATAATAGTGTGCAGCAAGCGGGAACGTTTTCTTCAACTGTGTGACTCAGCTGATAACGACCCATGGGGAAGGGCCTACAAGATGGTTGTGAAAGGACTCTACATCAAGAAGGATGAAGCGCCATCTGACCCAGATCAGATAAAGACAATCATAGAGACTCTTTTTCCCGCGTGCAACTCCACTTTGCCCATGGCATGCGAAGTAACATATCTAACATCATCGATTGAACCAGTTTCGGCTAATGAGATTTTGGCATTATCCAGGAAAATGAGCTCGAGCACGGCCCCTGGTCCGGATGGAATCCCCAACCGTGCAGTCAAACTGGCTGTTGCTTGCCAACCCGCTGCCTATGCGATGGCGTATACGCAATGCCTTCGTGAGGGACTTTTTCCTACACAATGGAAGACTCAACACCATGTCCTAATTCCAAAAACTGGCAGGGCCCTAGGTAGTCCAGGCTCGTATCGCCCGATATGTCTTATCGACTCAATGGGAAAAATGCTGGAGAGCCTAATCTGCACCCGGATAATGAGGGCTATCGATGCAGCTGGAGAATTATCGCCCTACCAATTTGCCTTTCGGAAAAGCTTGTCTACAGTTGATGCCATTGAGAGAGTTGTGGGAATTGCGCGTGCTGCTACAGAGGGCACTAGGTGGAAGGGAGGCTCGAAGGAATACTGCCTGATTGTCACTCTTGACATCAAGATCGCCTTCAACACGGTGAAATGGGATAGAATCCTCAGCGCACTACGTAGGCTTGCAATCCCTCAATACCTTCAGTCGATTGCGCGCAGCTACTTTGAAGGAAGAGTGCTTAGGTACGACTCTGCAGTCGGAGCGCATGAGTACCACGTCTCTGCAGGCGTACCCCAAGGATCGGTGATGGGTCCATTACTGTGGAATATCGTTTATGACGATATCTTGAGGCTACCTTTGCCTTCCGGCTGCCAGCTAACATGCTATGCAGATGACGTCGCTCTGACAGTGGTTGGCAAACACCTGCTGGATGTACAGACCACGTGCAACATGGCCATCTCTGATTTATCCAGCTGGCTAGATTCAGTGGGCCTTGAGCTAGCCGCACATATAACGGAGGCAGTCCTGGTTAGTACTCGTTCGGTCGTGGAGACAGCGCATATATGTGTCGGCGCTCAAAATATAACATCAAGCCGGGCTATTCGCTACCTTGGGGTCATGATAGACACCAGGCTGTATATCCGTGAGCACCTGTCATATGTCCAGGAGAGAGCTGCAAACACAAGCCTCGCCTTGTTCCGGATTATGTCAAACGCACGTGGGCCGAGACAACAACGTAGGCTGCTTCTCACAAGCATGATACGGTCAGTGATCACATACGCTGCACCTATCTGGGCGGACGGAATGCAGGTCCCAAGCTAATATGGAATAAAAACATTAAAGTCCCAGAGGAATAAAGTCCATACACCGACTCTGTGCCCTAAGGATCTGCTGTGGATTCCGCACAATCTCGGATGAAGCAGCACTTGTTATCGCAGGACTGCTGCCAATAGATTTACTTGTCGGAGAAGAGCGAGCAGTTGCGCAAGCCATCCAAGCCGGTGCCAACAGAATGACTGCTCGGAGGGCGGCAAGAGAAGAAAGCCTAAACCAATGGCAAAGTCGCTGGGATGCCTCTGCGAACGGGCGTTGGACATATCAGCTAATTCCTGATATTAGGCGGTGGTTGAACAGAGAGCATGGTTCGGTAAATTTCTGCATCACCCAACTTCTCAGCGGGCATGGCTGCTTTGGTCAATACTTGCTCAGGTTTGGACATCAGGATTCCCCTTCTTTTAGATGGTGCGGCTACCACATCGAAGATGCAGAACATGTCATCTTTGTGTATGGACGTTTTGCGGCTCAAAGGAGCCAACTAAGAAGCGCCAGCGGACGGGATCTGACCACGTCGAGCATTGTCGATGAGATTATCCGAGACCCAGGTATATGGACTGCTGTTAACAACTTTGCAGCTGGAGCAATGATAGAACTCCGTAGAACCGAGCGTCTGAGAATACTCATGGGATAGAGGGCAGTCATCCTTCTCCCTGTGAAGCATTGCTTTACGGCCGTACCGCAGGGATCGGAAAGTAGCCTTTATTTTCTTTCCCTTCTTCCACTACTACTGAGATTATGATATAATACTATAATAGTCTAATATTATATAAGATATTGTTTAAGCTTTAATGGAATAAAAAAAAAAAAAAAAAAAAAAAAAACACACACACACACACACAAACACACAGACAAAGTATCTTGCCTTTCGCATTGCAAGCAAGTAGCACGAGTTTTCTATAAATAACCCCATATAGTAATAACAAATAAATACTTTAATAATATGTGGAAAAACACTAAACTTGTTCCAAATAATAAACTACTATATTAATGACTATATTAAAGGTGCATTTTAAAACAATCAGCAAGCTTTGAAACCGTTGACACTGATACCAAAAAAATGATGTGAAAGGTATTAAATAGCAAGACAAAACCATTGAAACAATTTTTAGCAGGACTGCACGACTTTGAGATACACTGTTTGCACTTTAAAGAGTTCTTGAATAGTGATTAAATTGTTTGTAATTTAATTTCTTAAACATTGTGTGGTAAAGCATTTAAATATAAAATCAACGGATAGACTCACAATCATAAATATTGTAAGGCGGGGTACTTCCCCGTCTTACATAGTTTATAGGTATAAGTAGGATTAGTAATTGATTATGTAGATTTAAGAAAAATGAATTATTATCTTTAGTTGATTTAGAATTATTTAGATTTAAGCCAATGATTTATTAGATTTAGTGAATTAGTGTTAAGAGAATTTCATGGAGTAAAATATTATCTAATTTATCGAATATTTTGTCGATAGGAGCTTAGGGATGCTGGCAGCGCCCTCCGTCGGGAGCGCGAGGAGCGGTTGTGTGCAACTCTGCACGAAAGCTCTGTGGTGAAGAGAGAGCTCTCGTTATGGAGTTGTATCAGGACAGCTTCCGCGCTGCTCGATCGAGAACGCTGCCAGCACTTTGCGATCGAGAGCTGACACAAGCAGACATGAGCAGCGAACAACAACAGGAGAAGTATAACTGTGAGTAGAAAAAACCGTTAGGGCCAGTGCGACAGTTAGGCGCGACAGCCAAAGAAAAGAATCGAAAGCAAAATAAAAGAAGTAAGAAAACGAAAACGAACAGTGCGTTGTTCAGAAATAAATTTCCAATACTGGTTAGGTTTCACCCATCACATCCCTACTCCCGTTGCTTCCGTATCGTTCGAGAATAGTCGTGACTCTACGGTGCCCCTGGAGTCACACTCAATTCTCACGAATCAACGCCGTCTTCCGTGGAGAACCATCGTGGCCTATTGGTACCCTTGAACAACGATCGGAAACTCGCAAGACGTTCTCTCACCCTGTACGCAGCGGCTCGCTGAGATCAACGGTGGCGCTCCCCGTTTAGATCCTGCGTTCGCATCGTAATAATCCTCACTGCACTCCTCGACTGAGAACAGCGGCAGCCGCCAGAGTACCTCGGCGCTCCGTTCTGTACCCCGGCTAGAACGCTTCTTTACAAGTGGCGCCCGAGCAGGGACCCTGGAGAGGTAGGGGAGTGCAGCACCATTGCGAATTAAAACCCGCGAGTGCGCATTGACGCCGGTCTGGGATTCGGTGAATGAACTCCAGATTGTCTGTACAATACGTTGAGAACGTGGTTAGTTTTACGAAGAGAAAAAAATTTTGTTTTCTTTTTGCCTTAGGAAAAATTTGCGATTTTCTGACACGTGGCCGCAAGACGCGTACGGGTTAGGTTTTTGTTTTGGTTAAAAAAAAAACATTAAAGTCACGTGTGCGGCGCCGTAGCCCAATATACTTGACGATACCCTAGCACTGGTGATATAGCGGCACACACAAGAAAAAAAAAGTGCGCGCTCGAAAACCAGCTGCTGGGCGAGGGGTATATAAAACGGGCGGGGAAACATTTGTCGCACTTTTGACGCGTGCCCGTACCTGCTAGTGCAGACGCGCCTAGCACTGGCGGAATTTGGCACAGCGACAAACGCCGATTAGACAGAGCGCGCGCGACGTCAAGCCAACGGTTCGGTGGCGAGCGCGGCGGCCTGTCCCCGCGAAAAAGGGAACTGTGAGAATCGGGAAAACAAGTGCATGCGTGTGACGTCACAGACGCGTGCCCGCTCACACACACATACATACGTTTTGGTGGTGGGTTTGGCAGCGCGCGAGCTCGAAAACGGTGACAAGTACGTGACGTCACGACGCGCAGCGAGAGCAAAACTACAGTGAGCCAGAGGCCATTTAAAAGTAAACAAAAGCCACAATTAACTACAGTGGGCCGTAGGATATATTAAAGTGGACAAAAAAAAAAAATGTACAGTGGGCCGGAGCCCAGACAGAAACGGCCAAAATATTTTTTTTTTTTTTTTTTTTGAATTTTTTGTTTTGGTGCGACAAAGTCGAGAAGGAAAAGAACCGGTGTTCCTTCTTTTGCATTAGTTTCGATCTAACCCAGACAGCCCAGCCGAAATGGAACCAGGTGAGTCTCTCGAGACAGCGTTGGGGGTACGATGGGTATATTACCGTCGTAAGGAAGAATTAATTGCGATTGCCCAAGAGTTCGGCATCGATAGGGAAGGCCGCGTAGAAGAATTAAGAAAGCGGGTGGCGTCGTTCATACAAGGCGGGGGCCATAGTAGGGAAGCCCGGAAAAGACTCGCCGAGCTAGAGGCCCAATATGGGAAGCTCGTCGAACCCCCCACTGGTGAATTCGGCGGACGGCCGTTTCAAAAGTCATAGCCGGACTTACGGAGGCCCCACTTGTATGAACAGCCCCCACCAGCGTCGTGGAAGCAACCACAGCCGATCCGATAGTGCCCACCAGAGACACCGGCCAAGAGAATCCACAGGGATTTTTAGAAATCCTGGAACAGCAGGCCGCGACGTACAGGATCGACATGAACCACATGCCTGCAGCCATGAGCGAGGTGATGGTCGATTAGGCAGCGAGCTGATTTTTGACAAGCGGGCTGTGGAACGCGTCTTGGTCAGCGTTCCGGACAGAATTCCTGGACTTCTTCCTACCACCCCCCCCCCTTTATTTCGAGCGCCTGGAGGATCAGATACGCTCACACCGGCAGAGACCCAATGAGAAGTTCAAGGAATACCTGCTGAGCTTAAGGGTGCTAATGAGGCGCGCAGGGTACAGTACGGCGCAGGAATTGTATCGGGTAAACGAGAACGCTGTTGCGGACTATCGGTTGCACGTGCGCAGGCACGACTTCGCAACAATGGCACAGCTGACACAGATGGCCCGCGCCACGAACCCCAGCTCCAGGCAATAAGCGCACAAATGGTGGTAAAAGGAGGGAAGATCGTAGCACGAGTGACGATCGGAGGCCAAGAGACAACGGCCACAGTCGACACCGGAGCAACGCGCAGCTTCGTAAGCGAGGAATTTCTACAGAAGCAGGATGTCAAAGGCGAAAGGCTCCCGGTGGAGGCCAGGATACGGTTGGCGGATGGGTCTTCTGTGGTACGGAAGAGGGCACTCCTAGTGGACATTAGCCTTGGAGGGAAAACGGTGAAGACGGTAGTACTGGGCATGCCCACAATGCTCGACAATGTCATCCTGGGGATGGATTTTTTGTGTGGCATGGGTACTACGATCCGAGTCGTACTCGCGCAGCTCTCCATGGAATTGGTCGCAAAAGACGAGCGCAAACCCCTCGCAAGGGTTAAAACTCCACCCTTGATAGCCCCGCCTACCAAAGAGAAGGCTAAGCCGCAACGACGACGGAAGGGAATGAGGAGCCAGCATGGTCAAGACGACTCACCAGGCGAAGCAGACGAAAAACCAACGGGTGAGTCGATACCAGAAAAAATACCCAGGCCGAGGACGCGGAATGGCCGCCCGACATCGAGCCTGAGGTGAGTGAGTTCTTGGAGAGGGGTTGTCGGGGGCCTCACACATTGCGGAACACAGCATCCGGATGAGAGATACCAAGCCTTTGAAGCAGCGCTACTTTCCGAAGAACCCAGCGATGCGGAAAGTGATTGACGAGCAGGTAGATGAGCTCATCCGAGCAGGTGCCATAGAGAAGTCGCGCAGTCCGCACAGCGCTCCGATAGTCTTGGTAAGGAAAAAGACTGGGGATTTGAAATAAACTTGATCTGCCTGACATAATAACGGACTTTCATTCTAAATGTGGTGGCTCTAGCTTTTGTAGTTTAAAAGATCCAGGTGTTCATACGGACGGACGGACGGACAGACAGACGGACAGACAGAAAGACGGACAGACGGACATTGCTATATCGACTCGGCTGTTGATGCTGATCAAGAATATATATACTTTATGGGGTCGGCCACGCCTCCTTCTGCCTGTTACGCACATTTCGCTTCTGACAAACCTAATAGACCCCTCTACTCTTTTTTAGAGTACGGGGTCTAAAAATAGAACCACACATTATTACGAAACACAATTTAAAAGGAAAAAAAAATTGACCAAATTCAAACTCCACAGGTCCCTACTTCATGATCACATTGTCATCCATACTCTTCACCGTATGCCATGCTCAACAAATTCAAATAAATAACTTGGATACAAACCACGGATACCTACTGTTTTCAGACAAACCCTTAGAATTACCAACTAGATTTGAACACAGCTCTTTACGAATTAATGTTTCTGAAATAATAAATCAAATGAATATTTTCGTAGAACTATTCCAAGCTCTAAAAATTCATCACAAATCAATTATTTGTATTCAAAATTACAAACAGGATTCAATGGTATAATCTTTCATCAAGAGAATCGAAATATTAAAAATCGTTTTTGGCACACTTGACGATAATGACAGACGAGAATTTGAAAAAATATTGAAAATCTATCTTTAAATATTGTGCAAACTAAAGATATTAATGATATAATAAAAATAATTAATACCGAAATGCAACAATTTAAAGATCATCAAAACAAACGGGCACATCCAGAAACATTTACTTACCAATTACTACTATTTATAGAATATGTAGAAGACATTGAAATGGGCATGCAATTGTCTAGATTGGGACTCTTCAACCCAAAGTTGCTTACCTATGACCGACTTGACAGTGTTGACAACCAAAACATTCTACTAATTAAAACCTCCACTTGGAGTAATCACCAAGATAATATCATACTAATTGTATCCCACATCCCAATCAACTTTCAAACTCTTAAAACCATTAAAATCATTCCCTCTCCTGACAATGATGGCTATCAACTCGATTACACCAGTACCACCTCTTATTTTGTAAAAGATAATAAAATTTTTAATAGAAACAAGTAAGAAAGGCTACAGTCGATCGAGCCGACTGTAAAAGACCCCGTACTCCCATAATAATGCGCATTTGTATTTAATTTGAATTAAAATTTTATAACGAAATTTAAAAATTAAAATTTATATGTATATTTTAAATTGATATTAAACTGAGTTATTGGCCTAAAACTACATTTTTTTCGAGGTGTATCTGGTTTTTTGCTCATTGCGGGGGCGGTAAGGGGCGTGGCCAAAATATGAAATAAACTTAACCTGCGTAGCCTAACAACGGACTTTCATTATAAATTTGGTGGCTCTAGCTTTTGTAGTTTAAAAGATCCAGGTGTTCATACGGACGGACGGACAGACAGACGGACAGACGAACAGACGGACATTTCTATATCGACTCGTCTGTTGATGCTGATCAAGAAACCTAATAGACCCCCCTACACTTTTTTAGAGTACGGGATCTAAAAATGAACCAATATTTGATGAATGTATTACAAAAATTGTACTTCATACATAACCAATTTGTAACTTTAAGCAGTTAAACGAAAAAGAAATCATTAATTACATAGAGCCAAATACAATTGTAACATGGAACATATCCAACACAAACATAAAACACAACTTTCAAAAAGGTAATGCAGATCCTAATATTCATGGTAATAAAATTATTAATGTCAACCAATGTAAACTACAAATAAATGACATAATTTTAAGCAACAATTACTTACAACCTGAAAAATATCTAACACCATTGTATCCACCAATAGAAATAATCAAAGTTAAGCCTATCAAACATAACGACATTGTACAACTTATATCCCAAAAATAATGTCTTTTCATATACAATATTAACAACCATTATTATTATATTCATAATCATATTGTTATATTTAAAATATGTATAATTTAATCCAATAATATTAATCCATTAAAAATGTAAGAAACAAATTCACGAACACAAGGAAGATACACCGCAATGAGTTTAACCAAAGGAACAACAACAAGAAGAAACAGTTATCGAGATGGCACAATTAATTTTACCAAAACTTTACCCTTCAGCCTCGCCTTGTTTCACAGGTTCGCCTCTTAAGGAGAGGGAAGTGACATATTCATTCTGATTATGTCTACACTATACATAACAATAATCTAAACACCGAATTATTATACATAACAAAAATACATAGCTTAATCTAAATATTGAATTCCATATCCCCCTATTATAAACATTCCAGTCGACAGAACTTTCATTATTATTTGTTAAGCAGACATCTGTTAGTCTTAAGTTGATCATCAATAAAAAGCAAGTTGTCGTGAATATAAAAATCTCGTTTCGTCATTACCGTTAGAGCATGTCGTGGAATTTATTTTATTCATCTACACATCAATTATTTAATTATATATATGTGTATTTAGCGAGTCCAGCAATTTCGGCAGCGCTGTCGCCACACAGGCAGAGAAAACGATCGAACATGTGTTTGTATGTTGCTGTCTCGCTCTTGCGCATTGAGTGATATTGCAGCAAAATTACATAAACTTTGTAACGTGATAACTTTCTTGTTAATAGACGGATTTTAGTGCCAGGATAGTGTAATAATTATGTTCATTAAATGTTGGCTCTCAGAAAAAAACTAATGCTTTATTCAAGTTTTGAGTATAGCTTAACCTAAGTATACAAAATGTATATAAAGAGTTCTGTCGACGAGAGCGTCGGCATTCGTCAACTTGTGTAAACATCAAAGTGATTACTTTTCAGATCTATTGCTGCAGGCCTGTCCATTCATAAGTGACCGATCGGCACTTATGAAGGGTTTTGTTATTTAATTAATTCGACAGAAGTGTCGTTGTGTTTAAGAGTTTTTTTTTTGCGAAATACAAAAGCAACATTAAGAACAGAAGATAAAGCAAACAGATGAAAGGTAACGGGACTAAGCGTCGAAAACGATCGAGGAGGAGCACAAAGCAAACAGCAAATTTTGAGTGAAACGAGGTCTTGAGTGTAAATTTGTATTGAGTGAAACTTAGTTGCGAATATGGAAAAAGTACAAAGGAATATAAAACCATTCGATGGTGACAAATACTCAATTTGGAAGTTTCGGATTAGAGCGCTTCTTGAAGAAAAAGATCTTTTGAGTGTTTTAAATGTTGATAAGAACAGAAGAGTTAAAAAAAGGCTGATAGGCGTGCGAAAAATATAATTATTGAATTTCTAAGTGACTCGTTTTTGGTTTTTGATAACGCTGACAAGAGTGCAAAAGAAATTTTTCAAAGCTTAGATTCAATATATGAGAGAAAAGTTTGGCATCACAACTTTCATTGAGGAAACAGTTGTTGGCATTAAAATTAAAAGGAGATTCGTCACTTGTTAATCATTTCCATATATTTGATGATTTAATTGCTGAGCTTATTGCATTAGGACCTAAGATTGATGAAATGGATAAAGTTTCTCATTTACTTCCGTCTAGCTTTGATGGAGTTATCACAGCCATTGAGACATTGTCAGAGAGTAATCTATCTATAGGTTTCGTTAAAACACGTCTCCTTGACCATGAAATTAAATTGAAATCCATAAACAAAGATACAAGTATCAAAGTTTTGCAATCTGTGAAATATAAAGAAAGTAAAGAAAACAAAAAGTTTTTTTCCAAACATAAAGTTAGTTTTAAAAATAAAATGAAGCAGAGACAGAAGTGCTTTCATTGTGGAAAGCCCGGTCATTTGAAAAGAGATTGCTTTATTTTGAAAATATCAAATGTCGACACTAATGTCAATGAAAATAAGCAAGTGCAGGTAGCAACAGCTCAAGCAAATCGTGGCTTTGCCTTTATGATAAGACAAGTAACAAATGTATCGAATAGTAGCGAGGTTTCATTCATATTAGACTCAGGAGCTTCAGATCACATCATTAAAGATAAGGAATTGTTTGCTGACTATGTTATCTTGGAGAATCCTGCAGAAATAGCCGTTGCCAAATGCGGGGAATGCATCTATGCTACAGCTAAAAGAGTTGTTCAATTGAGAAGCCAGAGCACTAACATAACATTGGAGGACGTGCTATTTTGCAAGGATGTGCTACATAATCTCTTGTCAGTTCGGAAAATGCAAAATGCTGGAATGGCAGTGGAATTCAATTCTGAAGGTGTAAAGGTCACTAAAAATGGTAAATTTGTTGGAGCATGTGAGTATAATATTCCATTTGTAAAATTTAAATTGAATAATACTGCTTATTCATGTAATTCGAATATAACCAAAAATGCAGAGTATCGCTTGTGGCACGAAAGATTGGGTCACATTAGTTTTGGAAAATTTCAGGAGATAAAAAGAAATAGTTTGTTTGAAGACATTAATCTACTAAGTAAAGTAGATTTAAATAAAGAATTATGCGAAGCGTGCATTAATGGTATCTCAAAGTTGTCTGCACCTCCTAAAACTTTTGAGAAATTAATAACTTCTCAATTGCAACATCTTTGTAGATCTATTGTTTCGCCTTGCCAGCACGGGTTTAGGGAAATATAGATCTACTACCACTAACTTATTAGAATTTACTTCCATTGTTATACAGGGGGTTTCAAAATAAATTGCAAACAGATGTCATTTACACTGATTTTAGCAAGGCTTTGATACTGTTAATCATTGTCTTTTAATACATAAACTTAATTTGCTTGGATTTCCAGATAAATTAATTCTTTGGATTGCGAACTATTTATGTTCTAGAACTCAAAATGTTAATTTTAATGGCACATTATCCAAGCCAGTGCATGTTACCTCGTGGGTTCCTCAAGGAAGCCATCTTGGGCCTTTACTTTTTTCACTATTCATTAATGATTTGCCTTCAGCGATTTCTAGTTCCAGTGTTCTGATGTATGCCGATGATGTAAAACTTTGTTTGTCACGAACTGACTCTCGCCTGAGTCGCGCTCATAATATCATAATAGACTTTTATGTATTAACCTTCCTTCCTTCCTTCCGCAGAACCATGCTTTGTGTAGTTTTCTTACACAAACTAATTACTAAAGTTTGATTTAATTTTTTTTGGTTACAATTTTTGGTTGGTCTGGTTAGTGTTTTTCTGTGGTTTTCCTAACCCTTGCAACGAATGTTGGACAAAAGTTTCTTAATGCTTTTAATTTTTCTAATACTTCCCCAGTAATTTAAGATCATTAATTAAACTTAAATGTATATAATAATGTAAATTTCAAAACTTTTTATACCCTTGTTATACCCTTGCAGAGGGTATATTGTTTTTGTCACGAAGTTTGTAACGCATTGAAGGAGGCTTTTCCGACCATATAAAGTATATATATTCTTGATCAGCATCAACAGCCGAGTCGATATAGCCATGTCCGTCTGTCCGTCTGTTTCTATGCGAACTAGTCTCTCAGTTTTAAAGCTATCTTAATGAAACTTGGTACAGATGTGTATTCTCTCTGCACGCAGATCATTTGTAAAAATCGGACAGATCGGACTACTATATCATATAGCTCCCATAGGAACAATCGGTCGAAGTGCATGAAATGAAATGAAATGTATGAACATTTTCGGTGTCTATTGACCGATTTCAACCAAATTCACGCTATATGCATTTATAATCGTTCTTCGACTGTTGATCAAATTTCATCCAAATCGGACCACTATATCATATAGCTCCCATAGGAACAATCGGTTGAAAATGCTTAGTATGAACATTTTCGGTGTCTATTGACCGATTTCAACGAAATTCACGCAGAATGTATTTCTCATTGTCCCCCATCTGTTGATCAAATTTCATCCAAATCGGACCACTATATCATATAGCTTCCATAGGAACAATCGGTTGAAAATGCTTAGTATGAACATTTTCGGTGCCTATTGACCGATTTCAACGAAATTCACACAGAATGTATTTCTCATTGTCCCCCATCTGTTAACCAAATTTCATCCAAATCGGACTACTATATCATATAGCTTCCATAGGAACAATCGGTTGAAAATGCTTAGTATGAACATTTTCGGTGTCTATTGACCGATTTCAACGAAATTCACACAGAATGTATTTCTCATTGTCCCCCATCTGTCTATTGACCGATTTCAACGAAATTCACACAGAATGTATTTCTCATTGTCCCCCATCTGTTGACCAAATTTCAAATCGGACTAATATATCATATAACTAGCATAGAAATAATTGGTTAAAAAAATCAAATTAATGCAATATTCATGACTGCAAGGGTATTTAATCTTCGGCGAGCCGAAGATAACCGTTTTTTCTTGTTCTTTTTGTGTCGACTGCTAATAGTCAGACAATAAATAAAAAATAAATAAATAAACAAAACATTCTAGTTTTACCTGTACATTTACCTTTATATGAAGGTTTACTCTACGAGTAACGTTCTGGTTGGGATACACTCTGATTAATTTGTTAATCGGATTTTCATTCAAGCACCTTGTGGTAACGACATTCTTCGTTTTTTGATCAGGTGCAAGAACAAATAATGCGGATGGTTTGCCGACACGTGAGCATGCCACGTGGAATTGACCATGAGAAAAACACGCATTTTCTAGATTGAGGCCACAAATAGTCAATGATTGGCCCTGTGATTTGTTGATCGTCATGGCGAAGGCAAGACGAATCGGGAATTGTATTAGTTTAAACTCTAAGGGCATATCTGTTGGGATCATCGGAATCATTGGAATTAGAACTTCCTCATCTTTAAATTTTCCTTTGACGCGTGAATCACATTGCTCATCAGTTTTCTTATCACCAAACGCGTTCCATTTCACAGTGTCTGTTGGTTTAAATTTATAAGCATGTTAACTACCGAGACAACCTTCAGTTGTAAATTGTGCGATTTACCAATGCTGCAAAAATTGAAGAAGTTGTTCTTCGATATTGCCCATGAAGTATATTTGCAAGAATTTGTGCTGTGCATCTTCAATAGGTTGCAATGATCCAATGCGATGGCAAATCTGGTCTTGAATCTGTAAGTTCAAAGCCATAGTTATAGTTAGATTTACGAACACTTTTTACAGAAATCTAAAAAACTACATTCCAAATTTTTTTACAATCATAGAAAATAACATTTTTAACATAAATTACCTTAAATGTCGGATTATATCCGTGTTCTTCAATAATTTCCGCCACAAATGAAGTCATTTGGAAACAGGCATTGTATTTTTGAGTGTTCGCTAGAAAATGTCGTGATTCTAGTGTTTCGCCATAAAGCAGGGAACGCAATGGCTCTGGTGGCGGGTCTACTAAAAGGCAATGTCACTTTACCACTAAGGCAGCACAAACCAGTCGTTTTACCAGCAAACTTCAAACTTGTTCGCCACAAGGCTGGCAAACAATGTCCATTGGACCAATGCAAACTAAACTATGCAAGGCGAATTCGATGGTGCAATCATATCGAAACGCTGCTCGATTCAAATCAATACTTGAACCATTTCTTCTTGCACTTCGAAGATTATTCCTCTGTTCATCTGTGCGAAAGCTCGACGATTTCTCGTTTCTAAGGCCCTTCTTTGCTACATACTAACGCGGCGCTTTTCTCGGGCGATTTCTCGTTCTTCTTCAGATAATTGACTCGCGATATTCCGTTGCCTAATGGCATTACGGGTCCGCTGGGAAATATTAGATCTTCTAGGACGCGGCATTTTTATACCCTTGCAGAGAAAATATTGTTTTTGTCACGAAGTTTGTAACGCATTGAAGGAGGCGTTTCCAACCACATAAAGTATATATATTCTTGATCAGAATCAACAGCCGAGTCGATATAGCCATGTCCGTCTCTCTGTCCGTCTGTTTCTATGCGAACTGGTCTCTATCTTAATGAAACTTGGTACAGATGTGTATTCTCTCTGCACGCAGATCATTTGTAAAAATCGGGCAGATCGAACCACTTTATGATAAAGCACCCATACGAACAATCGGTCAAAATGCATGAAATGAAATGAAATTTATGAAAATTTTTGGTGTCTATTGATTGATTTCAACCAAATTTACGCTATATGCATTTATAATCGTTCTCCGACTGTTGACCAAATTTCATCGAAATCGGACTACTATATCATACAGCTCCCATAAGAACAATCGGTTTAAATGCTTAGTATGAACATTTTCGGTGTCTATTGTCCGATTTCAACGAAATTCACGGAGAATCAATTCCTAATCGTGTTCCAACTGTTGACCAAATTTTATCTAAATTCGATATCATATAGCTACCATAGAAATAATTGGTGACTGATACAAAATTATCGAAATATTCTTGACTGCAAGGGCATTTAAACTTCGGCGAGCCGTTTTTTCTTCTTATTAATAGTAATACTGAATATGCACTCGCACAAAACCACATTAAACAATCGAGACATAGATAATAGCTTATCAAGAAAAATCACAGACATCCTATGAAAAGACATTTACACTTTTGTTAACCTGTAGAATAAATATTTAACTTAATAAATAATTTACACAAATGAATGCAAACAAATATAACAGTTCCTACCTGAACTTTCGAGATATTTTACACAAAATAAATTTCTGTACGCACACATAAATAGTTGTTACAGCATTTGACAGGATGGGACAACAAATGTTTGACATGTAATAAACAAATGAGCATTTATTGAAATGATTTAGTATAATGAATACACATTTATAAACGCACGCGTGATATTTTTCAATCTTTTTTAAAAAATACACATAATAGTTTATTCTTCCATTTTAAATAGTTCTATGAACGCATGGACAAATGTCAATCATTACTTACAGATTTTAACAAGCCAATTTGACAGCTGCGAAATTAAAGAACGTTTAGGGAAAATAACGCATTCAAGTATTCGTCAATTTTTCAGTAATTTTAAGATATATTCTGCTATTCGGGGCGGAGACAAATCCAACAAATCAAAAACCATGAAAATTGGTCCAGCAGATCTCAAGTTATAAGTGTTGTAACAAACCCGACTTTATTTTATATATCTCTGAAATCTGTTTGTTCATACGGACAGACAGACAGACAGACAGACAGACGGAGAGACGGACATGGCTATATCGACTTGGCTTGTGATCCTGATCAAGAATATATATACTTTATGGGGTCTGCCACGCCTCATTCTGCCTGTTACATACTTTTGCACAAACATAATTTACTCTTGCAGAGAGTATAAAAACAATATTAATATAGGTAGAAATATAAAATTATTTTATTATGATGAATGCTGATGAAAACATACAAATGAGAATAAAAATTAAAAAAGGAATAATTAAGTTTTCCAAACACATGTCAGAAAAAAATCATTGAAAACTATGTTGTTCAGGTTGGGATACACTCTGATTAATTTATTAATCGGATTTTGAATCAAGCAATAATGCGGATGGTTCCAATGCGATGGCAAATCTGGCCTTGAATCTGTAAATTCAAAGCCATAATTATAGTTAGATTTACAAACACTTTTTACAGAAATCTAACAAACTACATTCCAAATTTTTTTTACAATCATAGAAAATAACATTTTTAACATAAATTACCTTAAATGTCGGATTATATCCGTGTTCTTCAATAATTTCCGCCACAAATGAAGTCATTTGGAAACAGGCATTGTATTTTTGAGTGTTCGCTAGAAAATGTCGTGATTCTAGTGTTTCGCCATAAAGCAGGGAACGCAATGGCTCTGGTGGCGGGTCTACTAAAGGCAATGTCACTTTACCACTAAGGCAGCACAAACCAGTCGTTTTACCAGCAAACTTCAAACTTGTTCGCCACAAGGCTGGCAAACAATGTCCATTGGACCAATGCAAACTAAACTATGCAAGGCGTAGTCGATGGTGCAATCATATCGAAACGCTGCTCGATTCAAATCAATACTTGAACCATTTCTTCTTGCACTTCGAAGATTATTCCTCTGTTCATCTGTGCGAAAGCTCGACGATTTCTCGTTTCTAAGGCCCTTCTTTGCTACATACTAACGCGGCGCTTTTCTCGGGCGATTTCTCGTTCTTCTTCAGATAATTGACTCGCGATATTCCGTTGCCTAATGGCATTACGGGTCCGCTGGGAAATATTAGATCTTCTAGGACGCGGCATTTTTATACCCTTGCAGAGAAAATATTGTTTTTGTCACTAAGTTTGTAACGCATTGAAGGAGGCGTTTCCAACCACATAAAGTATATATATTTATGGGTATATTGCCATTACTGTGTGACATATTTCATAACATACAAATCAGATTTGTTTTCAGTTTTTAAAGATTTTATTGCCAAAGCAGAAGTCCATTTTAATTTGAAAGTGGTATATTTGTACATTGACAATGGACGTGAATATTTGTCTAACGAAATGCGTGAATATTGTTCAGAAAAAGGTATCAGCTATCATTTGACAGTGCCTCACACTCCACAATTAAACGGTGTTTCTGAACGAATGTACAGAACTATCACAGAAAAGGCTCGATCAATGATTAATGGAGCTAAACTCCCGAAAAGTTTCTGGGGAGAAGCAATTTTAACTGCAACTTATCTAATTAATAGATGTCCAACTAGAGCTTTAAAAGATTTTACGAAAATACCTTATCAAATTTGGCTTAATAAAAAACCTATTTTGAAATATCTGAAGATATTTGGATTAAGAGTATAAAACATAACAAAATTAGAAAACTAAAGTTTGATGAAAAATCGACAAAAGATAAACTTGTTGGATACGAACCGAATGGGTTTAAATTGTGGAATGTGGAGGCAAGAAAGTTTATGACAGCTAGAGATGTTGTGGTGGACGAAACAAATATGTTTCATTCAAGGTCTGTAGAAGATTGTGTTGTACAATCTGAAGACTCAGTGTTCCAAAATGAAATGATGCAACAGTGTGATAACTCTTGTTTGGAAAATGAGAATGGAAAACAAGAAGTTGATTTTCAGAATGCAAGTTCTGAAAGTATAGAGTCTGGCCTTCCCATTGGATGAAATGGAAAATATGGAAACTGTTGATGACAATTCCAAAACTGTTGTACAGCCTTGTAAAAATTCCACAAATCTGGAGAATACCGATCCAGTGGTAATTACAGGTGAGAACAATGAAATTCGACGCAGTGAAAGATTAATAGATAAACCTAAATGATCATATAGATTAATGGAAAAATGTTTGATGAATTCCTATACATATTTTAGTAATATTCCAAATTGCTTTGAAGAAATTAAGAGTAGAGATGACAAAATTAATTGGGAAAAAGCAGTACAGGATGAACTATATTCGCATTTTGAAAACAATACATGGTCTTTGGTAAAAAGGGCCCAGTAATAAAAATATAATTGATTGCAAATGGGTTTTTAGCATTAAACAGGATGAATTTGGAAACTTATTCAGATACAAAGCCAGACTTGTAGCTCGTGGATTCACGCAAGAATATTTAACTGATTACGAAGAAACATATTTTAATGGCATTAAAATAGACAGGAAAGGAGATCAATTACAACTTAGTCAATCAGTATACATAAGTAATGTTTTAAGGAAATTTAATATGGAAAATTGTAATCCAGTTAGCACACCATTACCAAGTAAATTAAACTATAAAGCCTTAGAATCTAAAGAAACTTTTGATGCTCCATGTCGTAATTTGATCGGTTGCTTGATGCATATTATGTTATGTACTCGGCCAGATTTGAATACGGCAGTAAGCATATTAAGTAGATATACCAATAACAACAATAAAGAACTATGGCAGTGCCTAAAAAGGCTACTAAGGTATCTGAAAGGTACGGTTGAATTAAAATTAATTGTTAGTTTTGAAAATTTTGTTGTTGGTTATGCAGATTCTGATCGGGCAGGTAATAAAACAGATAGACGGAGTATTACTGGTTACTTATTTAAGTTATTTGATAATTGTTTAATTTGCTGGAGTACCATGAAACAAAAATCAGTTGCTGCGCTATCTACTGAAGCATAATACAGGGCTCTATTTGAAAGCGTTAGAGAAGCTTTATGGTTAAAATCCTAAAAAACGAAAAAAAGGATTGATTTAAATGAACCAATTAGTATATTTGAAGACAACCAAGGTTGTATAAGTATAGCAAATAACCCAACATGCCACAAGAAAACTAAGCATATAGATATAAAATATCACTTCACTCATGAGCAAATAGAAAACAAAATAATTTCCATTAAATATATTTCCACAGATGAACAGTTGGCTGATGTACCGCTACCAGCAGCAGGATTCCTGAATCTTCGAGATCAATTGGGACTCACTGAATGAAGTCATCAACAGTTTTTTTTTATTAAATATTATATTAACTTCTGAATTTAAAAATGTTCATTTAAAGTAATCTTTACGTAATTACTAAATAACTGAAACTTGATTTAAATTTAATACGTTAAATTGACAAATTCTATTTTGTGTATAGTATTTTTGGCATAATCCGGAACAAGGCGCGGCTTGTGTTTGCAGCTCTCTCCTGGACATATGACAGGTGCTCACGGAAACTCAGCCTGGTGTCTATCATGACCCCAAGCACTATGGGGAAAATGACCACTTTATCTGGCATTTAGACGTTTTTTAAAGGTTTTCAAATTTGCTTAAAATTAGTGCATTATAAAAACATCAGAGAGTTATGCCTTAAACTTAAAATGTTAAAATTAACAGTCCCATGTGGTCAATATTTTGTGATTGGAACACAATTAGAAGAAAGTCAAGTCATGAACACTGATTTTCAAATTGTACGTGTGTATACTAATATTTTGTATTTTCATAAGAGCTTCTAAATCTGAATTTTTAGCAACAAATTTCAACTTTGGGAAGGATTATGTAAAAGAGTTTAGAATTGTTTAGGTGTTTGTCCAAGTGCTTGTTATAGCGTTTTTAATTCTGACTTAACTGGTATTTGTCTTAATTTCCTCTTTTTCCCCCATTTTTATTTATTTATTTATTAACGCAGACTAAGATCAGTCGCGAGTATTAACAAAAAATATCTTTATAAATATAATTAACATTAATATTAATAATTTTTAGAGGGTAAAAATTTATTTTAACTGAAAAGGTAAATTAACTGAAAGATAAATTAATTAATAGTTAATAGTTAATCTGGGGATAAAAAGTACTGAAATTGATCCAACATTTGTTGCGAGGATTGGGAAAAACCCAGAAAAACCCAATCAGATCAATAAAAATGTGTGCCAAAACTAACACGAAAGATCTCTGATTTAAAGGGACGCATGAATGGAAGGGATTCCAAACATACTGCCCATGGAAATCAGAGATTTAACGGAGTTGGCTAAAAAGTGAAGCTTTAAGTTGGAAAAGAGAGAGAGATGTATCAATTATTCTATAGTATTGATTATAATTAGCGCATAGTACCCGAAAACGATTGTGCAAAGCGTAGTCAGTAGTGCATGTAGGAAGAAATAAAGGGATGTAGTACCTGGTTGCCCTGGTTGGAATGTTAAAATTAAGGCGTTCTAAGAGGGATGGGGAGCAGATATCGCCAATTATAAGTTTATGAAGAAAAATAACTCCAAGAACTTTCCTGCGATTAATAAGGGACGGAAGATCGAGGAGTAAGAGCCTGTTGGTGTAGGATGGAAGACGAAGGTTAGGGTCCCAATTAAGTCCGCGAAGTGCAAAAAGTAAAAACTGCTTCTGCACGGACTCAATTAAATCTTGAGTATGAGCATGTTGAGGAGACCAGACACATGAACAATATTCTAGAATGGGTCGGACAAGGAATGTATAAAGAAGTTTAGTGACGAAGGGATCATTAAATTCCTTAGACCAGCGTTTAATAAATCCAAGAGTGCCCTTGGCTTTATTAACAATTGTGGAGATATGATGTGTGAAACTTAATTTATTATCAAAGAGAACACCAAGATCTTCAACTAAAAGTATGCGTTTTAAGGGTACATTGTCGATATAATAATTGGCTATGTAAGGAGTAACCCTGTTAAAAGTCACAAACAGGCATTTAGAGAAATTGAGGTGCAAGTGATTGGCTATGCACCAGTTGTGCATTGTGTTTAAATCATCTGGCAATAACGCATGATCCGAAGGGTTCTTATAAGATAATAATAATTTCACATCATCTACATACATAAGTATGCGACAATGGGATAGCGAACAGGGAAGGTCGCTTATAAAAAGGTTAAAGAGTAAAGGTCCTAGGTGACTACCCTGGGGAACTCCAGAAGTAACAAAAACAGATTTAGAGATGGCTGATCTAAGCATAACCCTTTGGGTTCTACCTGTTAGATATGAAGATATCCATAGAAGAGTGGAAGGTGGGAAGCCTAAAATGCTAAGTTTGATTCACATAGTCAAATGCTTTACTAAAGTCAGTATAGATGACATCAGTTTGCCTAATTTATAAAAGAGGTAAATTCCAATAGATTGGTCGAGGTCGACCGACTCTTAACGAATCCGTTTTGGGCAGGGGAGATAATTGACTTCCAGAGATGTTGCAAACTCAAAGTAATTATCTTTTCGAAGAGCTTAGGGATTGCGGATAACTTCGCAATTCCCCTGTAGTTGATATATCCGACTTACATCCTTTTTTATGCAGTGGGATAATGTAAGATTCTTTCCATAAATTAGGAAAAACAGAGAATCCTCTGAAAGTTTAAAAAGAATTAGTAGAGGTTTTATTATGGAAAAACAGCACTCCTTGAGCACACAACTTTGAATGCTGTCAGGCCCAGGAGAGAAGGAAGACTTTGGGGTGTTAATTGAGGAAAGCATGCAACTATCAGTAATGTGAGGTAAGAAAACAGAGTTAGTAGATGGGAGATTATAGGGGTAAGATAAGTTAGTAGACAAACTAGTGGTGTAAGTTGATTGAAAAAAGGTAGCAAGGAGATCGGAAGCAGCCGACTCATCGATTACTTTACAGGAATAAAAAGGGGAGGGAAGGTATAGATTTAGTAAATAAAAAATGAATTGTAGGTTGAAAGAATGAATTGAGGGTAAGGCACATAATAATACGGGCCAGTATGTTAATATCATACGTACGGTATAGGTATAGACCAGTCGGTACCAAGAATCAGTTGATTTAACAAAGAATAATTTCCTTTGCGGAAGCAACGGCGCGACTTGGAAGAGAAAGAAGGAGCTAAAAGGGTTAAGTTAGGAATAGTCAAGGATAGTTCAAGAGTGGGATGAAAAGAAGTAAGGTACAACTACAGGAGAAGATCTAGTGACAACGGCACTGGATGAATCACTTACGAAGATGAGATCCAGCATTCTGTTTAGACGATTAGATATATGATTGACTTGAAAAAGAGGAAAATCAATCAAACCATCGAAAAAGTCATTATTAGGTGTGGGAATGTAATTAAACTTGTCAAAACACGTCCAGGAAATGTTTGGCAAGTTAAAATCACCAAGTGTCACAAAGAAATCATGATCACGAATGTGACTAAGTGTTTCTTTAATGAGATTGAAATGTTGCAAATAAATCGACATTTCAGACGATGGAGGAATATAGGAACAAGTTACATAAAGCGCAAATGACGAAAAAGTAACCTTATCGGCAACAATTTCAATTTCATCTAGTGGTGAAACATCTATTATTTCATCATTAAGGCTGGATATTACTGAAATAAGGACTCCACCACCACATCGATTAGGACGGGAAGGGAGATAGGAGTTGCACGAGTTCTAATCTTCTGTTTAAGCTCGTGGACAATCATATGAGGAGGCCAAAACTTTGGATCACAAATGGCTGGAAACAATTTAGGGGATACACTAAGCTTAATAGAGGAGATCTATCTAGGCTCAGAGAAATTAAATTTAGATATACTAACGCTGCCAGGAGTTTTGGTAGCGATATATGCAGCCACAGACTCGATAGTCGTGTCTGCGGAAAGCCTAGATATAAATATCTGCTTGCGTGTAGCCACGACCTAATTGCAAAATTAGGGGTAATTCCAGGTACCACATTTATATTAGGGGGTGGAGGGGCGACTCCGGGTTTGGCAGTAGATCGACAGTTACGTCGAATAGGGGGACTTTTAGAGTTTTTACTCTTAGCCGCAACTCCATTAACAGCCACTGATTTTATAGTAATGGGTGATGGATCGGTTACAGGGGGGACAGGCAGTTCCGGGAAAGCAACATTGGCACATGTGGGTTGATCAGGTACAGGAGATGTTACAGGAGGAATATAGGAAGGAGGGGTGAAGAGTTGCGTGGAGAGGGAGAAAAGTATAAAAGGGGAGGCCCATTATGCACAGGTGAGGTAAGGAGTGAACCAGTGAAATGTTATCGAAAAACAGTTAATCAACAAAGGCAAACCGTGGATGCAAGCGCAAGTGAGAAATTGTGTGCAAGCGAACAAACACACAAACTTATATATTGCTCAGCAGAGCAACGAAAAGGGAGCAAAGGTCACAGCAAAAACGGGCACAAACAAAAACACTGCTGAGATGCTGTTTTAATAAAAATATGTTAATATTTTACTACAATGCACACCAAATATAACTTTGCACAAACCAGATTTTGGGAACACTTAGCACAAATCAAATTTTTAACAATTTGAAATTTAAAAACACAAATTAAGGCAGAAATAATTAAAAAAGACGGAGCGCAAAAAAACACGACCGGCACAGCTGATAATCTCTTTCTCTCTGAAGTTATTTATAAAAGTAAAAAAATGTTGGTAGTCCGTTTGGACTAGGTTATTTTCAATTAAATCATATTTTTTGTCATCTGAAAGAATTCCATTATCCGTGCACTTTTTACCTAGGAATGTCACTTCGTGCATGAAGAAGGGACATTTTTATACTCTCTGCAAGAGTATATTGGGTTTGTGCAAAAGAATGTAACAGGCAGAAGGAGGCGTGGCAGACCCCATAAAGTATATATATATAGCCATGTCCGTCTGTCTGTCTGTCTGTCCGTCCGTATGAACAACCCGATTTCAGAGATGGTAAGAGCTACAAGTTTGAGCTTGGTGTCAATCGATCACATATTTAGTCAGGCAATACAAGAATCTTTTTGTTTTTCGATGCAACGCCCCATTCGCCCACAAAGAGCTAAAAACTAGACATACCTCGGAAAAAATCGGTGTTATCGACGAATATCTCAGTAACTATGGCACCAAAGATCACCAATTTTGGTGTGGAGCGTTCCTAGCGACAGCATAAATGCATTGGCATTTTTTTCTCACAATACATAAAAATAATTCTCAACTTTCGTTCCGCTTTTAGGAATTTGTTCATATAGTACACCATTGTAATTGTATAATTCGAGTGGAGGCTAACTATATCAAACTATTCCTGAAAGGTGCATTAAAATCGGACTATAAACAAGAAAACTGGAAGCGTTACAATATTAATAATTGAACGCAATATCTCTACTGAGTGCAAGCGAGACAGAAACATGCAAGCGTGATCGAACGTTTTCTCTGCTTGTGTGACGGAAGCGCCGCCAGCAGACTGGCTACGCCGAATACACACATACAAACATATAATGTCAAACGTGTGTGTATTCGCATGCAAACAGCTGTTTGATTTTGCTTAGATTGTTTTTGTTTCACGGTGTATTAATGGAAGTACTGCACATTGCAATATCTCTATACCGATTTTAATAATTTAATCGATACTAAAATGCAGAGAGTATTATACGGTCGGGCGTGCTCAACTGTACTTTTTTTTCTTCTTAAGTTTAGTTTAATTTAAGGTTGTGTTTTCTGCACAAGTCAAAAACATATATTAAGTTTTTGATCATGTGTTTTCCAGAACAACCGATGACAATGAGGTCATCCATGTACAAGAAAGCTTGTGAAGGGTCTGATCCAGTAAAAAAACTATTGTCATCACCATTGCTGGTTGATAAAGACGTTAAATTTATAGAGAGTTCTTTCAACTCTATTTGATGAAATCCAGACATTAAGTCTAGACACGAAAAATATTTAGCTTTGTGAGCGTGTGGTGAATGAAGTCATCAACAGTTTTTATGAATGTTATGTATGTTTGATGTATGTATGTGATGATGCATGTAATAACACCATTTATGTTAACTTCAGAGTCTGTTAACCTCCAAACAGCTGTTTTACTCTTATGTGACAACTAAACTTTATATGGTTTATATGATATATGGTGATATTTTACTTTAGTTATTAATTTCTTTCAGAACAAAAACAAACCGCTATTAATCATTGTCTTTACTCTATATGTTTTTTTTTTTTTTAATGCGAACACATATTAACTACAAATTTTATAATGATTTAATTATTTACGCTGCACTGTGACAATGGCAAGCCAAAGGCTAAATAAAGCTTTAGCTCAATAAGCTTTACAGCGCATGCTGTAGCCACAGTGAGCATTCGCTAGACTCATCAGAGGATCGACGAAGGCCTTTGAGAACTCTGCTGTGTGTGTGTTAGTGGTAAGTGTGTTTTGTGTTGTGGGAATGTGTTTGTGTGCAAAATTATTGATTAATTGTGTGTGTGTTTTGTGTTGTGTGAGTGAGTTTGTGTGCAAAATTTTTCTCTTTGGCTTTCTCGTTTACATCCAAATTCAATAATTACAATTTACATGTGCAGTGCAAATAAACACTGAGAGAAAAATATTCGAATATTCAATAAGCACAATTTTTAATAAACAAATATTTTTTTTTTTCTTTTTCAGCACAAAATAAATTTTTTGATACATAGATATATTATATGTGTTTATATGTATTATTAATCTTTTTAGGCAAATATCTCGGTAAGTATAGCACTTAGGAGCACCAATTCTAGTAGGCCAGAAACAGCAATGCAATGCAATTCAAAATTTTCTAATAAAACTTTAAAACTTCAATGCCGTTTCTAAGGTATTTAATCGAATAGTAAAGTGTTTGTAATTAAACATTCGTTTAGAGGAATATCATATCAAACTTTTGTAGTATATTGTACATGATACAAGCATATGACCATCGTATTGTAGAGCACACTATATCACACTAAATAAAAGCTCTCTTTATATACATTTTATATAAGCTATACTCAAAACTTGAATAAAGAATCAGTTCTATTCTGAGAATCAACATTTAAAGAACAAACATGAAAGAATGCTATAGTCGACTCGCGAGCCTACTGTACAAGACTCCGTACTCATAAGAGTGCGCATTTTACATACAATTTCATATTTGGAGCGAATTTTTGACCCATCGACCCTATGAAAGCTATATGATATAGTAGTCCGATTTGGATTAAACTTGGTCAGTATATATATATTATTGGCAGATGTATTTTGCGTGAGTTTGATTAATATAGCTTAATTAACGCAAAAGTTTTTCATACAAATTCATGTTTAGAGCCTATTTTAGACCGATCGTTCCTAAGGGGGCTATAAGATATAGTAGTCCGATTTGGTCCAAACTTGGTCAGTATGTATATATTGATGGAAAATCTACAGTCCAACAGATGGGTTTTTTAGTGGACAGAACTTCAGTAATAAGATAAGTAACACGCGAAAAGTTGGAAATAAATCGCCTGTACCATCCACATATTCCAAGAAAACCTCGAACTTGTTTCAGATTTTTCGGAGTTGGCCAGTTAAGAGTGCCAGAAATATTTTCTGGATTAGTATGAATGCCATCTTTGCTAATAACATAGGGTATAGTTGACGCTGGTTACACAAAAATGACTTTTGTCAATATTTGAGGCAAGATTAGCCTTTCTGAATTCTTCTGCTAACCGAACAATAACAGCTAGGTGGGTAGTAAACTCTTCCGAGACAACGCATAGGTCATCAAGATACCCAAGATACGCAGGTCAGCTGGGATTATGCTATCGACCAAGCGACACATAGTCGAGGGAGCATTGCACAAACTGAAAGGCATTACTTTGAACTGATATAGGGGCCTTCCAGGGACCGTAAATGCTGTTAAGTGTCTGGATTCTTCCGTAAACTCAATCTGCCAATAAGCATCCTTCAAGTCTAATTTAGTTATTAGCACAGGCTTGGGCAATCGCGAAAGGATGCTATCGATGCTTTGAAGTGGGAAAGCATCTTTAATTGTCACCTCGTTGAGCTTGCGTGCATCCAAGCAAAGACGATCTTTGTTGGGCTTTACCACCAATCGCATTGGAGAGCTCCAAGCGCTGTTAGATGGCTCGATAGCTCCTAGGTCCAACATGCGATCCATTTCGGCAAACAGGAGCTTTTCTACGGCAGGACTCAACGAATAATATCTTTGTTTAACAGGTCTAGCTTCGCCTACATCAATGTGATGTTGAATTATAGTTGTTCGACCGAGACCGTTAGAGCAAATCGGGAACAGTTTTTTCACGACCTGCAACTAGGATTTCTGAAGATCTGTCAAGGGGTGCGAATTTGGATCAGAAGGAGAGTCTATCTCAGAAGCTGGTTCTACTGAGTTTATGATATTGGGAGCAAGTGCAAACGTCGCCAAAAATCAGCCTTTGCTTGATTGAGCGAATGATGTAAAGCTGTATATGCTTTTGTTGACCCTTGTATGACAATAAAACGTTTAGCACTCCTATAACTTGCGATTAATTAGAAAATTCTTGCTCTGCAAGTTTTGATCCAATGCAACTTACGTTAGCTCCAGTATCCAGTAAACCTTGCTCTTCAAAATCCAAAAATTTAACAGTGGCGTAGCTACGCCAATCAATATTTTTACCAAATATAGAAGAAATAACCAAATTTCGCTTATCTTTAATATCTTTATAATAGTTTCTAATTCTAATAGAACTTTTCTTAGGAAATATGGCTCTTCATTTAAAATTCTTTCTTTAGCTATAAATTAAGTATTTAATCTTCCTTCTGGAAGCAAATTATTTATCAAATTCTCTAGCAACTCTTTTTCTTTTTACAGCCGAACTGTCAATGAGTGAAGCGACTGCGTCATAAAACGAGGTGAATGATTCTCCACCTTTTTGTTTGCGAGAACGAATGCTCTTTCATAGCAAATTCCGACCGGTAGTCGCGATACTGCTGTCTGAGCGCAGCACAAAAATCTAACCAGATGATATGGTCGATGGAATTATGGTATCTCCAATACCAATCACGCGCTTTACCACTAAACAGTATATGCATGTGCTTGCAAAGTGCACGAAAGTCGACCTCTTCTTCTATTAGGAGCTGCTTGTGGAATTCTAGAGTCGCTAGGGTTCGAAGTATTCCTATCTTCGAGTGGCTCAGGCAATGAGACATTCACGTTAGTCGGCTCAGGCTCTTGACGAGCCAATGAAGGTATAGCAGAGGCTTGCTCAAGAGATTTGGCCAAGTTTCTGGTTATCGGCCTTTGAGCAACTACTGTAGTAATAGTTTCGCGATAACATGCAGGCGAGCTGTTACCTACTAGTACTTTGAATAATTCTGGCTCTAAAAATCTATTACAAACAGGACACTTTGTCTGAGATGCTCCCCGATTGTCGATACATAACTTGTGCATCCTGTTACATAGCATGACTGCGTGTCAGTCATTGTATATATTGTAATAATTTTTTGATACATAGATATATTATATGTATTTATATGTATTATTAATCTTTTTAAGAACATCTCGGAAAAAAACTATGTCTTAGGCAAATATCTCGGTAAGTATAGCACTTAGGAGCACCAATTCTAGTAGGCCAGAAACAGTAATGCAATGCAATACAAAATTTTCTAATAAAACTTTAAAACTTCAATGCCGTTTCTAAGGTATTTAATCGAATAGTAAAGTGTTTGTAATTAAACATTCGTTTAGAGGAATATCATATCAAACTATTGTAGTACATTGTATATGATACAAGCATATGACCATCGTATTGTAGAGCACAATATATCACACTAAATAAAAGCGAGAGTATTAAACTCATAAACACAACGACACTTCTGTCGAATTAATTAAATAACAAAACCCTTCATAAGGATCGACGCTCTCGTCGACAGAACTCTTTATATACATTTTATATAAGCTATACTCAAAACTTGAATAAAGAATCAGATCTATTCTGAGAATCAACATTTAAAGAACAAACAAGAAATAATGCTATAGTCGCCTCGCGAGCCAACTGTACAAGACTCCGTACTCATAAGAGTGCGCATTTTACATACAATTTCATATTTGGAGCGTAATTTTGACCGATCGACCCTATGAAAGCTATACGATATAGTAGTCCGATTTGGATTAAACTTGGTCAGTATATATATATTATTGGCAGATGTATTTTGTGTGAGTTTGATTAATATAGCTTAATTAACGCAAAAGTTTTTCATACAAATTCATATTTAAAGCCTATTTTAGACCGATCGTTCCTAAGGGGGCTATAAGATATAGTAGTCCGGTTTGGTCCAAACTTGGTCAGTATGTATATATTGATGGGAAATCTACAGTCCAACAGATCGGTTTTTTAGTGGACAGAACTTCAGTAATAAGATAAGTAACACCCGAAAAATTGGAAATAAATCGCCTGTACCATCCACATATTCCAAGAAAACCTCGAACTTGTTTCAGATTTTTCGGAGTTGGCCAGTTAAGAGTGCAAGAAATATTTTCTGGATTAGTATGAATGCCATCTTTGCTAATAACATAGGGTATAGTTGACGCTGGTTACACAAAAATGACTTTTGTCAATATTTAAGGTAAGTTTAGCCTTTCTGAATTATTCTGCTAACCGAACAATAACAGCTAGGTAGGTAGTAAACTCTTCCGAGACAACGCATAGGTCATCAAGATACCCAAGATACGCAGGTCAGCTGGGATTATGCTATCGACCAAACGACACATAGTCGAGGGAGCATTGCACAAACTGAAAGGCATTACTTTGAACTGATATAGGGGCCTTCCAGGGACCGTAAATGCTGTTAAGTGTCTGGATTCTTCCGTAAGCTCAATTTGCCAATAAGCATCCTTCAAGTCTAATTTAGTTATTAGCACAGGCTTGGGCAATCGCGAAAGGATGCTATCGATGCTTTGAAGTGGGAAAGCATCTTTAATTGTCACCTCGTTGAGCGTGCATCCAAGCAAAGACGATCTTTGTTGGGCTTTACCACCAATCGGATTGAGAGCTCCAAGCGCTGTTAGATGGCTCGATAGCTCCTAGGTCCAACATGCGATCCATTTCGGCAAACAGGAGCTTTTCTACGGCAGGACTCAACGAATAATATCTTTGTTTAACAGGTCTAGCTTCGCCTACATCAATGTGATGTTGAACTATACTTGTTCGACCGAGACCGTTAGAGCAAATCGGGAACAGTTTTTTCACGACCTGCAACTAGGATTTCTGAAGATCTGTCAAAGGGTGCGAATTTGGATCAGAAGGAGAGTCTATCTCAGAAGCTGGTTCTACTGAGTTTATGATATTGGCAGCAAGTGCAAACGTCGCCAAAAATCAGCCTTTGCTTGATTGAGCGAATGATGTAAAGCTGTATAGGCTTTTGTTGACCCTTGTATGACAATAAAACGTTTAGCACTCCTATAACATCATGCGGCTTGCCATCGGCAGCTCTAACCGAGGATGATATTAATTTAACTTGCGAGTAATTAGAAAATTCTTGCTCTGCAAATTTTGATCCAATGCAACTTACGTTAGCTCCAGTATCCAGTAAACCTTGCTCTTCAAAATCCAAAAATTTAACAGTGGCGTAGCTACGCCAATCAATATTTTTACCAAATATAGAAGAAATAACCAAATTTCGCTTATCTTAAATATCTTTATAATAGTTACTAATTCTAATAGAACTTTTCTTAGGAAATATGGCTCTTTCATTTAAAATATGGCTCATTCACGTAGTCGGCTCAGGCTCTTGACGAGCCAATGAAGGTATAGCAGAAGCTTGCTCAAGAGATTTGGCCAAGTTTCTGGTTATCGGCCTCTGAGCAACTACTGTAGTAATAGTTTCGCGATAACATGCAGGCGAGCTGTTACCTACTACTACTTTGAATAATTCTGGCTCTAAGAATCTATTACAAAAAGGACACTTTGTCTGAGATGCTCCCCGATTGTCGACACATAACTTGTGCATCCTGTTACATAGCATGACTGCGTGTCAGTCATTGTATCCATACAGATACGACATATATCCTGACTCATTCTAGATGAGGAAGGATGGTTTAAGGGACTGCGTTGTACTGACATATTTCATTAACTAAATTTTTCTGATTTTGGACCTTTTATGGAGACCTAACTAAATGTAGTTTTAACAGTGACAAACCAATATGAAAGAATTAACTATTTTCTGGGCTATGGAAGTTCATACGAAGGATTATTATATTGCAAAGCTAAGCATGATTGTAATGTTTCTCATTGGTATAGTTTGGTTTTCCACAAAACCTATATTCACAACCGTTACTCATACAACCATGCAACATTGAATAAACAAAATGTAAAATGTACTTAAATGTAAGCAACTAATTTAGACTAGTTGACTCATTCTAGATGAGGAAGGATTGTTTAAGGGACTGCGTTGTACTGACATATTTCATTATCTAAATTTTTCTGATTTTGGACCTTTTATGGAGACCTAACTAAATGTAGTTTTAACAATGACAAACCAATATGAAAGAATTATCTATTTTCTGGGCTATGGAAGTTCATACGAAGGATTATTATATTGCAAAGCTAAGCATGATTGTAAAGTTTCTCATTGGTATAGTTTCGTTTTCCACAAAACCTATATTCACAACCGTTACTCATACCACCATGCAACTTTGAATAAACAAAATGTAAAATGTACTTAAATGTAAGCAACTAATTTAGCCTATGTTGGAAATAGATAAACAAAAAAAAAAGCACAGTGACCATCTAGCATTATAATCCAAGCGAAGACATACACAAGAGTCAATAGACGTATGCACAATAATTAGAAGATCAACATTCCACAAAGCAGCAAACAAATGCAACGAGCATGTTTTGTTTTGAATTAACAAGATTAGCAACTAGATCAATTTACTAACATTTTTTCCATCGTTCTAGCACGGTATTCCAAGTGAAGAAATACACAAGAGTCAATAGATGCTTCGAACCGTGATATAAAAAACTTTTCAGGATTATAACTTTTTATTTTTTTCTCGAGAAAACAAACCCAAACAAAACCAAATGAGACTAGATGGCAAAAAGGTCGCACCCTCTAACCTATCCGGTAGGGTATCCAACCTGAGGTTGAAACACAAGATTCTCGAAAGATCAAGATAAGTTTACCAATGCAACCTAATTCCAAATAACGCTATTGTCTATCAATCTACGACAATTATTTCTTTGTCGTCATGTAACTTTATTTTCAACTCTCAAAACTAATCTTAGTGAAACAACAATCGAAACCGTCAGACAATCGCAATTGACCTGAACGCCTTCCGATAGTTGCGACACTGGGAAGGGGCAACCAATGATTTCATGGCATATTAGCCAAAGATGTTATGGGCCTAACAGTGTCGAGTTCAGGAAGCATGGCGGACGGGACCCTTCTGGTACCTTAGCTCTTTCGGTGTGGGGTGGGTTTTTACTATGTCCAGCACTACGCCTACCTACAAATTTTAAATTAAAGAGTCCCTACTAAATCTAAATATATAACGGTAGCAAAAACAAATAAAAATTACAGGGTATAAACTATTCGTTCCGTTACACATAATTATAAAATAACCAAATAAACTTCAGATTCTATCATAAAAAGTTAGTCACCTTCAAAAGGGCATTAAATTAATGTGGTGTTTATCAGCCCCATTGCACTCTGTACCCACCCAACCAGTTGGATATTCTGCGCTACGAAAAAATCGTGAAAATCCCCTAATCTAAATTTCCTACATTTAACTAATTCTCCAGGTCCTCAGAAAGCAAAATCAAAATTAACAAAAATCATTGTAATAGTATCATGGGTATAAATTTCATATTTAATCAATTCCATATGTGAAGAATATTATATCAAAACAATTTCAAACAAATTCATTCTTAATTTTTACAATCTATTTTAATGTCTACTTTGTACTTATTGCTTTTCTTCCAATTGTAAGTCTTTTTTACTATCTGTGCTTTTTATTTTATTTAATTTTTATTATATAGACTTTTCATTTTATATTTACTATTGGTGAAGCCAATTTGGCTTTTATTAATAAACTAAAGTAATTTTTTTTTTTCTTCTTTAGATATGTGCATTGCTAACAATTAGTATATATTTTTTGTTTCTTTTAATATAGTATCAGTTTGTTCTAATAATTGTAGTGTTTATTCAAATCTTTTTCTTTTCTCACTTGTGTTTTAATACCGCAGTAAATTTAATGTTGTGTAATTAGCCAGTATTAATATATAATATAAAACATGTGTGCATATTAACCAAATTTTTAATTTTTTAACAGGCAAACGAATTTTTAATATCAAGACTGTCATATAAATGCTTAAAGGTATTTCAGCTGTGTTGTTCATGCATTAGGTATTTTAATTCAATTTATTTTTTTTTTCTCATGTTCATTTTTCTTTTATTCTTGTTTTCATATTATTTGTTTAATTTTATTTTAATTTGATTTTTATTTAATTTAATTTAATTTATTTTACGATAGTTCGTTTTACATATTTATGTTTGTTATTTATGTATGATGTATGTATGTGATGATGCATGTAATAACACCATTTATGTTAACTCCAGAGTCTGTTAACTTTCAAACAGCTGTTATACTTTCGGCTCTTATGTGACAACTAATTTTTATAGGGTTTATATGATATATGGTGATATTTTACTTTAGTTATTAATTTCTTTCAGAACAAAAACAAACCGCTATTAATCATTGTCTTCACATTTTTTTTTTTTTTTTTAATGCGAACACATATTGACTACAAATTTTATAATGATTTAATTATTTACGCTGCACTGTGACAATGGCAAGCCAAAGGCTAAATAAAGCTTTAGCTCAATAAGCTTTACAGCGCATGCTGTAGCCACAGTGAGCATTCGCTAGACTCATCAGAGGATCGACGAAGGCCTTTGAGAACTCTGCTGTGTGTGTGTGTTAGTGGTGTGTGTGTTTTGTGTTGTGGGAATGTGTTTGTGTGCAAAATTATTGATTAATTGTGTGTGTGTTTTGTGTTGTGTGAGTGAGTTTGTGTGCAAAATTTTTCTCATTGGCTTCCTCGTTTACATCCAAATTCAATAATTACAATTTACATATGCAGTGCAAATAAACACTGAGAGAAAAAGATTCGAATATTCAATAAGCACAATTTTTAATAAACAAATATTTTTTTTTTTCTTTTTCAGCACAAAATAAATTTTTTGATACATAGATATATTATATGTATTTATATGTATTATTAATCTCTTTAAGAACATATCGGAAAAATCTATGTTTTAGGCAAATATCTCGGTAAGTATAGCACTTAGGAGCACCAATTCTAGTAGGCCAGAAACAGCAATGCAATGCAATTCAAAATTTTCTAATATGAGCTAAAAAAACTTTAAACTTCAATGCCGTTTCTAAGGTATTT
This sequence comes from Drosophila dunni, assembly GCA_018152125.1. Taxonomy (NCBI): domain Eukaryota; kingdom Metazoa; phylum Arthropoda; class Insecta; order Diptera; family Drosophilidae; genus Drosophila; species Drosophila dunni. Next base: position 59,801 of record JAECXC010000535.1, on the reverse strand, counting down.
AATCGAATAGTAAAGTGTTTGTAATTAAACATTCGTTTAGAGGAATATCATATCAAACTATTGTAGTATATTGTATATGATACAAGCATATAACAATCGTATTGCAGAGCACACTATATCACACCAAGTAAAAGCGAGAGTATTAAACTCATAAACACAACGATACTTCTGTCGAAATAATTAAATAACAAAACACTTCATAAGGGTCGACACTCTCGTCGACAGAACTCTTTATATACATTTTATATAAGCTATACTCAAAACTTGCGCACTGGTCGGCGGTAAGGGGCGTGGCAAAAATTTGAAATAAACTTAACCTACCTGACTTAATAACGGACTTTCATATTAAATTTGTTGGCTCTAGCTTTTGTAGTTTAAAAGATCCAGGTGTTCATACGGACGGACGGACAGACACACGGACATTGCTATATCGACTCTGCCTTCTGCCTGTTACGCACATTTTGCTTCTGACAAACCTAATAACAAACAAAAACACTCTCTACACGTTTGTCAATCGAATTGATTACATCTTGGCATTATACAACACCAAAGATGTACATCGACAATCGATCATATTAGGCCTCGTGGAGCGTTGCATCAGTGCCGATGTTATGCTATCTCTTGTCGTAAATAATCTCAACACCTGGACAGATCTTCGGAAACAATTAGTGCTCAACTATAAAACTCAGACGAACAACCACATCCAATTTCCAACATTTCTTCAACCAAACAATACACTATATGTTTTATATCCAAATCGTCCACCATATTATCAACAACCATTTCATCCATTACAACAACATTACAATATGAGGAAGTTCATACGAAGGATTATTATATTGCAAAGCTAAGCATGATTGTAATGTTTCTCATTGGTATAGTTTGGTTTTCCACAAAACCTATATTCACAACCGTTACTCATACAACCATGCAACATTGAATAAACAAAATGTAAAATGTACTTAAATGTAAGCAACTAATTTAGACTAGTTGACTCATTCTAGATGAGGAAGGATTGTTTAAGGGACTGCGTTGTACTGACATATTTCATTATCTAAATTTTTCTGATTTTGGACCTTTTATGGAGACCTAACTAAATGTAGTTTTAACAATGACAAACCAATATGTAAGAATTATCTATTTTCTGGGCTATGGAAGTTCATACGAAGGATTATTATATTGCAAAGCTAAGCATGATTGTAAAGTTTCTCATTGGTATAGTTTCGTTTTCCACAAAACCTATATTCACAACCGTTACTCATACCACCATGCAACTTTGAATAAACAAAATGTAAAATGTACTTAAATGTAAGCAACTAATTTAGCCTATGTTGGAAATAGATAAACAAAAAAAAAAGCACAGTGACCATCTAGCATTATAATCCAAGCGAAGACATACACAAGAGTCAATAGACGTATGCACAATAATTAGAAGATCAACATTCCACAAAGCAGCAAACAAATGCAACGAGCATGTTTTGTTTTGAATTAACAAGATTAGCAACTAGATCAATTTACTAACATTTTTTCCATCGTTCTAGCACGGTATTCCAAGTGAAGAAATACACAAGAGTCAATAGATGCTTCGAACCGTGATATACAAAACTTTTCAGGATTATAACTTTTTATTTTTTTCTCGAGAAAACAAACCCAAACAAAACCAAATGAGACTAGATGGCAAAAAGGTCGCACCCTCTAACCTATCCGGTAGGGTATCCAACCTGAGGTTGAAACACAAGATTCTCGAAAGATCAAGATAAGTTTACCAATGCAACCTAATTCCAAATAACGCTATTGTCTATCAATCTACGACAATTATTTCTTTGTCGTCATGTAACTTTATTTTCAACACTCAAAACTAAACTTAGTGAAACAACAATCGAAACCGTCAGACAATCGCAATTGACCTGAACGCCTTCCGATAGTTGCGACACTGGGAAGGGGCAACCAATGATTTCATGGCATATTAGCCAAAGATGTTATGGGCCTAACAGTGTCGAGTTCAGGAAGCATGGCGGACGGGACCCTTCTGGTACCTTAGCTCTTTCGGTGTGGGGTGGGTTTTTACTATGTCCAGCACTACGCCTACCTACAAATTTTAAATTAAAGAGTCCCTACTAAATCTAAATATATAACGGTAGCAAAAACAAATAAAAATTACAGGGTATAAACTATTCGTTCCGTTACACATAATTATAAAATAACCAAATAAACTTCAGATTCTATCATAAAAAGTTAGTCACCTTCAAAAGGGCATTAAATTAATGTGGTGTTTATCAGCCCCATTGCACTCTGTACCCACCCAACCAGTTGGATATTCTGCGCTACGAAAAAAATCGTGAAAATCCCCTAATCTAAATTTCCTACATTTAACTAATTCTCCAGGTCCTCAGAAAGCAAAATCAAAATTAACAAAAATCATTGTAATAGTATCATGGGTATAAATTTCATATTTAATCAATTCCATATGTGAAGAACATTATATCAAAACAATTTCAAACAAATTCATTCTTAATTTTTACAATCTATTTTAATGTCTACTTTGTACTTATTGCTTTTCTTCCAATTGTAAGTCTTTTTTACTATCTGTGCTTTTTATTTTATTTAATTTTTATTATATAGACTTTTCATTTTATATTTACTATTGGTGAAGCCAATTTGGCTTTTATTAATAAACTAAAGTAATTTTTTTATTTTCTTCTTTAGATATGTGCATTGCTAACAATTAGTATATATTTTGTTTCTTTTAATATAGTATCAGTTTGTTCTAATAATTGTAGTGTTTATTCAAATCTTTTTCTTTTCTCACTTGTGTTTTAATACCGCAGTAAATTTAATGTTGTGTAATTAGCCAGTATTAATATATAATATAAAACATGTGTGCATATTAACCAAATTTTTAATTTTTTAACAGGCAAACGAATTTTTAATATCAAGACTGTCATATAAATGCTTAAAGGTATTTCAGCTGTGTTGTTCATGCATTAGGTATTTTAATTCAATTTATTTTTTTTCTCATGTTCATTTTTCTTTTATTCTTGTTTTCATATTATTTGTTTAATTTTATTTTAATTTGATTTTTATTTAATTTAATTTAATTTATTTTACGATAGTTCGTTTTACATATTTATGTTTGTTATTTATGTATGATGTATGTATGTGATGATGCATGTAATAACACCATTTATGTTAACTCCAGAGTCTGTTAACTTTCAAACAGCTGTTATACTTTCGGCTCTTATGTGACAACTAATTTTTATAGGGTTTATATGATATATGGTGATATTTTACTTTAGTTATTAATTTCTTTCAGAACAAAAACAAACCGCTATTAATCATTGTCTTCACATTTTTTTTTTTTTTTTTTTTAATGCGAACACATATTGACTACAAATTTTATAATGATTTAATTATTTACGCTGCACTGTGACAATGGCAAGCCAAAGGCTAAATAAAGCTTTAGCTCAATAAGCTTTACAGCGCATGCTGTAGCCACAGTGAGCATTCGCTAGACTCATCAGAGGATCGACGAAGGCCTTTGAGAACTCTGCTGTGTGTGTGTGTTAGTGGTGTGTGTGTTTTGTGTTGTGGGAATGTGTTTGTGTGCAAAATTATTGATTAATTGTGTGTGTGTTTTTTGTGTTGTGTGAGTGAGTTTGTGTGCAAAATTTTTCTCATTGGCTTCCTCGTTTACATCCAAATTCAATAATTACAATTTACATATGCAGTGCAAATAAACACTGAGAGAAAAAGATTCGAATATTCAATAAGCACAATTTTTAATAAACAAATATTTTTTTTTTCTTTTTCAGCACAAAATAAATTTTTTGATACATAGATATATTATATGTATTTATATGTATTATTAATCTCTTTAAGAACATATCGGAAAAATCTATGTTTTAGGCAAATATCTCGGTAAGTATAGCACTTAGGAGCACCAATTCTAGTAGGCCAGAAACAGCAATGCAATGCAATTCAAAATTTTCTAATATGAGCTAAAAAACTTTAAACTTCAATGCCGTTTCTAAGGTATTTAATCGAATAGTAAAGTGTTTGTAATTAAACATTCGTTTAGAGGAATATCATATCAAACTATTGTAGTATATTGTATATGATACAAGCATATAACAATCGTATTGCAGAGCACACTATATCACACCAAGTAAAAGCGAGAGTATTAAACTCATAAACACAACGATACTTCTGTCGAAATAATTAAATAACAAAACACTTCATAAGGGTCGACACTCTCGTCGACAGAACTCTTTATATACATTTTATATAAGCTATACTCAAAACTTGCGCACTGGTCGGCGGTAAGGGGCGTGGCAAAAATTTGAAATAAACTTAACCTACCTGACTTAATAACGGACTTTCATATTAAATTTGTTGGCTCTAGCTTTTGTAGTTTAAAAGATCCAGGTGTTCATACGGACGGACGGACAGACACACGGACATTGCTATATCGACTCTGCCTTCTGCCTGTTACGCACATTTTGCTTCTGACAAACCTAATAACAAACAAAAACACTCTCTACACGTTTGTCAATCGAATTGATTACATCTTGGCATTATACAACACCAAAGATGTACATCGACAATCGATCATATTTGGCCTCGTGGAGCGTTGCATCAGTGCCGATGTTATGCTATCTCTTGTCGTAAATAATCTCAACACCTGGACAGATCTTCGGAAACAATTAGTGCTCAACTATAAAACTCAGACGAACAACCACATCCAATTTGCAACATTTCTTCAACCAAACAATACACTATATGTTTTATATCCAAATCGTCCACCATATTATCAACAACCATTTCATCCATTACAACAACATTACAATATGCCTTACACTAACAATTACTTACCTCGACCATTATCATCCGTACCAAATCCCACAAAACCAGTTCAATTTCCACCTAGACAAAATTTTCGTCAAAATTTATTTGACTAAAACCGTTTTGGACAAAATCTGAGTGCCACTTTACAAAAGCCTCCGATTAATAATACACCTAGTGTTTCATATCCACCAATGAAACGCTCTAGACCAGCAGAAAGTGGACAGAGTAAAATGAGCGTAGATCAGGAAGCTAGGTATCAAGAAGAATTGAATTATCAAGAATATTTACAACAAGAATATTACAATCAATTAGCTCCTTATACACAATCCTATCAAGATATATCCTCAAAGCTTTGATTACGCCGAAATCAAAATGTTTAATGTAACAGGCCATTAAAAATCACAAAAAAGATTATTGTTTCCTCCAACAGCATATTCATGAGTAGTAATGAATTCCTTTTACACAAATTTTCTTCAGATTATGATTTATTAATTGGCAGAAATTTGCTATCACAAGCCCAAGCAGTAATAGGCTACAATTCTAAAACAGTAACTTTAGTCAACTAAAACTATAAACCAGTCCAACTTTTGAAGCTAAATAATATAATAAAAGCCACAGTCTTCGGACATTGCAAAAATAGAATTACTCGAGAATTCAAATCTTTATCGATTAGATCATTTAAATAATGAAGAGAAATCAAAATTAAAACATTTTTTAAAAACTTATCAACATATTTAATTTCAAGAAGGAGACCAACTCAGTTTCAGTAACTAAGAAAAACATAATATTAACACAACTCATAACTTTCCCATTTACTCCAAACCGTACAGTTATCCTCAGGCTTATGAACCAGAAGTTGGAAACCAAATCCAAGAAATGTTAGAGCAAGGTATCATAAAACCCAGTAATTCCCCCTACTGCAGTCCAATATGGATTGTTCCAAAAAAACAAGACGCATCGGGTACACAAAAGTTTAGAAGAGTAATCGATTATAGAAAACTAAACGAGGTAACTATTAATGACAGATACCCAATACCAAACATGGACGAAATTCTAGGAGAGCTTGGTAGAGGTTACTATTTTACCACAATTGACCTTGCAAAAGGTTTCCATCAGCTGGAAATGCATCCAGATGCAATTCATAAAACAGCTTTTTCACAAAAAATGGTCATTATGAATATCTTCGTATGCCATTTGGTTAAAAAAATGCTCCTTCAACTTTTCAACGGTGCATGAAAAATGTGTTGCGACTATTACTAAAAACAAATATTGTTTGGTGTATTTGGACGATATTATCGTTTTTTCCATATCCCTAGAAGAATTCCTACATTCACTGCAACTAGTTTTCGAAAAACGTTCTAAAGCTAATCCACAATTACAACTTGATAAATGCGAGTTTCTTAAACAAGAAACTACTTTTCTGGACATATCATAACTAAGGACGGAATAAAACCCAACAGAATAAATCCAAAACTGGATAAATTCAAAAATACACGATTCCAAAAAAAACCAGAGAAATTAAAAGTTTTCTTGGGTTAACCGGATATTACAGAAAATTCATTCCCAATTTTGCAGACATAGCAAAGCCATAGACAACAGCTCTAAAAAAATTATTAAAAAATCGACATACAATATCCAGAAAATCTGGCCTTTGAAAAATTAAAACAACCAGATTTTAACAGTAAATTCGTTTTAACTACAGACGCAAATAAAGTAGCATTTGTGTATGCACATATGTATGCATGCGTGCCTAGCACTGGTCGGCACATCGATTATCTTATTGGCGCAGCCGGTAGGATAACATTAAATTGTGGATCCTGTTGCAATAACTAAGTTAATAATTCTTATCCCTTTAACTGTTATCCGATAAAAACAACTAACGCAAAGGCAACCCAAGCGGCGGTTAATATCGCGTCAAATTTTAATAAAACCTCGACAGTGACGTGTATACCAAAAATTCGCGTATTGCCAAAGCCACGGTAGTTCAAAACCAAACTTGAAAATAATTCAAGAAGACGCGATAGAATTCGGAGAGAAAATAAATCCAGGTTTATCTGGTTATCTCAATAACATTCGAAAGTGCTATCTATGCAAACAAATTAAACAAACTAGATAGCTAAGTTACAAACTAAGTAAGCATTAACGAACATTAGTGATACTAAAAGTGAAAATTATTAAGAAAAATTAAACAGTTAAGAAAAATAAAAACTTAAATAAAAACAAGTAAGAAAGGCTACAGTCGATCGAGCCGACTGTAAAAGACCCCGTGTTCCCATAATAATATGCATTTGTAGTTAATTTGAATTAAAATTTTATAACGAAATTTAAAAATTAAAATTTATATGTATATTTTGAATTGATATTAAAAAAAATAAAATTAGCAATTCTCATTGCCAGCATTCGAACCTACGACCCTCAGGCAACGATTTCACATCTCGCCGCAACTATACCATTCGCATCACGCGCCACTTTCAAGCATGTTCCGCTTATTCGCATTTACATGTTATACATACAAGTTTGGCTACCGTGGTAAAGCAAAAGACGAAAAGCCAATATTGTACACACTTTATTTTAGGACTCAATTATATCTTGTAAGTTTTCATCAGATTGTGAAATTGTAACAGAGATGTTTTTGCCACAGTACTCCCCTTCCAGTAGTCATGATTATGTTTGGGAGAATCGCACACGAAACGGTTTTTCGTATGATCGTAGCTTGGTGGTGGTTTCTTCAGACTCGGCTTGTCGGTCCTCCTTAGTAACGAAAGCTGGCTTCAGTCGGTCCACTGAGACGGCGACTTCCTTGTCGTTCATTTTTATGATGAAGACCCGATCTGATTCCCGTTTGATGACTTCATAGGGACCAGAATACGGAGGCTCAAGCGGTTGTTTTCTGCATCAGTGCGTAAAAAGACATGAGAGCATTGATCAATGTTTTTCAGTAAAAACATTTTTTCCTTTACGTGATGAGCTGTAGGTGTTGGCCGAAGTTTTTTAATATGCTCACGGAATGCGCTTAAAAACGATGTTGGAGTTGTGGGCTTGTCGGCATCTTCAAAAAATTCGTTGGTTAAGCGGATTACTGTTCCGTACAGCATTTCCGCAGCCGATGATTGCAAGTCTGGTTTAAAACTAGTGCGCAATCTAAGGAGCGCAGTTGGCAGTAGTTGTGTCCAAGGAGTGCTACTGTTACACATCAAAGCTGCCTTTTATGATCGATGCCATCGTTCAATGAGTCCATTAGATTGTGGGTGGTAGGCAGTGGTGTGGATGAGTTTGCTTTCGACGAGTTGTGCTAGTGCTTTAAACAACGCTGATTCAAATTGGGAACCTTGATCAGTTGTTATTGTTTTGGGCGTCCTAAAACGTGCGATCCAGTAAGCGTAGAACTCGTTCGCTATCGTCTCTGCAGTGATGTTGGTAAGTGGCACAGATTCAGGCCATCGTGAGAAATGGTCAATCATCGTAAGGCAGTACCTAAAGTTTTGATATAAAGGCATTATGATTATGTCTAAATGTACATGATCGAATCGTACTTCTGGTATTGCGATTTTCTCTGGTGCGATGTGATTGTGCTTGTTGATTTTGGCACGTTGACAAGGAAGACAATTTCTGCACCACTCGATCACATTTTTCCTTATGGATGGCCATACAAACTTTTGCCAAATTTGTTGCAACGTCGTTCGTCCACTGGGATGTTCCAAGTTGTGGAAAAATGTAAAGACCCTAAAACGTAGCTTGTTGGGTACATACGGGCGGATGTGTCCTGTAGAAATATCGCAGAAGCGACACGTTGTCGTCGTACTGGACGTTTTGTAACTTCAGTGCAGAATTTCCTTCTAACAGTTCCGACATTTCAGCATCTGTTGCCTGTGCCTCTTCGATTTCACGCAGGCTTATTGCTGTGGGCATTCTAATAGCGCATAATCTGGAGAAGGCATCTGCGACGACGTTTTCCTCACCCTTTATGTGTATTATTTTCGTGGAAAACTGTGAAATGTACCTAAGATGTCGAAGTTGACGGGGAGATGCCTTTTCCGGTGTTTGATTGAAGGCGTAAATTAGAGGTTTGTGATCCGTTCTTATCACAAAGTTTCGTGCTTCGACCAGGTGCTTGAAATATTTTATACCTTCGAATACTGCTAACAGATCTCTGTCGTACGTGCTGTAGTTGCGCTCGGAATTACTAAGCTTTTTGGAAAAAAAATCCTAGTGGCTTCCAGCTGTCGCTTGTATGTTGCTACAAAACAGCTCCAATCGCAACATCGGAAGCATCACAGGTCAGTGTGAGTTTTGCAGCTGGTGATGGGAAGGACAATAGTGCTGCTTTAGCTACACTATTTTTGCAATCCTTAAAGGCAGAATTTAGGGATGATGTCCACTCGATTTTTCGCTGATCGTTTTTCTTCACGTCCTTGAGTAGCTCAGTTAGTGGCGTTTGTATGTGTGAAGAGTTCTTAATGCATTTCCTGTAGTAGTTTATTACGCCTAAAAACCGACCTAGTTAGCTTATGGTTTCTTGACGTGGATAATTGATAGTGGCATCCATCCGGTCCTGCGGTGGTTTAATGACACACTCGTTGATGGTGTAGCCCAGGAAGTTGACCTCTCGTTTTTCAAACTGACACTTACTGAGGTTTATACTCAGACTATGCTTTCGAAGAATTTGAAAAACGGAGCTAAGATGCTGTTCGTGCTCCTCTGTTGACTTTGACATAATTAGAATGTCGTTGATGTAGCAAAATACAAATTCCATGCCTCGAAAAATGTCATCCATAAATATTTGGAAAGTTTGGGTGGCGTTTTTTAACCCTAATGGCATAAACAAAAACTCATAGAGGCCGAATGGGGTGCAAACGGCAGTCTTTTGGATATCGTTGATTGCCATCGGAATTTGCCTTTACCAAGTCGAGTGTCGTGAAAATGGTTTTCCGTGTAATTGCTCGGTGAAGTCATTGATGTGGGCTATAGGGTAACGATCAGGTACTGTGATTGCGTTGAGCTTCCTATAATCATCACATGCGCGCCAACCTCCGTCCCTTTTAGTTACCAAGTGTAGTGGGCTTGACCAAGGACTTTTGGACGGACGACATATCCCTTGTTGGAGTAAAAAATTTATATCCTTTTTTGCGGTTGCCAGTTTTTCGCCTGCTAGGCGACGTGGGCGATCCGAAACAGGTCTTCCATTTGTTTCGATGAAGTGTGAAACATCGTGAAGTTTTGTAGGAGTTTTAGCTGGTGATTTGGTGATGTCTATGAAGTCCTGCAGAAATTTCGGAAACAACGATGCGTTTTGTACAGTGGACACCGAGTGTTGTCTCACAGTAGACAAGCATGCAGGTGTTGTGAGTCCAGTGACTGAATCAATTAAACATTGATTAGTGAGATCGATGATACTGATACTTTGTCAAAAAATCAGCGCCAATAATGGCCATTTGGACATCGGCAATTATAAATGGCCAAGTGAAATTGCGACGCAAGCCAAGGTTTAGCTCTGTAACACATTTGCCATACGTGTGGATGGCGGTCTGGTTAGCAGCGTATAGAACAAGATAGCAGGTTTTAGTTGTGTGCTTGACGTATGATCGTGGAACAACGGAGACAACGGATCCTGAGTCAATCAGGAATCGGATGTGGGAAACGCGATCGGTGATGTGTAGACGAGGCTCAGAGACGGATGTAATGTTTGTGTTGAGATCGCCGGTGTTGGGTTTGCTGTTGCCGACCAGCGCTTTGGACTACAGCCGTTTTAGTTTAACGGCTGGAACCGGGCACATGTAGGCCGACACTTCTGTGCCTCATCCCCAAATTTCTGGTGGTAGAAACACAGATTCGGTTGTTGATCATCTGGTTTGCGTGACGTTGAGTTGTTAAGTGTTGATCGACCACGCGATGCACTGCGTGAGCAAGAATGGCTTGTTTGCAGATTTTTTACATCTGTTTGAAGCGAGTCGAACTTCAGAGACAGCAAACGGAGGCTCTCGGAAATGTCTTTAAATGAGCCTGTCTTATTGCCTTCAGCCTCGAGCATATTGTCTGTAATTTTGGCAAGCTTGTCTAAGTCCGTCTCTTCCCAAACAGTCAGCGTTGGTCAAATACTCTGCGGCATTTCTGCAAGAAAGAGTGTTAATATAATTGGTTCACTTGCTGGATCCGGAGCGAGGCGACGCATGCTGGCCAAAATTTCGGACGGCTTTAAACCAGATGATCCACCTCCTTGAAGCAAGCGGCGTAATTTGGATTCAGAAGACACAGCAAATTTTTCAAGCAAGCGGTTTTTAATTGCCTGATACTTGTTTGTCGTTGGTGGGCGAGTGACTAAATCCTCAACAGCAAGAATTAGTCAATTTTATAGAAACGAAATGATCTTTCGATCTGTGAGAATTTTGGCAAGCCCATATGAGAGCGCTGGCCCGACGAAAGCTAATTTGGTGTTGTGTTGTTTGTTGCCCTGAATGACTCAAGTTGAGTCTGCAAATCTCGGATTTGCTCTTGAAGCTCCATTGTTAGATTGTTTTTAACTTGAGGTTTGTCTTCAAAATATAATCGCCGCGGGGTAAGTGTGCGTAAGTCGTAGCGAATATTGTGGCGTCGTTTGTGCATTGACCGCCAAAACTACGAAGCTTTGCTAATTGTTTTTAAATGTTTTGAATATTGCGCTTCAATTTTAGTAAATTGATCACGTCGGGGTCATCACTTTGGCTACCGTGGTAAAGCAAAAGACGGAAAGCCAATATTGTACACATTTTATTTTAGGACTCAATTATATCTTTTAAGTTTTCGTCAGATTGTGAAATTGTAACAGAGATGTTTTTGGGGCCATTTATCTATATCAACTGTAGATGGTTGTATCGAAAGTGGCAGGGTTGCCACACAAGTACACACTCGTTTGAAATTATGTGTATGCACATATGTATGTATGCGTGCCTAGCACTGATCGGCACGGCAGCGTCGCAGAGTCGCAGCGTCTGCGAGCAGCGCTGACGTCACACAGGCAGCGAAATTTCAGCTAAATTACATAATTTTTCTAACCTTCCAACTTTTTTGTTAATGGACGGATTTTAACGCCTCTTGGAGGATAGTTTGATATGATATTCCTCTAAACGAATAATTAATTATTAACACTGTACTATTTGACTAAATGCCTTAAATCCTGGCTTAAATTTTTTTTAGCTCATATGAGAAAAGGGGGCGTGTCAGCTCAAAATTTATAGTTATTGGCCTAAAACTACATTTTTTTTCGAGGTGTGTCTGGTTTTTTGCTCATTGCGGGGGCGTTAAGGGGCGTGTCAAAAATTTGAAATAAACTTAACCTGCCTGACTTAATAACGGACTTTCATTATAAATTTGTTGGCTCTAGCTTTTGTAGTTTAAAAGATCCAGGTGTTCATACGGACGGACGGACAGACAGACAGACATTGCTATATCGACTCTGCCTTCTGCCTGTTACGCACATTTGGCTTCTGACAAACCTAATTGACCCCTCTACTCCTTCTTAGAGTGCGGGGTCTAAAAATTTAAGGGAGACAAAAACACTCTCTACACGTTTGTCAATCGAATTGATTACATCTTGGCATTATACAACACCAATGATGTACATCAACAATCGATCATATTTGGCCTCGTGGCCTCGTGAAACTGTTATTGCTCAACTATAAAACTCAGACGAACAACCACATCTTTCTGGAGGACTTCAGAAACACATCATTTAAGGGGAACTTTCGCGAATTTCTGGAGGAAGCTGAACAACAACCAACTTTCAAAAATTTCCAACATTTCTTCAACCAAATAATACACTATATGTTTTATATCCAAATCGTCCACCATATTATCAACAACCATTTCATCCATTACAACAACATTACAATATGCCTTACACTAACAATTACTTACCTCGACCATTATCATCCGTACCAAATCCCACAAAACCAGTTCAATTTCCACCTAGACAAAATTTTCGTCAAAATTTATTTGACAAAAACCGTTTCGGACAAAATCAGAGTGCCACTTTACAAAAGGCTCCGATTAATAATACACCTGGAGTTTCATATCCACCAATGAAACGCTCTAGACCAGCAGAAAGTGGACAGAGTAAAATGAGCGTAGATCTAGGTATCAAGAAGAATTGAATTATCAAGAATATTTACAACAAGAACATTACAATCAATTAGCTTCTTATCCACAATCCTATCAAGATTACGGATATCCTCAAAGCTTTGATTATGCCGAAATTAAAATGTTTATGATACTGAATGTCACATTCACACAAGTAACAGGCCATTAACAATCACAAAAAAGATTATTGTTTCCTCCAACAGCATATTTATGAGTTGTAGTGAATTCCTTTTACACAAATTTTCTTCAGATTATGATTTATTAATTGGCAGAAATTTGCTATCACAAGCCCAAGCAGTAATAGACTACAAATCTCAAACAGTAACTTTAGTCAACAAAAACTATAAACCAGTCCAACTTTTGAAGCTAAATAACATAATAAAAGCCCCCAGTCAGTAACCAAGAAAAACATAATATTAACACTACCCATTACTTTCCCATTTACTCCAAACCGTACAGTTATCCACAGGCTTATGAACCAGAAGTTGAAAACCAAATCCAAGAAATGTAAGAACAAGGTATCATAAAACCCAGTAATTCCCCCTACTGCAGTCCAATACCAAACATGGACGAAATTCTAGGAGAGCTAGGTAGAGGTTACTATTTCACCACAATTGACCTTGCAAAAGGCTTCCATTAGCTGGAAATGCATCCAGAAGCAATACATAAAATAATAACATTCCGATTATCAGCATTTACATGTTATACATACAAGTACACACTCGTTTGAAATTATGTGTATGCACATATGCGAAATTTCAGCTAAATTACATAATTTTTCTAACCAGCCAACTTTTTTGCTAATGGACGGATTTTAACGCCGCTTGAAGGATAGTTTGACATGATAGCGTGGTAGCTCAAAATTTTGAATGACATTGCATTAAGGCTCTCTCTAGCAACCTGTTTACCAGAAATGGTGTTCTAAGTGCTATAGTTACTGAGTTATTGGCCCAAAACTACATTTTTTTTCGAGGTGTGTCTGGTTTTTTGCTCGTTGCGGGGGCGGTAAGGGGTGTGGCAAAATTTTGAAATAAACTTAATAATGGACTTTCACTATAAATTTGGTGGCTCTAGCTTTTGTAGTTTAAACAATCCAGGTGTTCATACGGACGGACGGACAGGCAGACGGACAGACGGACATTGCTATATCGACTCGGCTGTTGATGCTGATCAAGAATATATATACTTTATGGGGTCGGCCACGCCTCCTTCTGCCTGTTACGCACATTTCGCTTCTGACAAACCTAATAGACCCCTCTACTCTTTTTTAGAGTACGGGGTATAAAAACAAATAAACGTAATATAAAACAAGAAAGAATGCTATAGTCGCCTCACGACTTTAGGATACCCGTTACTCAGTTTCAATATGTTATTAACAATGGTGATCGATAAGATAGCTTGGCAAACAGAACATTTTCATACAAATTCATGTTTAGAGCATATTTTCGACCGATCGTTCCTATGGGAGCTATACGATATAGTAGTCCGATTTGGATCAAACTTGGTCAGTATGTATATATAGATGGCAATTATATTCTGTGTGAGTTTGATAAATATAGCTTGGTCATCGAAAAAGTTTCTCCTACAAATTCATGTTTAGAGCATATATCGTTCCGATCGTTCGATTTGGATCAAACTTGGTCGGTATATATATATATTACTGGCTGATGTATTCTGTGTGAGTTTTATTAATATAGCTTAGATAACGCAAAAGTTTTTCATACTATTTCATTTTGGAGCGAATTTTTTACCGATTGGTACCGATTGGGAGCTATACTATATAGTTGTCCGATTTGTATCAAACTTGGTCAGTACATCTACTTCCTAGACATGTACTTCCCGTGTAAATTGAATAATGGACTTTCACTATAAATTTGGTGGCTCTAGCTTTTGTAGTTTAAACAATCCAGGTGTTCATACGGACGGACGGACAGGCAGACGGACAGACGGACATTGCTATATCGACTCGGCTGTTGATGCTGATCAAGAATATATATACTTTATGGGGTCGGCCACGCCTCCTTCTGCCTGTTACGCACATTTCGCTTCTGACAAACCTAATAGACCCCTCTACTCTTTTTTAGAGTACGGGGTATAAAAACAAATAAACGTAATATAAAACAAGAAAGAATGCTATAGTCGCCTCACGACTTTAGGATACCCGTTACTCAGTTTCAATATGTTATTAACAATGGTGATCGATAAGATAGCTTGGCAAACAGAACATTTTCATACAAATTCATGTTTAGAGCATATTTTCGACCGATCGTTCCTATGGGAGCTATACGATATAGTAGTCCGATTTGGATCAAACTTGGTCAGTATGTATATATAGATGGCAATTATATTCTGTGTGAGTTTGATAAATATAGCTTGGTCATCGAAAAAGTTTCTCCTACAAATTCATGTTTAGAGCATATATCGTTCCGATCGTTCGATTTGGATCAAACTTGGTCGGTATATATATATATTACTGGCTGATGTATTCTGTGTGAGTTTTATTAATATAGCTTAGATAACGCAAAAGTTTTTCATACTATTTCATTTTGGAGCGAATTTTTTACCGATTGGTACCGATTGGGAGCTATACTATATAGTTGTCCGATTTGTATCAAACTTGGTCAGTACATCTACTTCCTAGACATGTACTTCCCGTGTAAATTGAATTGGTTCAAATAGCATAGCTAACAAAAAAGTTTTCTATACTAAAACATTCTAGTTTTACCTGTGCATTTACCTTTATATGAAGATAGGACGCCCTAAGGTGGGCGTGTCAAAAAACAAAAACAAACTTGTACTGCTTGGGTATTGTACCTTTCATTTGCGACCCCTATCATCTTTCTAGTTTCTTAGATCCTTTTGTTCATAAAGACGGACAGACGGACAGACGGACGGACGGACAGACGGACATGGCTATATCGGCTATTGATGGTGATCAAGAATAAATATACTTTATGGGATCTGCCACGCCTCCTTCTAACTGTTACATACATTCCAACTATTACAACATACCCTTTTACTCTACGAGTAACGGGTATAACAATTTAATGACGAAAAGAATGCCATCTGAAAATTTCGCATAATAGAACTTTTAAGTGAAATAGACGCATTGAAGATTATAGACGAAGAAGAAGAAGGATACAGAAGAATGGAAGAAAATGGAAAACGCGCACTATAACTATCCTCACCAAGTTTAATCAAGATCGGACAAATAAAGCCTATATCTCCAATAGGACAAATCGATCAAAAACAAAAATTTTCTATGAAGACATGTAGCATTTGTTAAGCGATCGCAACCAAACTCGCACAGAATGTGTATGTAATTAAAAAAAAATTTGTCACCAAAGTTGGTCCAAATCGGACAAATCGATGTAGTCCAGGTGATAGACATGCACGAGAGAACCCCAGCACAGACAGGCATTTGGTTTTTTTAGACTCCGTACTCTAAACAAGAAAGAAAAGTACGGTCAAGCGCGCCCGACCGTATAACACTCTCTACATTTTTTTTTCATCATCAGTCTTTCAGCCGGAAGGAAGTGCACGAGGGCTCGCAAAAGAAGCAGGAGCAATTGGTCTGAGCTCCATATAGCTTACAAGGCAGCCAGGCTATCTCTGAAGGAGGCAATAACAAGCAGCAAGCGGGAACGTTTTTCTCAACTGTGTAACTCAGCTGATAACGACTCCTGCGGAAGGGCGGCCAGCGTCTGTGGTCTGCGCTGACGCCACACAAGCAGAGAAAACGTTCGATCACGCTTGTATGTTTCTGTGTCGCTTGCACTCATACCTTGATATGGCGTTCAATTATCAATATTATAACTCTCCTAGTTTTCTTGTTTGTAGTCAGATTTCAATGCGTCTTTTTAGAATAGTTTGATATAGTTAGCCTCCACTCGAATTATACAATCACAATGATGTACTATATGAAGAAATGACTAAAAACGGAACGAAAGTTGATAATTATTGTATTGTGGGAAAAAAAGGGGCGTGGCAGTCCAAAATTGTAAATGCCAATGCATTTACACTGTCGCTAAGAACCTCCATACCATAATTGGTGATCCAAGGTGCCATGGTTACTGAGATATTCGCCGAAAACAACGATTTTTTCCTAGGTGTGTCTAGTTTTTTGCTTATTGTGGGCGAATGGGGCGTGTCATCAAAAAAAATAAAAGATTCTTGTATTGATTGACTAGCGCTGACCATCTCTGAAATCTTTTTGTTCATACGGACAGACACACAGGCAGACTGACCGTCAGACGGACAGACGGTCAGAAGTACAGACAGACATGGCTATATCGACTCGTATGTTGATGCTGATTAAGAATATATATACTTTACGGGGTCGGCCACGCCTCCTGCTTGTTACGAACATTTCGCTTCTGACAAACCTAATAGACCCCTAAACTCTTCTTTAAACTCTTCTTTAGTAACCAGCAGTTGCACTTTCGCGACCGAACGTGAATGCTCTGCAAAGTGAAGTAATATCCGATGCAGCAACAATTCGTATTGAACTAACTGTAACTTATACAATAGAAGCTGCAGAGAAGCCCTTGAATTGTTTCAGAAACCAGATAATTTTAGAGGAATCAAGGTTCTCTCTAAAACAAAACTTAATACTCTTTGGCAAAAAAAAAAAGGCCAAAAATTCACATCACTGATAGAAACGAGATCGTAAAGGAAGTTAACGCAGTAGTTAATCCTAGTCTGGTCAATGCAATTCAATGTGATCTGCCAACGCTGACATACATTCAGCATGAGTTATTGAGACCCGTCATCAAAGATTTGGTACTGTAAAAATATGGTAACCGACATAGTTGACAAAACTGAACAAAGGGAAATTGCCACGACAGAGCACAATCGATCGCAGAGAGCCTCACAGGGAAAACACTAAGTAAATTTAAGAAGAGTAAATGACCAGGGATGATGCTGAAGTTGTGGCCAAGTTGCACATTGACATTTTCTCGACCGATAAGAAACTCGGACAATTTTTCTGTTTCTTTTATTCGACTTAAAAATTAAGTCAAATTACTTGAGTGTCGTGCATAGTCTCATAGTCATTTACTCCAAACCGTACAGTTATCCTCAGGCTTATGAACAAGAAGTTGAAAACCAAATCATAGAAATGTTAGAACAAGGTATGATAAAACCCAGTAATTCCCCCTACTGCAGTCCAATATGGATTGTTCCAAAAAAACAAGACGCATCGGGTACACAAAAGTTTAGAAGAGTAATCAATTATAGAAAACTAAACGAGGTAACTATTAATGACAGAAACCCAATACCAAACATGGACGAAATTCTAGGAGAGCTAGGTAGAGGCTACTATTTTATTTTATTTTTTATACTCTCTGCAAGAGTATATTGGGTTTGTGAAAAGTATGTAACAGGCAGAAGGAGGCGTGGCAAACCCCATAAAGTATATATATTATTAATCAGCAACACAAGCCGAGTCGATATAGCCATTTCCGTCTGTCCGTCTGTCCGTCCGTATGAACAAACAGATATCAGAGATGGTAAGAGCTAGAAGTTCGAGCTTGGTGTCAATCGATTACATATTTAGTCAGTCAATACAAGAATCTCTTTTTTTTTTTTCGATACCACGCCCTATTCGCCCACAAAAAGCAAAAAACTAGACACACCTCGAAAAAAATAGTGGCTTTCGACGAATATCTCAGTAACCATGGTACCTAGGATCACCAATTGTAGTATGGGGGTTCCTAGTGTCAGCGTAAATGCACTGGCATTTAATATTTTTGACTGCCACGCCCCTTTTTCCAACAATTCATAAAAATAATTCCTATAGTACATATAGTACAGCATTGTAATTGTATAATTCAAGTGGAAAACAAGAAAACTGGAAGCTTTACAATATTGATAATTGAACGCAATATTACTACTGAGTGCAAGCGAGACAAAAACATACAAGCGTGATCGAACGTTTTCTCTGCTTGTGTGGGGGCAGCACAGTCGGCAGTCGCTGGCCGCGCCGAATACACACATACATACATGTATGAACACATATAATGTCAAACGTATGTGTATTCGCATACAAACAAACAGATGTATGTGTGATTTTGCTTAGATTGTTTTTGTTTCAATGTGTTTTAATGCAAGTACTAGATATTGTAATATCTTGATACCGATTTTAATAATAATATCGGAATTAAAATGCAGAGAGTATTATATACGGTCGGGCGTGCTCGACTGTATTTTTCTTTCTTGTTTTATTTTATTTTATTTATTAACGCAGACTAAGATCAGTCGCGAGTATTAACCAAAAAACAAGTTTATAAATATAATTAAAATTAATATTAATAATTTTTACAAGGTAAAAATATAAACAAGAAAAGAAAAGTACAGTCGAGCACGCCCGACCGTATAATATTAGGACCTTGAATAAGTTCTCGCTGTTTTTAAAAAGATGGCGTTGCGGCACTCTGTGCACGGAATTTCGTACGGTAACGAATCACCAACGTAGTACTATATGTAACCTCAAATTTAAGTAGAGTATAGTTTACGACAGTTTCAACTACATATTTATTTGCCCTCTGTGAAAATGAGTACTTTTGTGCCAAATAAAGTGTTTTTGCGGGGAATTTTATTACACTGCTTTATTCAGAAAAAATCTGCAGCAGAAGCACACAGAATTCTCGTTGAGACATATGGTGACAATGCTTTGTCGAATACAACGTGCAGAGACTGGTTTAGGCGCTTCAAAAGTAATGATTTTGACCTTGAAGACAAAGAGCGTTCTGGAGCACCGACAAAATTTGAAGACAAAGAATTGGAGGCATTGCTTGAAGAAGATCCATGTCAGACGTTAGTAGAGCTCGGGAAAACATTACAAGTAGATGCGTCAACAGTTTCAAAACGTTTAAAAGCGTTAGGAATGATCCAAAAGCAAGGACATTGGGTGCCGTATGAATTGAAGCCGAGAGACGTAGAGCGACGTTTTCTCATGTGTGAATTGTTGCTTCAACGGCAGAAAAGAAAAGGTTTTCTGCACCGTATTGTCACTGGAGACGAAAAGTGGATTCACTACGACAATCCAAAGCGAAAAAAATCGTGGGGTATGCCGGGTCACGCATCAACATCGTCGCCAAAACCAAATATCCATGGTTCTAAGCTTCTTCTCTGCATTTGGTGGGATCAGCGGGGAGTAATTTATTATGAGCTGCTTAAACCCAATGAAACTATCACGGGAGCTCGCTATCGACTTCAGTTGATGCGTTTGAGTCGAGCTCTGAAAGAAAAGCGGCCACTATACGAGCAAAGACACGACAAAGTGATTTTATTACATGATAATGCTCGGCCACATGTGGCAAAACCAGTCAAAACTTTCCTGGAAACACTTCAATGGGAAGTTCTACCCCACCCGCCGTATTCACCGGACATAGCCCCCTCCGATTTCCACTTGTTTCGGTCGATGGCGCACGGTTTAAGCGAGCAGCGCTTCCATTCTTTTGAAGAAACCGAAAAATGGCTTGATTCATGGATTGCCTCGAAAGATGAGTCGTTTTTCCGACGGGGGATTCAATTGCTGCCAGAAAGATGGGAGAAAGTGGTCTCTCATGATGGACAATACTTCGAGTAATGTAATTGTAAGCCTTGTATTTTAAATAAATTTAAAAAAAAAAAAAAAGAAAAACAGCGAGAACTTATTCAAGGTCCTCTCTGCATTTTAATCCCCATTAAATTATTAAAATCGGTATCGTGATATTACAATGTGCAGTACTTCCATCAAAACACCGTGAAACAAAAACAATCTAAGCAAAATCAAACATCTGTTTGTATGCGAATACACATACGTTTGACAATATGTGATGCATATATGTATGTATGTGTGTATTCGGCGCGGCCAGCGTCTGCGGTCTGCGCTGACGCCACACAAGCAGAGAAAACGTTCGATCCCGCTTGTATGTTTCTGTCTCGCTTGCACTCATACCTTGATATGGCGTTCAATTATCAATATTATAACTCTTCTAGTTTTCTTGTTTGTAGTCCGATTTCTATGCGTCTTTTTAGAATAGTTTGATATAGTTAGCCTCCACTCGAATTATACAATTACAATGATGTACTATATGAACAAATGACTAAAAACGGAACGAAAGTTGAGAATTGTTGTTTTGTATTGTGGGAAAAAAGGGGCGTGGCAGTCCAAAATTTTAAATGGCAATGCATTTACACTGTCGCTAAGAACCTCCATACCAGAATTGGTGATCCTAGGTGCCATGGTTACTGAGATATTCGCCGAAAACAACGAACTTGTAGCTCTTACCATCTCTGAAATCTGTTTGTTCATACGAACAGACAGACGGACAGACGGTCAGACGTACAGACGGTCAGACGGACAGACGGACATGGCTATATCGACTCGGCTTATGATGCTGATCAAGAATATATATACTTTATGGGGTCTGTCACGCCTCCTTCTGCCTGTTACATACTTTTGCACAAACCCAATATACTCTTGCAGAGAGTATAAAAAAATTAAATTAGCATGTTCCACTTATTCGCATTTACATGTTATACATACAAGTACACACTCGTTTGAAATTATGTGTATGCACATATGTATGTATGCTTGACTAGCACTGGTCAGCACTGGCAGCGAAATTTCAGCTAAATTACATAATTTTTCTAACCAGCCAACTTTTTTGTTAATGGACGGATTTTAACGCCGCTTGAAGGATAGTTTGATATAATATTCCTCTACACTAATAATTAATTACATACACTGTACTATTTGACTAAATGCCTTAAATCCTTGGTTTGAAGTTTAAAAGTTTTTAAGCTCATATGAGAAAAGGGGGAGTGGCATCTCAAAATTTTGAATGACATTGCATTAAGGCTGTCTCTAGCAACCTGTTTACCAGAAATGGTGTTCCTAAGTGCCATAGTTACTGAGTTATTGGCTTAAAACTAAATTTTTTTATTCGAGGTGTGTCTGGTTTTTTGCTCGTTTCGGGGGCGGTAAGGGGCGTTGCAAAAATTTGAAATAAAATTAGCCTGCCTGACTTAATAATGGACTTTCATTATAAATTTGGTGGCTCTTGCTTTTGTAGTTTAAAATATCCAGGTGTTCATACGGACGGACGGACAGACGGACATTGCTATATCGACTCGGCTGTTGATGCTGATCAAGAATATATATACTTTATGGGGTCGGCCACGCCTCCTTCTGCCTGTTACGCACATTTCGCTTCTGACAAACCTAATAGACCCCTCTACTCTTTTTTAGAGTTCAGGGTCTAACAAGAAATTTTTCTGTTTCTTCTATTCGACTTAAAAATTAGGTCAAATTACTTGAGTGTCGTGCATAGTCTCATAGTCATTTACTCCAAACCGTACAGTTATCCTCAGGCTTATGAACAAGAAGTTGAAAACCAAATCCAAGAAATGTTATAACAAGGTATGATAAAACCCAGTAATTCCCCCTACTGCAGTCCAATATGGATTGTTCCAAAAAAAACAAGACGCATCGGGTACACAAAAGTTTAGAATAGTAATCGATTATTAAAAACTAAACGAGGTAACTATTAATGACAGATACCCAATACCAAACATGGACGAAATTCTAGGAGAGCTAGGTAGAAGCTACTATTTTATTTTATTTTTTATACTCTCTGCAAGAGAATATTGGGTTTGTGCAAAGTATGTAACAGGCAGAAGAAGGCGTGGCAGACCCCATAAAGTATATATATTATTGATCAGCAACACAAGCCGAGTCGATATAGCCATGTCCGTCTGTCCGTCTGTCCGTCCGTATGAACAAACAGATATCAGAGATGGTAAGAGCTAGAAGTTCGAGCTTGGTGTCAATCGATTACATATTTAGTCAGTCAATACAAGAATCTCTTTTTTTTTTCGATACCACGCCCTATTCGCCCACAAAAAGCAAAAAACTAGACACACCTCGAAAAAAATAGTGGCTTTCGACGAATATCTCAGTAACCATGGTACCTAGGATCACCAATTGTAGTATGGGGGTTCCTAGTGTCAGCGTAAATGCACTGGCATTTAAAATTTTTGACTGCCACGCTCCTTTTTCCAACAATTCATAAAAATAATTCCTAACTTTTGTTCCGTTTTTAGGCGTTTGTTCATATAGTACAGCATTGTAATTGTATAATTCAAGTGGAAAACAAGAAAACTGGAAGCGTTACAATATTGATAATTGAACGCAATATTACTTCTGAGTGCAAGCGAGACAGAAACATACAAGCGTGATCGAACGTTTTCTCTGCTTGTGTGGCGGCAGCACAGTCGGCAGTCGCTGGCCGCGCCGAATACACACATACATACATGTATGAACACATATAATGTCAAACGTATGTGTATTCGCATACAAACAAACAGATGTATGTGTGATTTTGCTTAGATTGTTTTTGTTTCAGTGTGTTTTAATGCAAGTACTAGATATTGTAATATCTTGATACCGATTTTAATAATAATATCGGAATTAAAATGCAGAGAGTATTATACGGTCGGGCGTGCTCGACTGTACTTTTCTTTCTTGTTTTATTTTATTTTATTTATTAACGCAGACTAAGATCAGTCGCGAGTATTAACCAAAAAAAAAGTTTATAAATATAATTAAAATTAATATTAATAATTTTTACAAGGTAAAAATATAAAAAAAAAAAAAAAAATTTATTTTAACTGAAAAGGCTTAAACACATTTAGTAATTTAGATTGATAAATTTATTAATAGTTAATGGTTAATAGTTAATCTGGGGATAAAAAGTAATGAAGTTGATCCAACATTTGTTGCGAGGATTGGGAAAAACCAAGAAAAACCCAACCAGATCAATAAAAATGTGTGCTAAAACTAACACGAAAGAAATCTGATTTAAAGGGACGTATTAATGGAAGGGATTCCAAACATACTGCCCATGGAAATCAGAGATTTAACGGAGTTGGCTGAAAAGTGAAGATTTAAGTTGGAAAAGAGAGAGAGATGTATCAATTATTATATAGTATTGATTATTATTAGCGCATAGAACCGGAAAACGATTGTGCAAAGCGTAGTCAGTAGTGCATGTAGGAAGAAATAAAGGGATGTAGTACTTGGTTGCCCTGGATGGAATGTTAAAATTAAGGCGTTCTAAGAGGGATGGGGAGCAGATATCGCCAATTATAAGTTTATGACCACAATTGATCTTGCAAAAGGTTTCCATCAGCTGGAAATGCATCCAGATGCAATTCATAAAACACCTTTTTTCACCAAAAATGGTCATTTTCAACGGTGCATGAAGAATGTGTTTCGACTATTACTAAACAAGCATTGTTTGGTGTATTTGGACGATATTATCGTTTTTTCCAGATCCCTAGCAGAACACCTACATTCACTGCAACTAGTTTTCGAAAAGCGTTCTAAAGCTAATCTTAAATTACAACTTGATAAATGCGAGTTTCTTAAACAAGAAACTACTTTTCTGGACATATCATAACTAAGGACGGAATAAAACCCAACAGAATAAAACCAAAACTGGAATAATTCAAAAATACACGATTCAAAAAAATACCAAAGAAATTAAAAGTTTTCTTGGGTTAACCGGATATTACAGAAAATTCATTCCCAATTTTGCAGACATAGCAAAGCCAATGACAACAGCTCTAAAAAAAGATTAAAAATCGACATACAATATCCAGAAAATCTGGCCTTTAAAAAATTAAAACAACCAGATTTTAACAGTAAATTCGTATTAACTACAGACGCAAATAAAGTAGCACTTGGAGCTAAATTTCTCAAAACGGACACCCACTTAGTAACTGTTGAAATATCAGCCGATATTTATTGCAAAAGCATTCTTCTCATAAACAGTCTGGTATCTCTATTATATTTATTACTCTATTATATTTATATTTATATTTGAACAAGTTCTTAAATGAGTTTTCACAAGAAGAGGAATATTGGTTAAATCAACAACGCGTGATTAAAAAAAAAAAAAAAGAAATACAATACAATTGAAATATTTAACAAGTTTGCAAGGCTACAGTTGATCGAGCCGACTGTAAAAGACCCCGTACTCCCATAGTAATGCGCATTTGTATTTAATTTGAATTAAAATTTTATAACGAAATTTAAAAATTAAAATTTATATGTATATTTTGAATTGATATTTAAAAAAAATTAAATTAGCAATTCTCATTGCCAGCATTCGAACCTACGACCCTCAGGCAACGATTTCACATCGCGCCACAACTTTACCATTCTCACCACACGCCATTTTCAAGTATGTTCCGCTTATTCGCATTTACATGTTATACATACAAGTACACACTCGTTTGAAATTATGTGTATGCACATATGTATGTATGCGTGCCTAGCACTGGTCGCCACTGGTCAGCGTCTGCGAGCAGCGCTGACGTCACACAGGCAGCGAAATTTCAGCTAAATTACATAATTTTTCTAACCAGCCAACTTTTTTGTTAATGGACGGATTTTAACGCCGCTTGAAGGATAGTTTGATATGATATTCCTCTACACTAATAATTAATTACATACACTGTACTATTTGACTAAATGCCTTGGTTTGAAGTTTAAAAGTTTTTTAGCTCATATGAGAACAGGGGGAGTGGCAGCTCAAAATTTTGAATGACATTGCATTAAGGTTGTCTCTAGCGACCTGTTTACCAGAAATGGTGTTCCTAAGTGCAATAGTTACTGAGTTATTGGCTTAAAACTAAATTTTTTTTATTAGAGGTGTGTCTGGTTTTTTGCTCGTTGCGGGGGCGGTAAGGGGCGTTGCAAAAATTTAAAATTAAACTAACTTGCCTGACTTAATAATGGACTTTCATTATAAATTTGGTGGCTCTTGCTTTTGTAGTTTAAACGATCCAGGTGTTCATACGGACGGACGGACAGACGGACATTGCTATATCGACTCGGCTGTTGATGCTGATCAAGAATATATATACTTTATGGGGTCGGCCACGCCTCCTTCTGCCTGTTACGCACGTTTCGCTTCTGACAAACCTAATAGACCCCTCTACTCTTTTTTAGAGTACGGGGTCTAACAAGAAAGAATGCTATAGTAGCCTCACGACTTTAGGATACCCGTTACTCAGTTTCAATATGTTATTAACAATGTTGATCAATAAGATAGCTTGGCAAACAGAACATTTTCATACAAATTCATGTTTAGAGCATATTTTCGACCGATCGTAACTATGTCAGTATGTATATATTGATGGCAATTATATTCTGTGTGAGTTTGATAAATATAGCTTGGTCATCGAAAAAGTTTTTCCTACTATTTCATATTTGGAGCGAATTTTTTACCGATTGGTACCGATTGGGAGCTATACGATATAGTTGTCCGATTTGTATCAAACTTGGTCAGTACATCTACTTCCTAGACATGTACTTCACGTGTAAATTGAATTGGTTCAAATAGCATAGCTAACAAAAAAGTTTTCTATACTAAAACATTTTAGTTTTACCTGTGCATTTACATTTATATGTATTCTTGATCAGAATCACAAGCCGAACGACATAGCCATGTCCGTCTGTACTTCTGACCGTCTGTCCGTCTGACGGTCAGTCTGCCTGTGTGTCTGTCCGTATGAACAAACAGATTTCAGAGATGGTAAGCGCTACCAATTCGTGCTTGATGTCAATCGATAACACATTTAGTCAATCAATACAAGAATCTTTTATTTTTTTTGATGACACGCCACATTCGTCCACAATGAGCAAAAAACTAGACACACCTCGAAAAAAATCGGTGTTTTCAGCGAATATCTCAGTAGCTATGGCACTTAAGATCACCAATTTGTTATGGAGCGTTCCTAGCAACAGCGTAGATGCAGTGCCACATAAAATATTGGACTGCCACGCCCCTTTTTCCCACAATACATAAAAATAACTCTCAACTTTCGTTCCGCCTTCAGGCAATTGTTCACTTAGTACAGCATTGTAATTGTATAATTCGAGTGTGGGCTATCAAACTATCCTGAAGGGCGCATTAAAATCGGACTATAAAGAAGAAAACTGGAAGCGTTAGAATATTGATATTTGAAAGCAATATCACTAATGAGTGCAAGCGAGACAGAAACATACAAGCACGTTTTTGCTGCCTGTGTGGCGGCAGCGCTACCCGCAGTCACTGGCCGCGCCGAATACGCACATACATACATATATGCTTGCATATATTGTCAAACGCATGTGTATTCGCATGCAAACAAACAGAAATATTTTTGCAGAGGGGTATATTGTTTTTGTCACGAAGTTTTTTACGCATTGAAGGAGGCGTTTCCGACCACATAATGTATATATATTCTTGATAAGCATCAACCGCCGAGTCAATATAGCCATATCCGTCTGTCTGTTCGTCTCTTTCTATGCGAACTAGTCTCTCAGTTGTAAAGCTATCTTAATGAAACTTGGTACAGATGTGTATTCTCTCTGCACGCACTTCATTTGTACAAATCGGACAGATCGGATCACTATATCATATAGTGCTCCCATAGGAGCAATCGGTCGAAATACATCAAATTTATTTATTTATTTATTTATTTATTAACGCAGACTAAGATCAGTCGCGAGTATTAACCAAAAATAAGTTTATAAATGTAATTAAAATTAATATTAATAATTTTTAGAAGGTAAAAATTTATTTTAACTGAAAAGGTAAATTAACTGAAAGATAAATTAATTAATAGTTAATAGTTAATCTGGGGATAAAAAGTACTGAAATTGATCCAATATTTGTTGCGAGGATTGGGAAAAACCCAGAAAAACCCAATCAATGAAATGAAATGAAATGTATGAACATTTTCGGAGTCTATTGACCGACTTCAACCAAATTCACGCTATATGCATTTATAATCGTTCTCCGACTGTTGACCAAATTTCATCCAAATCGGACTACTCTATCATATAGGAAGAATCGGTTGAAAAGCATTAAAATTTTCGGTGTCTATTGTCTGATTTCAACGAAACTCACGGAGAGCCGAAGATAACCGTTTTTTCTTGTTTTTGTTTGAACTTGTTTCAATGCTTTTTTTTTGTTCCATTAAAGCTTACACAATGTTTTATATAATATTTTGCTTATTATAGTATTATTATATTATAATCTTAGGAGTAGTGGAAGATGGGAAAGAAAAAGGCCAGTTTCCGATCCCTGCGGTACGGCCGTAAAGCAATATTCATACATTGCATAAAGCAATGCTTCACAGGGACAAGGATGACTGCCTTCTATCCCACGAGTCTTCTCAGCTGCAAAATTGCTAAAAGCAGTCCATATACATGGGTCTAGGATCATCTCATCGACAATTCTTGACGTGGTCAGATCACGCCCGCTGGCGCTTCTTAATTGGCCCCTTTTGAGCCGAAAAATGACCACACACAAAGATGACATGCTCTGCATCTTCGATGTGGAAGCCGCACCATCTACAGGAAGCGGAATCTTCATGTCAAAACCTGAACAGGTGTTGTCATCCATGCGTAGCAGTCATCCTTGTCCCTGTTAAGCATTGCTTTACGGCCGTACCGCAGGGATCGGAAACTGGCCTTTTTCTTTCCCATCTTCCACTACTCCTAAGATTGTAATATAATAATACTATAATAAGCAAATATTATATAAAACATTGTGTAAGCTTTAATGGAACAAAAAAAAAAAGCATTGAAACAAGTTCAAACAAAAACAAGAAAAAACGGTTATCTTCGGCTCTCCGAGAATTTCGTTGAAATCAGACAATAGACACCGAAAATTTTAATATTTTTCAACCGATTCTTCCTATATGATAGAGTAGTCCGATTTGGATGAAATTTGGTCAACAGTCGGAGAACGATTATAAATGCATATAGCGTGAATTTGGTTGAAGTCGGTCAATAGACGCCGAAAATGTTCATACATTTCATTTCATTTCATTGATTGGGTTTTTCTGGGTTTTTCCCAATCCTCGCAACAAATGTTGGATCAATTTCAGTACTTTTTATCCCCAGATTAACTATTAACTATTAATTAATTTATCTTTCAGTTAATTTACCTTTTCAGTTAAAATAAATTTTTACCTTCTAAAAATTATTAATATTAATTTTAATTACATTTATAAACTTATTTTTGGTTAATACTCGCGACTGATCTTAGTCTGCGTTAATAAATAAATAAATAAAAAAATTAATTTGATGTATTTCGACCGATTGTTCCTATGGGAGCACTATATGATATAGTGATCCGATCTCTCCGATTTTTACAAATGATGTGCGTGCAGAGAGAATACACATCTGTACCAAGTTTCATTAAAATAGCTTTACAACTGAGAGACTAGTTCGCATAGAGAGAGACGAACAGACAGACGGATATGGCTATATTGACTCGGCGGTTGATGCTTATCAAGAATATATATACATTATGTGGTCGGAAACGCCTCCTTCAATGCGTAAAAAACTTCGTGACAAAAACAATATACCCTCTGCAAAAAATATTTCTGTTTGTTTGCATGCGAATACACATGCGTTTGACAATATATGCAAGCATATATGTATGTATGTGCGTATTCGGCGCGGCCAGTGACTGCGGGTAGCGCTGCCGCCACACAGGCAGCAAAAACGTGCTTGTATGTTTCTGTCTCGCTTGCACTCATTAGTGATATTGCATTCAATTATCAATATTCTAACGCTTCCAGTTTTCTTCTTTATAGTCCGATTTTAATGCGCCCTTCAGGATAGTTTGATATAGTTAGCCAACACTCGAATTATACAATTACAAGCATGTCAACAGTTGATGCCATTGAGAGAGTTGTAAGAATTCCACGTGCCGAGACAGCAACTTACGCTGCTTCTTACAAGCGTGATACGTTCAGTGATCACATACGCTGCAGATATCTGGGCGGACGGAAGGCAGGTTCCAAGCTATGCCAGAAGAATAAAGTCCATACACCGACTTTGTGCCCTAAGGATCTGCTGTGGATTCCGCACAATCTCAGACTAAGCAGCAATAGTTATCGCAGGACTGTTGCCAACAGACTTACTTGTCGCAGAAGAGCGAGCAGTTGCTAAAGCCACTCAAGCCGGTGCCAACAAAATGACTGCACGGAAGGCAGCAAGAGAAGAAAGTCTAAACCAATGGCAAAGTCACTGGGATGCCTCTGAGAACGGGTGTTGGACATATCAGCTCATTCCTGATATAAGGCGCTGGTTGAACAGAGCGTATGGATGCCAGCATGGATGCTTGTTACGCACATTTCGCCTCTGACAAACCTAATAGACCCCTATACTCTTTTTTAGAGTAGGGGGTATAACCAGCAGTTGCAATTTCGCGACCGAACGTGAATGCTCTGCAAAGTGAAGTAATATCCGACGTAGCAACAATTCGTATTGAACTAACTGTAACTTATACAATAGAAGCTGCAGAGAAGCCCTTGTTTCAGAAACCAGATAATTTTAGATAATCAAAGTTCTCTCTAAAAAAAAAACGTAATACTCTTTGGCAAAAAAAAACACGGCATCAATGTGATCTGCCAACGCTGACATACATTCAGCATGAGTTATTGAGACCCGTCATCAAAGATTTGGTACTTTAAAAATATGGTAACCGACATAGTTGACAAAACTGAACAAAGGGAAATTGCCACAACAGAGCACAATCGATCGCAGAGAGCCTCACAGGAAAACACTAAGTGAATTTAAGAAGAGTAAATGTCCAGGCTGGATGCTGAAGTTGTGGCCAAGTTGCACATTGACATTTTCTCGACCGATAAGAAACTCGGACAATTTTTTCTGTTTCTTCTATTCGACTTAAAAATTAGGTCAATTTACTTGAGTGTCGTGCATAGTCGCGTTGTTTCCAAATTATTACACTTCCATTTACTGAACAACGCGACTATGCACGACACTCAAGTAATTTGACCGAATTTTTAAGTAGAATAGAAGAAACAGAAAAATTGTCCGAGTTCCGACACATTCATACGAGGCATTATTGGGCACAAATAAAATGTTATTAAATGAGATCCAAAATTTAATGCTCACAATCACTCTTGAAAAAGCCAAAGTAATAAATTCAAAAATCTTCGGCCACGATGATTTAAAATCTGTGCTTATCAAACATCCCGCTGAAATGGCTATAGTTAATCTGATGGGGACATCTAGTATTAAGATTTTGCAGTCCGAAAATATTGTCCACATTTTCATCGAGTATCCCAGAATTAAGTATATATGTAGAAAGGTCAGCATTCTCCCGGTATCCCAAGAGCTTCAAGATGACACCGTAGCTCAATGCGACAAAGTATATATATTCGTGATCAGCATCACAAGCCGAGTCGATATAGCTATGTCCGTCTGTCTGTCTGTCCGTGAGTCAATCGATCACATATTTAGACAGTCAATACCAGAATCTTTTATTTTTTTCGTCCACTCGTCCACAATGAGCAAAAAACTGGACACACCTCGGAAAAGATCGGTGTTTACGGCGAATATCTCAGTAACCATGCACCTAGAATCGCCTGAAAAAAATTTTAGAGTGCCACGACCCTTTTCCCATAGTACATAAAAATAACTCTCATTTGTTCATATAGTACAGCATTGTAATTGTATAATTCGAGTGTAGGCTAACTATATCAAAATATCCTGCAGGGCGCATTAAAATCGGACTATAAACAAGAAAACTGGAATCATTACAATATTAATAATTGAACGCAATATCACGAGCGACACAGAAACATACCAGCACATATTTTCGCTGCCTGTGTGGCGGCAGCGATTCTCCCACGTTTCTTTGGAACAAATCGAATTGGTGAGCAATAAGGCGATTTTGATTTTCGAATTATACCATGTTCAATCATTTCTTTGATTTGTTTTTCGATTTCTTCGTCGAATATTTGTAACGGGGCTTTTGGATTGGGTCTTCGTGCTTAGTTTGGATGACATGCTTAATTGTACTAGTAAAAGTCAAATTTTCACTTGATTTGTACTGAATGTCACTAAACTCGAAAAGGATTTTGGAGAGTTTGAATTTTTCTTCATCGTTTAGATGTTCTAATCGGAATTGATTTGTTTCATTTAATTCATTGTTAGTAGCGTAATTTACTGCTGTGTAATTTGTTCGGGGCGGATCAAGGCGTTGAAATACGGTCCAGTCCTTGGCAGACCGTTTCTCATTGAAAATGGGTGGTCGTTTAGAATAACTGTTTTTTAGACTCCTTACTCTAAAAAGAGTAGACAGGTCTTTTAGGTTTGTCAGAAGGGAAATGTCCGTAAGAGGAATAAGGAGGCATGGCAGACCCCATAAAGTATATATATTATTGATTAGCATCAACAGCCGAGTCGATATATCCATGTCCGTCTGTCCGTATAAACACCTGGATCTTTTAAACTACAAAAGCTAGAAGCACCAAATTTAGAATGAAAGTCAGTTATTATGTCAGGCAGATCAAATTTATTTCAAATTGTTCCCACGCCCCATACCGCCCTCAAAATGTGAAAAAAAAACAGAAGCACCTCGGAGTAATTTATGTTTTAGGCTAATATCTCAGGAACTATTACACTTAGGAACACCAATTCCGGTATGCAGATTCCTAGAGACAGCCTTAATGCAATGCCATTCAAAATTTCGAGCTGCCACGCCCCATTTTCTCATAAGAGCTAAAAAACTTTTAAGCTACAACGCCGGTTTTAAGGCATTTAATCAAAAAGTACAGTGTAATTAAACATTCGTTTAGAGAAAAATCATATCAAACTATCCTGAACGTGTCATTAAAATCCGTCTATTAACAAGAAAGTTATCACGTTACAAAGTTTATGTAATTTAGCTGCAATATCACCCTCTGCGTGCAAGCGATAAAAATGTTTCCGCTGCCTGTGTGACGTCAGCGCTGCTCGCAGACGATGCCATGCCAACTAGTGCTAGGCACGCATATATATAGTTGCATACACATAATTTCAAACGAGTGTGTACTTGTATGTATAACATGTAAATGCGACTAATCGGAAGATGCTTGAAAGTGGCGCGTGGTACAAATGGTAGAGTTGCGGCGCCTTACGGAGTATTTGTTTGAGAGTCGTAGGTTCGAATGCTTATATAATATTTTTTTAAATATCATTTCAAAATGTACATATGTATAAATTTTAATTTTTATATTTCGATATAAATTTTTAATTTGAAAACTGAAAAATCGAGAAACTATTTTATATTAAGAACAAATTGCACGTTCATAAAGAATACAATTTATTGTTGGACAGGCAATCGCGGAAAGGCTTGGCAGCGTGTGTGCGGTTACAGCGAGACGAAAATACGAGCTGGCCTGCCGCTCGCGGCATCTGCATTGCATTGCCGAATACAAATTTAACTTACATGCTAGCTTAAGTATACCAGTTTTAAGGCGTACACTACTGGACAATTCAATAATATCGGGTATTTAAGCTTATCCTAACAATTCATTTTTTTCCTTATTCTAACTATGCTCATGATCCAACATTCCGGCCACCTTGAAGGGATCGCCTTCAATCTCTTGGTAGACCAGGCGTGAGTGCTTCTCAGGTGTCCAGTGGAGTCAGCGTCCTTGGGTAGAGGATCGCCACCACGTCGGTCTGGTGCCATTGGAAATCGCTCTCTGTAAGCGACGCGCTGCAGCATTTCCAAGTTCCTTACGAACATGTGTCGTCTTCTCCACGCCTGGCCGTACTGGCGTGCTACGTCGAGCAAATAAGTTTTTCACTGTGAACATAAGAGGTTTAGTGGATCGTGCTGTAAATTCAATATGAACAGCCTTTGATACAAAACACACGAACACCGCAATAAACACTTTGGGCGGGCTCATCCTCTCATTTTCCTCAACACATTCGTGGCACCATACAAATTTATGCCAACATGAATCAAAGAGATTCGAAAATTCTCTGACTTTTGAATAATTACAGTCAGCGATTGCCAACTTTCCAAACCATCTAAGCAAACGAGTATCGAGTATTCTTTTCACCCTCGAGGCCATTGTCTTTTTGCCATGCAATGAGGCCGAACGAACTGATCGAGTTTCTGAACAGAACACCTTCTTGACCACAAATCGACTGGATTTGATGATTTTGGTCCAGGTCTCCAAGATACATTATTTGCCGTCTCTTCGAGGCCTGCAACTCGATTGGCTACAAATGTTGCTAGTATTGAAGGGGAAGTTTTTACACAATGTAGTGCGAATTCTGAATCATTCCTCGCACTCTCGATTCGATATCGGTCCAACGCGTATAGATTCTAACAATGTTTTGCGCTTGGTGGAACTTAATTTGACGAAACTACCAACCAAATGATACCGAAAAGTATCCAACCTTGGGGTCCACCTCATGCCAAGCGTTCTGGTCGAATCGACATCATTGGAAATACAAAGTTTCTCATTTCCGCATTCTTCGAATACTTTAGAATAATTTGAAAACCATTTTGCCAATTAAAGTTTGCCCGCTTTAATATCTGCCTTGAGGGCAGGCTGGTTTAGACGGAACCTTCAAAATAAACGAATTAGATCCCTCTGAATTTCAGGTCCCACCAGTAATTCCTTGAGAGAGTGTGAGGACGTTTTCTTACTCGCGTCCACTACTACTCCAATTTTGGTGGAACTGCTTTCAGGTCTCAGGACGCACAGGTGTGAAAGAGTGTAACATGGTCGTGGTGGAACTTCTGTATCTATAAACATACGACCAAGGTCATGAAACTCAAATATGCATCAAGGACTTCAATTTCATGGAAAGTACATGTGTCTTCGCAACTTTTGATAATACCACCACTTTGGGCTCAGTCAAGCAAAACTAATTGACCCCAAAGTGTCCAATCGCCAATTTAGGAGCTCTGTCCCGAGAGCTTTGTTTGCAAATGATGTGATCCCCAGATCAACCTCACTTTGTCGATCTACACTGTCTTCAAAACGATCATCTTTTCTATGTTTCACTGAGCAACATATTGGGCTTTTGGTAAGCATTTTCTCGCACCGCCCAGATGCCACCCAACCAACCAACGTCCTTTATAGTAACGGACCACCCTTCGCCAATCGAATTTGTCCGTTACAAAGCATTTCAAAAAAGGTGTCGGTGTGGAACTCAGGGTCAGCCAGTTCGACATTTGCTGGGATCTTCCACCTATTGATGGGAAGATCACAATCTGGCTGCCTGCTACAAATTGATTTCAGCACCCAAAACTCGGCTCTGAACTGATGTCTCGATACACGAGACGAAACTATTGGCGAGACTTTGCCTTTTGCAGTCAATCTCGACTGTCCAACCGACTTAACGGTTAAGCATTTGTTTTTGCGTTGAAGGCGTAAGGCTTCTAGGACTCTAGCGTTTCGATTCTTACCGAAACTGTCTTGAACTTTAACAACAGCCGTTGCCAGGATTACCTGATCGGTTCCGCTTGCAACATGATCAACATGGGCAGGATGAGCAGAAGCCTGTGATGTTTCTATGAGTGCGTATTTGTGAAGGAGAGTGTTGTGAGGACTAGAACGAACTCTACACTTCGACGCAGTACAGTTGGACACTCTGTGTCCCGGCTGCTGAGTCTGTTCTTGGGACCAGGTTACAAACTGATCTATGTAATTTTCAAATCTGGTGTCAAGCTAATTTTTTAAACCTTAACTTTAGTAAGTGTAACGTAATGTCCTTCAGTAGGCGTCTCCCTTTCCAAAACATTTACATTCTGAATGGCAACTCTCTTTTAAAGAATTGAGTCGGTCACTGATTTGGGTATCCTTATGGATCCTAAGCTCAAGTTCGATAGGCATGTATTGTCAATTACTAATCGTGCTTTTAGTGTCCTGGGCTTCATAAAGCGCTGGTCGAAAGAATTTAACGATCCCTATTTAACGAAAACACTTTTTACTGCCTTGGTAC
This sequence comes from Drosophila dunni, assembly GCA_018152125.1. NCBI lineage: Eukaryota > Metazoa > Arthropoda > Insecta > Diptera > Drosophilidae > Drosophila > Drosophila dunni. The sequence goes on along the minus strand of JAECXC010000535.1, from coordinate 24,028 downwards.
GGCCTATTCTTGAATATGGATCATGTATTTGGTCACCCCAATACAGGATTCATCAGGATAGAATAGAATCTGTACAAAAACAACTTCTCCTTTTCACTAAGGTCTCTTAACTGGAATACTAACATACGCTTACCTTCCTATCGTAGTAGACTTTTACTAATTAATCTTCCTTCTTTGTCTGATCGTAGAACAGTGCTCGGTGTAATTTTTTTACACAAACTAATCAATGGTGAAATTGGTTCTTCAGAATTACTCAGCCAGATTAGTTTTGCTGTTCCGATTAGACCAACTAGAAACTTCCTTCCGCTATCTCTTCAACCTTGTTCTACCAACTTTGCTATCCATAATCCTTTCCGAGTCCTATGTAGTAACTACAAACAAACTTTCTCGAGTTGTAGGTAGTTCTACTGCGACCCCCTTAATTAGAACTTCTCTTCTCTGTCACCTGTCTAGATCTTAATTATCTTAGCTTAATAATTTAAAATGTATTGTATTTCGTTTTTAGTAATTTTATATCTTATGTTATAACTAATAAATTCGATTCGTGTTTATCGCTAGCCGTACGTTATGCGGTGTGCCCCTCGGTCGGTTGGGCGGGAGTTGGCTGCATTATTTGCAGGGTTCCGCCCGCTAACAAGCACGTTGCTTGGTGTTGCAGGGCCACTTGAATGTACTGTCCCGTTAGTACATCAACGTCCATATATATAATAAAAAAACAATTTATACAAAGTGGACTGGATTTTACGAAATTGAATCTTTCGTCAACTGGCAAATCTGCGAACCCTTGGCAGTTTCCAATCACATGGTTGGTCGCGCATGCAAATGACGACTTTCTAATATGTTCTTTGTCGGATTTCTGCTTCATCCGGGACTTTGAACTTTCTTCAGCAGATAAGTGCTGATATCGCCTGTTCAAAGCCACAACGCAATCGGCCCATTTCGACTTCGACTTCGTATGAGGATCCACCTACTTTTACATAACTATTTAATCCATAAATTTTAATACATAAAATTGCGTTAGCGAAATCCTCCTCCTTCCCAACTGACATTAGTGAATTAAAAATTGCCGATACCGAGTCAACCATTGTGCGAATTCCAACTGCCGATGGCTTGGACAGCGGCTCAATATCGAACAGCTGGGCGAGGGTGTCAAAAAAGATGTGGCATTTGTTATCGTAAACTCGACTCAGACTTTCTAATGCCTTCGGGTAGTTCGCATCAGATACCTGATAAGCCTTTATTGATCCCAATGCCTCGTTTGATAGACATGATATCAAGTGATTGAATTGTTCAATATTTGATAACGAACGATCAGAGTCTACCAGACTTTCAAAGAGACCAATAAACTGTTTATACTCCGAATGTTTACCGCTGAACCTAGGCAACTAGTTTGGGCAAGTGCGAATGATGAGACACTGGGGCACGGTCAACAACTTCAAATTTGCTAAGAGCAGACATATATGATGACCGTGAAAGAATGCAAGTTTCCTCAAGCATTGAGCGGCTATCATTTTCTGGGTCTATCACATCTATTTGCGACTGTAACTCAATTGCCTTAGCAATGTATGTATTGAGTAAATCGAGTCGGCACTGTATCTCGAATTTACTAGGATTTTCCATTTTATTGGCTAGTGACATTCTTTGACGCTCAATGTCAGCCTCAACTCTCTCTAATTGTGCGAACAATTAGGTTAAACGCACACTGTGTCATTCTGATCTACCTTGTGCGCCATATTAAACTCAAATTCGACTCTATTCAAATGCACGTAAGTGTACTATCAACAATGGTAATCAGCCGCTCACAAAGTTGGCTGAGGAAGATAAAAAAATGATTAAAGACAATCAGTTGATTAACAACAGTTAGGCGATCAATATAATTTAAGATTTAAAAATCGCTTAGAAGATTTAGACAATCAGCTGACTAACTAGAGTTATCACATGCAAAAGAAATAACCACAACTGATAAAACGTAAGCGTATCCAGATAAGCGCTGACAGTTGTATCAACAACAAAACAACAATCAGAACAAACGATAATCAGCTGATTAGCGATATTCGGATTATTCGACTGCACACTGCGTAAAAACAACAACAGCGCCTGCGTAGGTACCCAAACGATGCGATCTACTACTAACAACAGCGCATGCTTAGGCGATGATGCAATCTGCCAACAACAACTAAAGGGCTTGCAGTTAATCAGAGTAAAACGAAATCTAATCAAAGCAGAATCAAACTAAAGCACTAACAAAGTACAAGCTACCGCAAGCCAAACTCCAATAGCTGTATACATGTGAACGCGAACTTCGCTTTACTTATGTGCAAATTATGTCGGATAAAGAAATTAAAGAGGAAAGGCGAAAGTTGATATAAGTAAATACATATGTTTGTTTGCACCAGTTATTAAGTGTTTGTTTTTGTTTATGTTGTTTTATATTTATTTAATTCGATTTGTGTGTTTTGCTTCAAATTGCTTTTCAATATATCACAAATATATCAGTGCCGAAACGCAATGTCTTTATTGTGCATCAAATGAAGCAATACTTTTCTATGTGCGATCACGAATATGTGTTATGTGCCGCTTCTACGCTTGCTATTTCTATTCTCCTATGCACTGACTCGTTTGGGCACTGTTACCTGATCAGAAGAATCGCTCTTGGACTCAATTCAGGGTTTATCACTACGATGGCTATGTGGGGACTCAAGTATATTTGGCTCCTGGCTGTGCTTATCCAAACTTCCACCAACGTTAACGGCTCCAGGGAATATCGAAAAATCCAAGTTTATCTACACCGACACACACCTCAAACTAAGCCTTGAAATATCTTAAAGACCAACGAACGCGATTGAAAGTCCCTTCTCGGGCGCCATGAAAAATCGAGAAACTACTTTAAATTAAGAATAATTTGCACGTTCATAAGCAATACAATTTATTGTTGGACAGGCAATCTGGGAAAGGCTTGGCAGCGTGTGTGGTTACAGAGAGACGAAAATACGCGCTGGCCTGCCGCTCGCGACATCTGCATTGCCGAATACAAATTAAACTTACATGCTAGCTTAAGTATAACAGTTTTAAGGCGTACACTACTGGACAATTCATTAATATCGGGTATTTAAGCTTATCCTAACAATTCATTTTTTCTCCTTATTCTAACTATTCTCATGATCCAACAAAAGCAAATGCGCATTACTATGGGAGTACGGTCTCTTTTACAGTCGGCTTGATCGACTGTAGCCTTTTTTACTTGTTGTTTGTACTCAATTTTTGCTTTACAAGACTCTAGTTATTCTTTACCTAGTAAGATATCAGAATTGTCGGAAAAGTTGTTTAAATAAAATATATGATTGGTAGGGCAGAGTTTACTAGGGGCTAAAGATATGCAATTCTTTAGTTTAACCAAACCATTTATTGTTTTGTACGTTCAGTTGGCAAGGTTTTATAGGAAAGTTTAAAAAGTTCTGTTTAATCAGATTGATGGGTGTCAATTACACAGTTAAAATTTTGTCCGTTCTAATTTAATGATAGGATTGGTTCTTCTTGGTCCGAGGCTCCTTTATGAAAATTTTCGGAAGTTTCCGTCTTAGAGTGACCACTGGTACTTTTTCTAATAATTATATAACTTTTAAAATCGGTATCTGGGTGTTAGAAAATAAAAAAATTATAATCGAAAACGCTTGAGTTCGTTCCCGATTTAAATAATAATAAATAAATTAAATTGGTATCCAGGGAACACCACGTGGAGGTCATTGCGATGCACTTAGATCTTTTAAACAGATCTTCGAGTCGACTTGAAATAGTTAATTTTTAAAATTTTCGAATTTCCATGTTCCCCGCGCGGAAAAAAAACAAAAAAATTCCCGACCTATCAGACCTTATAGACTACCTAAAATGCTAACTGATATGGCGTCGTGAATGCTGAGCACTGTCTCATAGGTTTTTGCGCTGGCTTGGCCAAGCGACACATTTGAAAATGCCCAATCAATGTGTGTGTCATCACGTGTTGTGGACATTTTCAAATCTAAAAGGGATCTAAATCCCTTCCTAACCGAACTTTCATATGTATCCCTAGCCTTAGTGAGAGCACTTAAACATAAATTATAATATCCAAAAATTACTGCTTCCCTACCTAAAATTTGGCTATGTTCTAAAAATAAATCCTAAAATTCAATTCTTAGTCTAGGTAACGAGTAATGGGGGCTCTTATAAATTACTAAAATTCCAATAGACTTAAACTTTAAAACTGCGAACCATCAATATTGCGACCTGTGGAGCAATTATTAACATTCTCAAAAAGTTCTTTCCTGACGAAAACAAGAATGCCTCATTGTGATCGAGTCCTACCTTCACCTAAACAATTTAAACGTACAGCAATTCTAAACCCTGGGACCTCATAAGTCTTATTTGGGAAGGTCGAGCCTTCAACAAAACAGAGCATTGATGCCTGATGCATCAGCTCATCTAACTGAACACTTTTAATATGACAATGCAGACTTTGGACATTGTGGAAAATAATCTCGAAATTAGAAATATTAACTATATAGTCGAAATGTGTACTAAGTAACTTAATGGAGCGTAATTTTTCAAACTCTTCCTGAACTACATTTCGACCTTGGATGGGCCTCGAAGGGTAAAAGTTGCCTACTAGGAACAGTCCAGCTGCACTTGTCGCTCTACTACAGCCCACATATAAAGCTGCTTGATCTAAGCTATCGGAAATGTGGACCACCACCTTATTGAAGGTTGCTCCTTGACTTTTATGAATGTTAATACCATCTGCAGGTACGATCGCATACTGCTTGCGATCTATTGATACATTTTCATTTTTCCTAAACTGAAAACTTCGAAAAATTTTTGCTATTGGGGTCCACAATGGATTGGATCGATTTCTATACTTTAATCGTAACTCTTTTCCTACTCTTTCCTCAAGGAAATCTACCCATAAAATATTTGGATGACTGTTTGAGTCTAAATCTATTTGCCTAAGTTGCGGATGACATATTATTAAAGGCTACAGCAAATGGTTGGTCATCTCTTTCACGCATTATTTCCGTCAACTCGAAAAATTCAAATCTAATTAGATTATTCTCCCACAGTGTGCCATTTAGTTCACTGTAGTCTTCCCTAGTGGATTGCTGAAAAATCCACCTGTCGCCCACAGGCCTCAGTTGTCTGAGATCGCCGAGCACGATGACAGGTATCCATTCAAAAAAGAGATTACTTTTGAAAATCTGCTGTAGCCTCACGTTTATAAAGCCAAACATTTTGGCTCATACCATTGAAATTTCGTCAATAATGAGCAGTTTGAGATCGATCAATCTCGAATGTAGCGTATTTAACAAGTCTGCCGATAAGGTCGCAATTCGATCGGACTGATTTACAGGAAGGCTAAACATTGAATGGAGTGTACAACCTCCTATTCCTAATCCTGCCTTCCCTGTTGGAGCGGACAAAAGAACTTTAATTGACTCAGGGTTTGAGCCTCTTCTATTATTAAACCTAGCTGTAAGGGCTTGTTCTTGTTCATAATACAGCATTACTAGTTCCCTAAAATTATTCTCCATATCGTGACCAACATTATATCTCCTATAACGTATTATCTACCATTGCGAAGAGGATAAACTTCGGTTCTACCGAATCCTTAATTTCCTATTTCATTCTGTGATTCTTGGCGAGTCCTACCTGCAGTTTAAGAGAAGGTATCAAATGCCGCAAAATTTGCTAAGCATAAACTAACGTCTTCGGGCAAACTTCTGAGTTGTGCCCGCGACTTGAGCATTTGCACTCGTTTGTCAGGCAATCCAGTGTTTATAAAAACTTCTGCATTGCTGCTCTCTGACAACGACATCCCTAAACAGCAATAAGCTGCCTCCTGTGCGGATATTTCTGAGCCATTTATAAACTTGTGACTTATGTGCTGCAGTTTCTGCCTAATGCTAAAATTTCATAAACGCGCTTCTTCTACAGCTTCTCGCATTAGCTTTGACATTCCTCTTTGCGACTTATTAATGTAATTGATAACATAACTACAGCACGCATATGGATCTAAAATAAACTGTATATCTATTGGATTTTTGCAATGACAAAATATGCGTGTTTACGCATTCACCATAATGGCGTCGAAGCTTCTCGTTAAAAATATTTTTGGTCTATTTAAACTAGATCTAATTGCTAGAATATAATCCTCATAACTAAGACCAATTTGAGGTTGCGAGAGAAAATTATTAAAATCATTAAGGGATTCCCTAACTTCACTATCTATGGGAGAACTCAAGAAACTGTTTCTGCAGCAGAGAGCGTAATGAAGAAAGAAGGTATGCCAAATTGCCTAATCATTGCCATAACTTTCTTCTTCTCCGCTTTCCAATGAGCAGGAGACGATCGAATGCCTTTTAAAATCTTAAATCCCTCATCAAACTGAATAAGCCTATCTATTTCTTCCTCATTAAGGGCTGTCCTAGCAGTTACGCCGCGGGAAGCGCTGTGCTTTCTCATGCAAATGGAATAATTATTCCCCATATTAATCAGCTGCATTCTCCTAAGATTGTAAAAAAGCTTATCTACCCTACAAGCGCTTCTATCAAAATTCCTAAGCACTGATCTAATAATTTTTGTGTAGCTTTCTACACAATTCCTTTCCACTCCTGCATAAATCGTGGGAAAGGACAACTCCTCTGAATCACAATCAGTTATCATGTCCAGAGGCCGTTGTCCTTCCCCAGGTGCTACAGCTTAACTACTACCATCTAAAGTCTCTATTGGAATATTTTCCATTAAGTTTTCCTCACCTCCATGATTAAGTTCTTGCTCTTCTACTTTAGCATTCACGTCTGCATTTGGGTTTGCAGCTCAATTACCCATTTCTCTAACTAAATCTATATCTTCTGCTAATGTAATAAATGGAACGACTTCAGATGTGTGAGAAGCCAGCCATTCCTCATTAATGCTAATTCCATGCTTTCTTTAAAGCTCAGTATCTACTAAATAGCTAACAACAACAACACGAAATGGAGATATAGTTTCCACCATAAAACTGTGACGATATTCTTATCTACGTTTGAGGTGGAGCTGAACAACCTCTGCGTCACAGAAAGCCCTTGGATGGGAAGTTACGACAATCGCAACTCGAATTGGCACATTAACTACAGCTCCTTTAATACTATTTTGGAGATCATAGTCTAAAGATTTTATGATCATAAACGGAAGCCTCGGGAAACTAATCTTTCTTCTATGCTCTGTAAATCTGTTAGACATTCTGGAAGTTCTGGGAAGTCTAAGCCATTGGTAACGGAATTCTTGGGTTTTTTTCCATCCCTAATTAAACGGCTGCAGGATTTAAAAAAGAATACATGCCGCTTACAGATGGAAACTTGTCGGACAAAAACTAAGTGTCTGCACTAAACTCATTGTTTTCAAAAATATGTTCTGTACTTATCCTATTTATTTGGTGGGGAAACCACAAACCTTTACAACAAATACAAACATGGTCAGGGCCCTGTTTAATTAATTTGTTGAAAGTGTCTATAAAACTTTCTAAGCTACTCGTAATGGCCGTGCCTGCCCTTCAATGGCATTCGCTCGTGCCTGCTCATTACGGGCAGCATTACGCTCATTTTCTGCTGCTCTATTCTGAGAATCATTTCTATACTGACTAACTCTCTGCCTAACACCTCTAGCTAAATAAACTGCTATCTGGCGTGCTCTTATCCGATCACTTCTTCTTTGAGCTGTATTACGAGCTCTTTCAACTAACCTACGAACAAGGTCATTTCGCGCCTGTGACCTAGCTATTCTATCTACCTCTCTATCTAAAATTCTAATTTCTTCATTCTGCCTACTCTCAAAGTGTTCCTGGCGCACTTGTTCTATTCTCCTAAATAAAACATCCTGCCTTCTTTGCGATCTTGGCAAAATGTCTACTGCTTGCTCTCTTTGTCTAATCTGTGCATTTTGCCTCTTAATAGTGTTTTCTGCTTGTTCGCGATCCCTTTTTTCAGGAATTTGCCTTCATCTGCGATGGGCATCTCAAACTCGTTCGCTCTGCCTAACCTGTGTATTATGCCTATTTGTCCGTCTGCGATGGGTATCTAATGCCCGCTCACTCTGCCTAACTTCTGGATCCTGTCTTCTAATTGCCCTACGAGAAGTATTTACCTCCTGTTCTCGATTCCTATCTTCCGAATTTTCCCTACGACATGTTCTGCGATGGGCAACTGAAGCCCTCTCGCTCTGCCTGACTTCTGGATCCTGTCTCCTAACTGTCCTATTTGCCTTCTGTTCTCGATTCCTATCTTTAGTGTTTTCCCTGCGACTTCGTCTACGATGGGCATCTGAAACCCGCTCGCTTTGCCTAACCTGCCTAACTGTCCTATGCAACGTATTATTCGCATGCTCGAGATTCCTTTCCTGTGGATCCTGTCTCTGAATAGACCCACGTTCATTGTCTACTTCCGGTTCAATAACTCTTATACGCGCACTTCTCCTACGGCGTGAACGCTGCTGAGAATTCTCGATCTGTTCTGCTACTCGAATTTCACTAACTGCCCTATGGATTCTTTGAGATTGGGTATTTAACTCTCGCTCTCTATCTGCATACTGTGCATCTTCTATATTTTGTCTATTTCTATCCCTACGTCTTTGAGATTGTGCAGCAGCAGACAATTGCACAGAAAATCGCGCGCGGTTTCTACGAATGATCTAACTACGTCACAAACCACGCGCCAAGCACAAATAAAATCGAATGTTCTAACACACGCGTAAATCGATTTACACACACACTCACGAACTAATGCACTTATTATTTATTTAATTATTGAACGTATATATTAATATTAACTATATTAACAAGCTTTTATATTAATCGTAATAAAAATTACGTTTGTTTCGGTTTTTTCGTAATTAAAATCACGTTTTATTTACTAATTTATCGAAATCGACGACAAAAATGATTTTCGATGCACGATAACCACTGCTCTATCGAAATGTTCGCAACGAGTTAAAGCAAAACGAACGAAAAATTACACAGTTCGGAGGATGGGAAAGGATTTCTCTCTCACAAATAGGAACCAAGCATAGTGCGAGTCTAGGAGTGAGAGAAACAGGCTAGAAGGACTAGCGGTAAAAGTCGTTACTTTTTACGCCCGCTTAAGCATCGCTGTCAGAATCGCCAATGCAAATATAACCTAATTTATAAAAAAATCTAGAATGTATTTAAAAATTTGTAATACAAAAATTGCTTTATCATAAAACGTTTTGCATTTAACATAAATTCAATGTCTTAATTATATATATATATATACTAGCTGGTCCCGCCAACTTCGTACCGCCTAAATTTTATATTTCTAAAAATTATAATAAAGAAATAATTAAGTTTTCCAAACACATTTCAGAAAAAATCATTGAAAAACTATTTTGTTCAGGGTTTTCTAGATTGAGGCCACAAATAGTCAAGGATTGGGCCTGTGATTTGTTGATCGTCATGGCGAAGGCAAGACAAATCGGGAATTAAATTCGTTTAAACTTAAATGGCATATCTGTTGGGATCATCGGAATCCTTGGAATTAGAACTTCCTCATCTTTAAATTTTCCTTTGATTATCGACGCGTGATTCACATTGCGTGATTTCTAAGCATGATATCTACCGAGCCAACCTTCAGTTGTAAATTGTGCGATTAACCAATGCATGATGTTCATGAGGCCGGTCAAGATGTTCTTCCATATTGTCCATGAAGTATATTTTGCAAGAATTTGTGCTGTGCATCTTTAAAAGGTTGCAATGATCCAATGCGACGGCAAATCTGGCCTTGAATCTGTTAATTCAAAGCCATAGTTAGATTTACAAACACTTTTTACAGAAATCTAACAAACTACTTTCGCCACAAAGCAATGAATACAATGGCTCATGTGGCGGAGTCAACACTGGCAATTTCACTTTACCATTAAGGCAGCATAATCCAGGCGTTTCTCCGGAAATGCAATTGCTAGGATGCAAGCTGTAATCATTGCTGCAATCGTATCGTACGCTGCTCGATCCAAATCAGCTAAATATCTTGTTCTGCGTCGCAAATTATCTATTTGCATATAGCGTGAATTTGGTTGAAATCGGTCAATAGACACCGAAAATGTTCATACATTTTATTTCATTGGATGCATTTCGACCGATTGTTCCTATGGGAGCTATTTGATATAGTTGTCCGATCTGTCCGATTTTTACAAATGATCTGCTTGCAGAGAGAATACACATCTGTACCAAGTTTTATTAAGATAGCTTTAAAACTGAGAGACTAGTTCGCATAGAAAGAGACGGACAGACGGACAGACAAATGGATATGGCTATATCGACTCGGCTGTTGATGCTGATCAAGAATATATATACATTATGTGGTCGGAAACGCCTCCTTCAATGCGTAACAAACTTCGTGACAAAAACAATATACCCTCTGCAAAAAATATTTCTGTTTGTTTGCATGCGAATACACGTGCGTTTGACAATATATGCAAGCATATATGTATGTATGTGTGTATTCGGCGCGGCCAGTGACTGCGGGTAGCGCTGCCGCCACACAGGCAGCGAAAACGATTCGTCTTTCGATGCTGATCAAGAATATATATACTTTATGGGGTCTGCCACACCTCCTTCTGCCTGTTACGCACATTTCGCTTCTGACAAACCTAATATACCCCTCTACTCTTTCTCACAATTCTCATAGTCAGAATTCGAACCTAGGACCCTCAGACAAAAATTTCACATCGCGCTCTACCAATTGCTCCACGTGCCTCTTTCAGTAACATTCCGATTATCAGCATTTACATGTTATACATACAAGTACACACTCGTTTGAAATTATGTGTATGCACATATGTATGTATGCGTGCCTAGCACTTAATTACAAACACTGTACTATTTGACTAAAAGCCTTAAATCCTGGATTGAAGTTAAAATTTTTTTTAGCTCATATGGGAAAAGGGGGCATGGCAGCTCAAAATTGACAATTGATTGACAGTGCATTAAGGCTGTCTGTAGAAACCTGCATACCGGATTTGGTGCTGCTAAGTGTCATACTTAATGAGATATTCGCCTAAACATAAATATTTCCGAGTTTTTTCTGGTTTTTTGCTCATAGCGATTTGAAATAAACTTGATCTGCTCGCGAAGATAACGGACTTTCATTCTAAACTTGGTGTCTCTAGCTTTTGTAGTATATAAGATTCAGGTGTTCATCCGGACAGACAGAGAGACGGACAGACAGAGAGACGGACAGACAGACAGACGAACATTGCTATATCGACTCGGCTGTTGATGCTGATTAAGAATATATATACTTTATGGGGTCGGCCACGCCTCCTTCTGCCTGTTACGCGTATTTCGGTTCTGACAAACCTAATAGACCCCTATACTCTATTTTAGAGAAAAGGGTCTAAAAAGTAAAAAAATATGCAACTCTACCACCAGCACCACGACTCAACATTTGCATACTTCCGATATTTGCATTTACATATAACAATGTTTTGTAATAGAAACAAGTAAGAAAGGCTACAGTCGATCGAGCCGACTGTAAAATACCCCGTACTCCCACAGTAATGCGCATATGTATTTAATTTGAATTACAATTTTATAACTGTCGGATCATAAATAAGTAGTTAGAATGAGGAAAATAATGAGATTGTATTATTAGTTTAAATTAATGAACTTATTGAATTGTCCAGTATTGTAATGAACTATTATACTTAAGCTAGTTGGTAAGACGAATTTGCATTCGGCAGTGCAACTGTCGCGAGCAGCAAGTTAGTTCGTATTTTCGGCAGTGGTTGACCCTGAGTTCCACAAACACCAGCAAATAGATTTGCTTCTGGGAGCAGACTCTTTCTTCAACATGCTTTGTAACGGACAAATTCGATTAGCGAAGGTCCGTTACAAAGGACGTTGTTTGGTTGGGTGGCATCTGGGCGGTGCAAGAAAATGCTTTCCAAAAGCCCAATATGTGGCTCAGTGATGCAATATAGAAAGGATGTTCGGTTTGAAGACAGTGTAGATCGACACTGTTTAGGCAAATTATTCTGCGGAGCACATCGTTTGCAAGCAAAACTCTCGGGACAGAGATCGTAAATTGACGATTGGACACTTGACAGTCATGACTGATCCCAAAGTGCTGGGGTCGGCACAAATTGTCAAAAGACATGTAGTTCCCATGATCTGGGAACTCCAGGATGTATATGTGAGTTTCATGATCGTAAATCTTGACCTTGGTCGTATGTTCTTAGATACAGAAGTTCCACCAGGACCACGTTACACTTTTTCACACCAGTGCGTCCTGAGACCTGATAGCAGTTCCACCAAAATTGGAGTAGTAGTGGTGGGACCTGCGATTCAGAGGGATCAAATTGGTCCATTTTGTAGGTTCCGTCTGAACCAAACTGCCCTCACGGCTGATATCAAAACGGGCCATTTTCCATTGGCAAAATGGTTTTTAAACCATTATAACGTAATAGAAGAAGGCGGAAATGAGAAACTTTAGATTTCCAATGATGCCGATTCAACAACTTTTTGGTATCAATTGGTTGATAGCGTCGCCAAACTAAGTCCCACCAAGCGAAAAACATTGCTAGAATTTTTCGCGTATATTTTAACTCAAATATTCCCGTTGGACCGATGTCGAATCAAGAGTGCGAGTTTCTCGAATGTTTCGGAAACCGCACTACATTGTACAAGTACTTCCCCTTCATTAATTGCAACATTTGTAGCCAATCGAGTTGCAGGATTTGTCATCAATCAGTTCGTTCGGCTTCGTTGCAAGGCAAAAAGACAATGGTCTCGAGGGTAAAAAGAGTATTCGGTACTCGTTTGCTTAGATAGTTTTGCAAGATTGAAATCGCTGACTGTATACAGTCAAAAGTCGGACAATTTTAAAAAATGATCAAGAATATATATACTTTATGTGGTCGGGCACGCCTCCTTCAATGTGTTATAAACTTCGTCACAAAAACAATATACCCCCCGCAATAGACACACAACATTCATACGAGGCATTATTGGCCAAAAATAGAATGTTATTAAATAAAATCCAAAATTTAATGCTCACAATCAATCTTGAAAAAGCCAAAATAATAAATCCAAAAACCTTCGACCACGATGATTTAAAATCTGTGCTTATCAAATATCCCGCAGAAATGGCTATAGTTAGTCTGATGGGGACATCTAGTATTAAGATATTGCAGTCCGAAAATATTGTCCACATTTTCATCGAGTATCCCAGAATTAAGTTTATATGTAGAAAGGTCAGCATTCTCCCGGTATCCCAAGAGCTTCAAGATGACACCGTAGCTCAATGCGACAACGTCGTTTTAGCGGAAACAAGTTGCGCCACAACAACTTACAACTTGATCTGCAAATTGGCAACGCATGACACCTGCTCACGCGAACTGCACGCCGGAAGCACAGCACATTGTAACACGCAGCCAAGTCACATGGAACGTATCACAATGGTAGGTGACGGCATCATGGTCTTAAATGAGAGTCCTGCTGGTATCAGCACCGATAACGGCGCAACAGTATCAGTTAAAGGTACTTTTCTAATCGTATTCTAGCGCGTAGCTCTCATAAATGGAGCAAGGTACGTGAACCAGTGCGAAACCATATATAATATATATATATAGTATAAGATGAACGGGGACGGTCATACTTCCGATAGGGGGTAGTTAACGAGTGCCCCTCGCACATTGTTGTGTAACGTAAACAAAAGCAAATGTTAGAAAGCAGTTGCGCTCAAGTTGCCGAATTAGCGAAAGTTCAGTTCAGCGCCCTATATGTGGCTGTCTCTAGGAGCCTGCATACCGCAATTGGTGTTCATAAGTGTCACAGTTACTGAGATATTCGCCTAAAACATAAATTTTTCCGAGGTGTTTCTGGTTTTTTGCTCATTGCAAAAATGGCAACGATTTGAAATAAACTTGTTCTGCCTGATATAATAACGGACTTCATTCCGAATTTGGTGGCTCTAGCTTTTGTAGTTTAAAAGATCCAGGTGTACATACGGACAGACTGACAGGCAGACGGACATCGCTATATCGACTCGACTGTTGGTGCTGACCAAGAATATATATACTTTATGGGGTCGGAAAAGCTTCCTTCTTCATGTTACGCACATTTCGCTTCTGACAAACCTAATAGATCCCTCTACTCTTTTTTAGAGTACGGGGTATTAAAAAGGTAACCTTGCGGAACCTCTGCACCCGGAATACCCACATCAATAGCTGCAGCTCTGGAGATCATCTACAACAACTTTGGACAACGCAACTTTTTATTATACTCTCTGCAAGAGTATATTGGGTTTGAGCAAAAGTATGTAAAAGGCAGATGGAGGCGTGACAGACCCCATAAAGTATATACATTCGTGATTACAAGCCGAGTCGATATAGCCATGTCCGTCTGATCGTGAGTCAATCGATCACATATTTAGACAGTCAATACAAGAATCTTTTATTTTTTTTCGATGATACGCCCCATTTGTCCACAATGAGCAAAAAACTGGATGCACTTCGGAAAAGATCGGTGATTACGGCGAATATCTCAGTAACCATGGCACCTAGAATCTCTATACCAGGTTCTTGCGACAGCGTAAATGCATTGGCATTTAAAATTTTGGACTGCCACGCCGCTTTTTCTCACAATACATAAAAATAATTCTCAACTTTCGTTCCGTTTTTAGGCATTTGTTCATATAGTACACCATTGTAATTGTATAATTCGAGTGGAGGCTAACTATATCAAAATATCCTGTAGGGCGCATTAAAATCGGACTATAAACAAGCAAACTAGAAGCATTACAATATTGATAATTGAACGCAATATCACTAATGAGTGCGAACGACACAGAAACATACCAGCACATGTTCGAATATTTTCGCTGCCTGTGTGGCGGCTGCGTTTCTCGCATGTTTCTTTGGAACAAATCAAATTGGTGAGCAAAAAGGCGATTTTGATTTTCGAATTATACCATGTTCAATCATTTCTTTGATTTGTTTTTCGACTTCTTCGTCGAATGTTTGCGCATATTTGTAACGACGCTTTTGGATTGGGTCTCCGTGCTTAGTTTGGATGACATGCATAATTGTACTTGTAAAAGTCAAATTTTCACTTGCTTTGTACAATGGTGATAGATAAGATAGCTTGGAAAACAGAACATTTTCATACAAATTCATGTTTAGAGCATATTTTCGACCGATCGTTCCTATGGGAGCTATAAAATATAGAATGTTTTAGTATAGAAAACTTTTTTGTTAGATATGCTACTTGAACCAAATTTACACGGGAAGTACATGTCTAGGAAGTAGATGGACTGACCAAGTTTGACCCAAATCGAACTACTATATCGTATAGCTCCCATAGGAACAATCGGTCGAAAATATGCTCTAAACATGAATTTGTATGAAAATGTTCTGTTTGCCAAGCTATCTTTTCGATCACCATTGTTAATAACATATTGAAACTGACTTACGGGTATCCTAAAGTCGCGAGGCGACTATAGCATTCTTTCTTGTTTAAATATCATTTCAAAATGTACATATGTATAAATTTTAATTTTTAAATTTCGTTATAAATTTTTAATTTAAAAAGAAATGCGCATTACCATGGGAGTACGGGCTCTTGTACAGTCGGCTCGATCGACTGTAGCCTTTCTTACTTGTTGTTTGTACTCAATTTTTGCTTTACAAGACTCTAGTTATTCTTTACCTAGTAAGATATCATAATTGTCGAAAAAGTTGTTTTTAAATAAAATATATGATTGGTAGGGCAGAGTATACTAGGGGCTAAAGATATGCAATTCTTTAGTTTAACCAAACCATTTATTGTTTGTACGTTCAGTTGGCAAGGTTTTATAGGAAAGTTTAAAAAGTTCTGTTTAATCAGATTGATGGGTGTCAATTACACAGTTAAAATTTTGTCCGTTCTAATTTAATGATAGGATTGGTTCTTCTTGGTCCGAGGCTCCTTTATGAAAATTTTCGGAAGTTTCCATCTTAGAATGACCACTGGTACTTTCTCTCTGTCTCAGGGGGACTCGAGGGTCTTTTACATTGAGTTTGGTAATTCAATTTGGTTTTGTGTTCTAGCTTAATCAAGGTTTTGTTTTAAGTCTTTATGTGATGCTTGATTGATTTCAGCATTTTCTTTTGGTTTATAGCATTGTTTGAATAATTTGGACTAGGATAATGTCATATCGAGCTAACGTCATAAATATTCTGTCAGGTTATTTCTTTGTGATAACATCTTTGATTGTATTATTCATAGTGTTAGATCACAAACATAATTTAGAACAAGAAAGAAAAGTGCAGTTGAGCGCGACCGACCATATAATACTCTCTGCATTTTATTCCCGATTATATAACTATTAAAATCGGAATCTGGGTGTTAGAAAATAAACAAATTATAATCGGAAACGCCCGATTACTAGTAAAATTCGCCGCTCGAGTTTTTTCCCGATTTAATTAATTATAAATAACTTAAATCGGTATCCAGGGAACACCACGTGGAGGTCATTGCGATGCAATTAGATCTTTTAAATAGATCTTCGAGTCGACTTGAAATAGGTAATTTTTAAAAAATTACGAATTTCCATGTTCCCCGCGCGGAAAAAAAAAGAAAAATATTCCCGACCTATCAGACCTTATAGACTACCTGAAATGCTAACTGATATGGCGTCGTGAATGCTGTGCACTGTCTCACAGGTGTTTTGCGCTGGCTTGGCCAAACTCAAAAAACATTTTCCTGGACATTTTCAAATCTAAATGGGATCTAAACCCTTTCCTAAGGAAATCTACCCATAGAATAATTGGATGACTGTTTGAGTCTAAATCTATTTTCATAAGTATTTACTAAACCATCTGAAGTATCTATATTCACAGTCATCATTCATTTTGCTGTAGTTTTCAAAATAAGAGTACAACACAAACCCTGGGTTTCTGAATTACTACCCTATACAAAATCCTCAGCACTAGAACAATATTGGGTGGTCGCAATTCGATTCAGTTTTAAAGAGTTGTATGAATTTGTTGGGGCGTTGGAGTGAAAGAGATTAATTGAATCATCTGGTATAATATCTTCCCTTACTACTCTGGATCTAAGAAGCTCAATGTCAATGTCTGTCATATGAGCGGATGCCATATTATTAAGGGCTACAGCAAATGGTTGGTCATCTCGTTGACGTATTATTTCCGTCAACTCGAAAAAATCAAATCTAATTAGATTATTCTCCCACAGTGTGCCATGTAGTTCACTGTAGTCTTCCCTAGAGGAGATCGCCGAGCACGATGACAGGTATCCCTCCAAAAAAGTGATTACTTTTGAAAATCTGCTGTAGCCTCACGTTTATAAAGCCAAACATTTTGGCTCCTACCATTGAAATTTCGTCTATAATGAGGAGTTTGAGATCGATCAATCTCGAATGTAGCGTGTTTAATAAGTCTGCGGATAAGGTCCCAACTAGATCGGACTGATTTACAGGAAGGCTAAACATTGAATGGAGTGTAAAACCTACTATTCCGAATGCTGCCTTCCCTGTTGGAGCCGACAAAAGAACTTTAATTGACTCAAGGTTTGAGCCTCTTCTATTATTAAACCTAGCTGTAAGGGCTTGATTTAATACCGAAATTAGTTGGCTTTTGCCGACTCCTGCTCCATCACCTACAAATTCATAAAACTTTTTGCCTATCTTAAAATTATGCAGCACATGGTTTAGATAAGTTCTCTTTTTTAAGTTCAGGGAACATACTATTTCCTCTAAACATGACGATGCCATTAAAACAGGGAATGTAACAAACTGAACACTGTTGCTGCTTGGCCCATCTGCATTCTCGTCATTTCCTATATATAAAATGTTTACCTGGGGATCTGTTTGTGCTACACCTAACACTATAAATCTATTATCTACATTATCCTGGTCATCTACGTTACCTAACTTTTCTTCCTGATTATCGTTTAATACTCTACCGAGAGCATCTTCTAACTCACTATCATTTAAAACATTGAATCTCCTACGGTTAGCCTCAATAAACTTCCTATTCAGATTACAAACCTCTTCGCAATTTTTACTAACTAACTCTTCTTGTTAATTTCTCCACGGATAATACAGCATTACTAGTTCCCTTAAATAATTCTCCCTATCGTGACCAACATTATATATCCTATAACGTTTTATTCGTGGACTACGCCTTTCTCTAACAAATCCGCTACCATTTCGAAGAGGATAAAATTCGGTTCTACCGAATCCTTCATTTCCTTCATATGCCGCAAAATCTGTTGAGCATAAACGTAATGATCTAATAGGCCTACTTCGAAAATATCCTCTGAGTCTTCGGGCAAACTTCTGAGTTGTGCCCTCGACTTCCAGTGTTTATAAAAACGTCTGCATTGCTGCTCTCTGACAACGATATCCCTAAACAGCCTCCTGTGCAGATATTTCTGAGCCATTCATAAACTTGTGACCTATGTGCTGCAGTTTCTGCCTAATACTAAAATTTCCTAAACGCGCTTCTTCTACAGCTTCTCGCATAAGCTTAGACTTACCTTATTTATGTAATTGATAACGTAACTGCAGCACGCATATGGATCTAAGATTCACCATAATGGCGTCGAAGCTTCTCTTTAAAAATATTTTTGGTCTATTTAAACTAGATCTAATTGCTAGAATATAATCCTCATAACTAAGACCAATTTGAGGTTGCGAGAGAAAATGATTTAAAATCATTAAGGGACTCCCTAACTTCACTATCTATGGGAGAACTCAAGAAACTGTTTATTTTCTCAAAATTCTGTTGATGAATTGAATTATTCGGACTGTTTTCAGGAAATGGAAAGAGAATTTCTGTACTAGGCTTAGGAGGATATGGTATACCAAAACGATAGATTTGCCTATTTCTGATGCTACGCTGGCATGACGGAGTATGCTTATGCGTTTGGTATAATATGAACGGTTTCAATTCATCGTTTGTTGGATTTTTTTCCGTCGTAACAAACTGATCAACAAACTGTACAACAGGCGGGCAAGTGGAAGGATTACTAGAGTCAAATAAAGGGGCGTCTTTCAACCAAAGCATTCCATGAATGTGAGGTGAACCCCGGTGTTGAAACTCAACTCGCCAATAATACTTATAAACAGAATGTGGGCCGAAAATGCCTCCATCCTTCTTCATAACTTTTAAAAGCTGCCCATACCTATACTCAAAATACCTAGCGCACGTAACTGGGTCTGACCTAATCAGTTCTACAACTTCAGACCTATCTATGCTAGCTGCCTCTTCTTCGGTTAGAGCTTCCTTCCTAACTGTTTTCTTTAAAATAACTATAAGTTCTAACCATTTACTTTCTGCAGCAGAGAGCGTTATAAAGAAAGAAGGTATGCCAAATTGCCTAATCATGGCCATTACCTTCTTCTTCTCTGCTTCCCAATGCGCAGGAGACGAGCGAATGCTGTTTAAAATTTTGAATCCCTCATCAAACTGAATTAACCTATCTATTTAATCACCATTAAGGGCTGTCCTAGCTGTAACGCCACAATGTACACAATTCATTTTTACTCCTGCGTAAATTGTTGGAAAGGACAACTCCTCTGAATCACAATCAGTTATCATGTCCCGAGGCCGTTGTACTTCCCCAGGTGCTACAGCTAAACTACTACAATCTAAATTCTCTAGTGGAATATTCTCCATAAGGGTTTCGTCACCTCCAGGATTAAGTTCTTGCTCTTCTACTGGAGCATTCTCGTCTATATTTCGGTTAGCAGCTCTATCACCCATTTCTTTAACTAAATCTATATCTTCTGTTGATGCAATAAATGGAACGACTTCAGATGTGTGGGAAGCCAACCATTCCTCATTAATGCTAATTCCATGCTTTCTATAAAGCTATATATATAGATATAGTTTCCACCATAAAACTGTGACGATATTCTAACCTGCGTTTGAGGTAGAGCTGAGCAACCTCTGCGTCACAGAAAGCCCTTGGAAGGGCAGTTACGCCATTAGCAGCACATTTACTACAGCTCCTTTTATGCTATTTTGCCGATCATAATCTAAAGATTTTATGATCATGAACGGAAGGTGTGGAGATACTAATCTTTCTTCTAAACTTTGTAGGTCCTTTAGACATTCTGGAAGTTCTGGGAAGTCTAAGCCATTGGTAATGGAATTCTTGGGTTTTTTCCATCCTTAATTAAACGGCTACATGATTTGCAAAACGAATGGATGCCGTTTACAGATGGAAACTGATCGGAAAAAAACAGAATGTCTGCGCTAAATTCATTATTTTCTAAAATATATTCCCTACTTATTCTATCTATCTGGTGAGGAAATCACAATCCCTTACAAGAAATACAAACATGGTCAGGGACCTGTTTTATTAATTTGTTGTAGGTGGCTATTAATATTTCTAAGCTATTCCTAATGGGGCGTGCCTGTCCTTCAATGGCATTCGCTTGTGCCTGCTCGTTACAGGCAGCATTACGCTCGTTTTCTGCTGCTCTATTCAGAGAATCACTCCTATACTGGCTGACTCTCTGACTAACACCTCTAGCTAAATCTAATGCTATCTGGCGTGCTCTTATCCTAGCACTTCTTCTTTGAGCTGTTTTACGAGCTCTTTCAACTAACCTATGAACAGGGTCAATTCGCACCTGTGACCTAGCTATTCTATCTATCTCTCTTTCCAAAATTCTAATTTCTACATTCTGCCTCCTATCAAAGTGTGCCTGTGTGTTGCGCACTTGCTCTATTCTCCTAACTAAAACATCTTGTCTTCTTTGCAATCTTCGCAAAGTGTCTACTACTTGTTCTCTTTGCCTAACCTGTGGATCCTGTCTCCTAACTGTCCTACGCGAAGTATCAGCTGCCTGTTCCCGATTTCTTTCCTCAACATTTGCCCTACGACTTCGTCTATTTAGGGCATCTGAAGCCATCTCACTTTGCCTAACCTGAGGATCCCATCTTCTTACTGTCCTGCGCGAAGTATCAGCTGCCTGTTCGCGATTCCTTTCCTCAGCATTTGCCCTACGACTTCGTCTATTTATGGCATCTGAAGCCCTCTCGCTTTCCCTAACCTGAGGATCCAGTCTCCTAACTGTCCTACTCGAAGTATCAGCTGCCTGTTCGCGATTCCTTTCCTTAGCATTTGCCCTACGAATTCTGAATTTTCCCTACCACTTCGTCTATTTATGGCATCTGAAGCCCTCTCGCTTTCCCTAACCTGAGGATCCAGTCTCCTAACTGTCTTACGCGAAGTATTGGCTGCCTGTTCCCGATTCCTTTCCTCAGCATTTGCCCTACGAATTCTGAATTTTCCCTACGACTTCGTCTAATTAGGGCATCTGGAGCCCTCTCGCTTCGCCTAACCTGAGGATCCCGTCTCCTAACTGTCCTACGCGAATTATCAGCTGCCTGTTCGCGATTCCTTTCCTTAGCATTTGCCCAACGAATTCTGAATTTTCCCTACGACTTCGTCTATTTACGGCATCTGAAGCCCTCTCGCTTTGCCTAACTTCTAGATCCAGTCTCCTAATTGTCCAATTCGAAGTATCGACTGCCTGTTATATTACTCTTAAACGCGCACTTCTCATACGGCGTGAACGCTGCTGAGAATTCCCAATCTGTTCTGTTACTCTATTTTCGCTAACTGACCTATGGATTCTTCGAGATTGGGAATTCAACTCTCGCTCTCTTTGTGCGTCTTCTCTATTTAACCTATTTCTTTCCCTACGCCTTTGAGTCTGTGCAGCAGCAGATAGTTGCCTTGTACGTGGCATTATAAAACTATAAAATATTTCAATAAAATTTATAAAATACTAAAATTATATAATATTATTAATTACTTATACACAAATAAAATATATTGTATTTAATACAATTTATATAAATAAGAAAAAAAAATGTATGTGTATGAAGTTATAAATTATTAATAACAAACGTAATAATTATAAAAAAATAATTATATAATTTTACTAAATTTTAAATCGGACAAAATCGAACAATACAATAAGTCTTACTATTATAAACAGAACGGGACAATTTACACGCGTTTGTTCGTAATTAAAATAACGTTTTATTTACTTATTTATCGAAATCGACGACAAAAATGATTTTCGATGCACGATAACCACTGCTTAATCGTAATGTTCGCAACGAAGTAAAGCAAAACGAATGACAAAATTACACAGATGGGAGAATGGAGAGGATTTCTCTCTCACAAAAATGAGACAAGCTTAGTGTCTAGTGGTGAGAGAGACAGGCTAGAAGGACTAGCGGTAAAAGTCGTTACTTTTTACGCCCGCTATAGCAGCGCTGTCAGAATCGCCAATGTAAAAATAGCTAGATGTGTTAATAAAAAACAGCTAGAATGTATTAAAATAACAATTATGAATACAAAATTGCTTTATCATATAACATTTTGTATTTAACAAATTAACTATTTTTTAAGAAAACAAAAATCAAAAATACTTATTTGAAAAGGAACATAAACTCAATGTCTTAATAAAAACAAGTAAGAAAGGTTACAGTCGATCGAGCCGACTGTAAAAGACCCCGTACTCCCACAGTAATGCGCATTTGTATTTAATTTGAATTAAAATTTTACGAACTTTAAAAATTAAAATTTATATGTACATTTTGAATTGATATTTAAAAAAAAAAAAATTAGCAATTCTCATTGTCAGCATTCGAGCCTAAGACCCTCAGACAAAGATTTCACATCGCGCTCTACCAGTTGCACCACGCGCCTCTTTCAATAACACTCCGATTATCAGCATTTACATGTTATACATACAAGTACACACTCGTTTGAAATTATGTGTATGCACATATGTATGTATGCATGCCAAGCACTGGTCGGCACGGCAGCGTCGCAGCGTCTGCGAGCAGCGCTGACGTCACACAGGCGGCGAAATTGCAGCTAAATTACATAAACTTTCTAACGTTCTAACTTTTTTGTTAATTGACGGATTTTAACGCCGCTTGGAATATAGTTTGATATGATATTCCTCTACACGAATAATTAATTACAAATGCTGTACTATTTGACTAAATGCCTTTGAAGTTTAAAAGTTTTTTACCTCATATGAGAAAAGGGGGCGTGGCAGCTCAAAATTTTGAATGGCATTGCATTAAGGCTGTCTGTAGGAACCTGCATCCCGGAATTGGTGTTCCTAAGTTCCATAGTTACTGAGATATTAACCTAAAACTTACATTTTTTTTTTGGTGTGTCTGCATATTTGCTCGTTTCGGGGGCGGTAAGGGGCGTGGCAACAATTTGAAATAAACTTGATCTAAATGACATAATAACGGACTTTCATTCCAAATTTGGTGGCTCCAGCTTTTGTAGTTTAAAAGATCCAGGTGTTCATACGGACAGACGGACAGACGGACATGGCTATATCGTTTCGTCTTTCGATGCTGATCAAGAATATATATACTTTAGGGGGTCTGCCACGCCTCCTTCCGCCTGTTACGCACATTTCGCATCTGACAAACTTAATAAACCCCTCTACCCTTTTTTAGAGTACGGGGTCTAATAACGGTAACAAATTCGATTGCTCATGTATAAACAATATATTCAATAACGTTAATGTTCTTATTAATGTACAATAAATACTCACATACCACTAAGATCTGGCATGCCATCGCAGCAACCACAGTATCAAATTAGCAGCAATAAGATAGAATGCTATAGTCGCCTCGCGACTTTATGATGCCCGTTACTCAGTTTCAATATGTTATTAACATTGGTGATAGATAAGATAGCTTGGCAAACATAACATTTTTATACAAATTCATGTTTAGAGCATATTTTCGACCGATCGTTCCTATGGGAGCTATAAGATATAGTAGTCCCATTTGGATCAAACTTGGTCAGTATGTATATATTGATGGTGAAAAATCGAGAAACTTCTTTAAATTGAGAACAAATTGCACGTTCATAAACAATACAATTTATTGTTGGACAGGCAATCGCGGAAAGGCTTGGCAGCGTGTGTGTGGTTACAGCGAGACGAAA